>CM037851.1:133695512-133760525 GCA_021234595.1 Delia radicum | reverse complement strand
CAATCATGTATTAATAATAGAAATAGCTTTCTGATTTCATTTTGAAACAAAAACCTCCCGCATAAAGTGCATTTCCTTAAAATGCATTTTTCATTTATTACTTATTGTGTTCATTATTTTGCGAATTTTGATTGTCTATATTGCGAAACAACGCTTTAATCTGTTTGATCACAAATTTGAAAATGTTTGTGTACTTTAAGTTGGATATGCATCGTTATGTCTAATTACGTTAAATTTTTAGCTAAATATTAATTTTTAGTTTAATTAAATAAAAAAGGATATGCGAAAAACTTTTTGAAACCACGAAAAATAAAATTGCGTTACTTTATATTTTTATGTGCTAATATACGTCTAGGGTAGCTACTAAAACTTGATAACATGTAAAAAAAAGTAAAAAAGTTTCAACTTCTAATAACCCGATTAAAATTAATATGATGCTTTATATAGTCATACGAAATTTAATATGAGTCTTAATAAAGTTTTATCCGAGAAAATGGGCATAATAATTATTATATTTGCATTAGTTTAGGTTTAATTTGATAATATCAGATTAAATAACATCCGAATAATGACGCGATACAATTTAATACGATTTTATACAGCGGTATAAATTTATATGTGAACTGATACTGAAATATACAAAATAAGCTATAGTTGTGTCCGGTTTTTGATTTTAAAACTTCATGAAAATCCCAAAAATATCTATTAATCCTTTTAGACTTTAGCCACTTGCAAAAGGTTTACAACTTTATAATTTGTAACAAATTCCATAGCATTTGGAAATTTTATTATATTCAAAAATAAAAAAATATAAATGAAGATTTTGTGTATTTATTAACTTACACCATTGAATAACAAAGACGGAAAAAACGTTGAAACTAAATTTAGAGTTTTAGATTGAAAAAATCTTAGACTAATTAAGAACTCATAATGTTACAAATGAAACAAATTCTTTTTTTAGGGTTAAGAACCAGAAAGAAAATCAATTCAAAAGACAAAAATTGGGGTAAATTTTGTGTATAAAATTATACACAAAATGATGCAATTAATTGTATTGATGTAATTACACATTTACATCCAAAATATAATTGACAAATTTTCTAGTGTGACTCTGCATGGGGTAATATACAATTTTATCTAAAATAAAATTGTGTTTTTTAAAATATGATATAATATAAAAATATATATTATTTTGCAATGTCTAGGTATATAAATATAAACGTAATTATTAATTGGATTAGTTTTAGCGTATTCTAAATGCAATATACAATTATACGCAACTATATATGAACATCATATTAAATTTTTTCTACGAAATTAATTTTATATATGAATTTATATAATTATGTCCGGTTAAATGCACTGGCAGACAAAACCTTATAAGTGCATATAAAATAATGTATTATTTATGCAAACGTTTTAACTCGGGAAATTAAAGAATTATAACCGTCCAAAAAACAAATTAAAAGCAAATACCCTATATAATTTGCCTGCCACTTATAAGGAAGCTTTTCCGATGGGTTTCCTTTGAAATTAAATTCAGATAGGTGATAAAGCAGCAAAAATATTTGAAAACGTATCTATTTTTAAAATTGGTGGTGAAAATTAACAACATTTTTTGTATGAAAATATGTTTAAAGTTTAGGAAATTTAGACTTATTTAAAAAACAGCGTTCAAATCCTCGAGAAAACACACATTTTGAAAACCATTTTGACACTATGTCGTGGACCCCGGCTGCCATTATTTGAATTATTTTAACAAATTATTCACTATTTTTCCCCCTTTTTCATATATCCGACTTCATGTATTGTATTAAAAAAATCGTAAATTTTACAAGCAAGCGTGATTGTAGTCTGAAAGAAATAATAAAGAAAAAATATACCTGACATCGCCTAGGTCTAATTTCCATAGCCTAGGTCTTATTTATTTCGTATTTTCCAATTCACTTTGATTTATATTTTGGACAATTTCAAACGCTTTTCAAATTGTTTTTAATCAATTTTTAAATAAAAACCCTTTAAATGTCTAAAAAAAAAACTACATCGTTATTACTGGTTTATCTGCTTGATTTTAAAATGTCGCATTTCAAGGAGCGCCGATAGAAATTTGTTTACATTTAGTCTAAAAATAAATTGAGAAAATTTGAGTCCATTGGACCACGTTAACATGTTATGCATATCGATCAAAGTTTGAGGCTTAAATTTGTTTCAAAAAATTAAAAAAATATGAGATATCGAAATATATATCGTAAAATATATAAAATATAAAATACTGAAAACTATGTCACCAGATGCGTGCGTAGCAAACCAAATTTACCAAAAAGATTGCACTGTAAGTAAAGTAACGACTTTTACGGCACAAGTAAACTTAATTTTGAGTCTTAGTGGTAGCTCCATTTTAAAAGATTATGTCAAAATACACAGAAAAAATCATTGTCAAAAAAAAATTCAATTAAACTTTGTTCGATTTCAAACTTACTTTCAATTAACTGTTTAATTGAAAATGAATTTGGTATAAAAAAAATTCTCAGTTTTTATAACGTTGAACAACATTGAAACAAATGCAAAAATTTTAAAAAGTCGCCAAAATTAAAAAAATCGTTTTAAAGTTGAAAATTCGCGTTTCTTTAATTTTGGTCATTTTTTTTTTAAATTTTTTTTTTGAATTTTGGCGTTTATTTTGGGAGTTTTTTAAATTTCTGCAATTTTGAGGATTGTTTTGGCAATTTTTTTTCAAATTTTGCGATTTTTCAAATGGTCTAATTTTTCCCAATAGTAAAGAATATTCAATTAAATTTTTAATAGATGTGAATAAAACTATATGTAATTGAAAATAATATTAATTAAATAGATACAAATTATTTTAGTTAGCCCCCAAGCCCCCCCTAGCTACGTGCCTGCATACATACCAGTTATAAAAACCTTCATACATACATACATACAGGGTGGCTGATGCATATTGTTACAATAAGAAATTTAAATAACTTTTTTATTTTTATTTCTTTGTTTTTACATTTGAAAAGCCATACATTTTTAATAAGTATTTTTAATGGCTTTTAAGAAACAATTTATTTAAAATGACTAACACGCCTGATGACATCAAATGCAAGCGAAATTCCGTGCAAATTACAGAGAAAATTCCAAGCTAAGGGGCAAGTCTACTGCGTTCAATTGCTTGTTGTTTGATTTTTTTAAAGGAGAGAAATGAAAATCCTTAAGCAGGAACTGTCCGTATTGACTGTCTGGTGATAAATATATGAGCAAAAATATTCCATGTCGAAACTCTAGAATTGACTTGTATTGCAGCAACTATGGCAACAATTGTTTCTTACATTCGAACTGAGAAATTTTGATTAAAAGGCGTCCTAATGATTATTCCACGATTGACAAAATAATTTACGAGCCCAATCTGCTCGGAGGAGTGCCGCCTAATGTGCCGTTAAGTTTGTTTATGCGGAAATGCCAGCCCCCAAAGCATTGTAGTGGGCGCACAATCAAAATGTTAGTTTCATTACCCCATTCGTTCATTTCCTTAAATTGAAAGACGAATCAATGAAACCAAAAAAAAAAAAATAAATCGAACCGATTAATAACTCAGAAAAAAAGTTATTACGTTTTCTTTTGTAGTGACATTTATCAGCCACCCTTGTATTACAAAACAAAACAGAAAACAACAACAATATTTTGTGGTTTTTTTCCCAGATTTTTTTTTAAAAGAACTACAACTACTTTTACAAAGTGTGTATACCCTCCGCACTATGGGATGGAAAAGTATTTTTACAAACACGCTTGCGGAGACATACATAATGAAATAATTATTAAATACCCATTTACATTACGACACATATGTTTACACTATACATCACATCAATCAAACAAAAGTGTAATAAAATTAAGTTTGTCAAAAATTAAAAAAGAAAATATTTTTATGCGTTTAGAGTGTTTTCGAGACACAAAAAGAAAGAATGTGGTATAATATTAATCGATAATAATATAAATCGAAAAATAGATCCAGTGACAAATAATATGTTTTGGTGATATATTAAACTTTTGGCAAAAATTCGTAATTTTGTTGGCAGCAAAAATCATAAAATCATCATTTAGTTATTTTGGGTATTAAATATCGTCAAAATGACGATAAATCGTCAAACCTGGCAACACTGCATGCGATTGCTACTAACATACATACATACATACATGCATACATACCATTTAACAAAAAAAACAACAACAATATTTTGTGGGTTTTTGTTTTTGTGCGTGTTGATTATGATCACGGATGGTAACAGATTCTATGTGGTTATTGGTTTGGTTAACGCTATATTCTTTTATTTCGGTAACGGTATTTCAGAGGTAACTAGATTTCAGTTATTTCGGTTGCGGGCTTTTAGCGCTAACGGTGTTTTATTTATTGCGTTAACGGTATTTTAGATACAAAATAACGTTACATTTTAGTTATTTCGGTAACTTTATTTTAGGGAAAAGATTTTTCAGTTATTTTTTAACGGCATTTTAAGGGTAACGTTATTTTAGCTATTCAGGTAATGTTAATGCAAACTACAATTTTTGGCCCCATTATGCCCGAGTCTTAATGATTTTCTAGTTTATGATCATACTTTAGGAAAATATATATGTATATTTAAAGAAGTTTTTTTTCAGATCTTGGTAGATTATTTCGGTAACGGTATTTTTATGGTATTGATATTTTAATTATATCGGTAACGGTATTTTACGGATAATGTATTTCAATTATTTCGGTTACGGTATTTTAAGATATTGATATTTTAATTATATCGGTAACGGTATTTTACGGATAACGGTATTTCAATTATTTCGGTAACGGTATTTTTGGGAAAACGATAGTCAGTTATAAGGGGTTTGAATCGGAGACAGTATTTAAGCGATATTGACTGCCATCCCTGATTGCGTATATTCTTGTGTATAAGCATTGAATGTACGTATGTATGATGAATAAATAGAATATTTTAAAATTTGATTCAAAATTTTAAGAGGTATTCCCACATTTTCACTCATAACTTTTGAACGCGTTAACCGATTTTGATCATTTTCACTACCAAACTGCTCATGATATCCACAAACAATTTGACTGAAAATTAGCAACACCTCTTCTGTATTAGCGGAGTATTTTGTATTAACACAGACAGACGGACAGACGGACAGACGGACATGGCTATATCGACTTCTCTATTCATGCTGATCAAGAATATATATAGTTTATGGGGTCCCAGATTTTTTTTAAAAGAATTACAAACATTTGACAAAGTGATATATACCCTCCTGCACTATGGGATGGAGGGTATAATTAATATGTCTACAATAATATTATTTTCAATTATAGTGTTTATTCACATCGATTAAAATTTTAATTGAATATTGTTTACTATTGGGAAAAATTAGGAAAAAACTGCTTAATTAAAAACAAATTGCCAAAATTACAAAATTTTAAGAAAATCACCAAAACTGTAAAAAAAATCGACAAATTTAAAAAACTTCCAAAATAACGCCGAAAGTCGAAAATAATTGAAAAAAATCATCAAAATAAAGAAACGCGAATTTTCTACTTTAAACGATTTTTTTAATTTTGGCGATTTTTTAAAATGTTTGCATTTGTTTTATATTCCCTGCGGGAAATGAAGGGTCGATTGATCCAAAGTGGTAATTCTGTGATATATGATTGGGGGCACGTCACGAAACTGGTGAAGCCAAAATTGTGGTGCACCAAAAAGTGTTAATTTGGTTGAAATGACCAATTACTTGACTATAGTTATGGTGACAAAACATTCACTGGTTGGTACCATTTATATCATGTACTTGGAGACCAACTAACATAACATCAAAGTACACTGAAGCAACCAGGGTCGTTGCAATTGAAGTTCCTACTGGTCATTGAACTGGTTCAAACCCGTTAGCAGTATATCAAAACATGACAATTAGTTCCAAATCACTGCTACAAAGCGGATATAACACTGAAGGGATTTGTATCAATACCGACTATGTGACAGTGGAAATGAAGATGAAACACTCCACTGGTTCAAAAGAACTGAATACGGAAACTATTTGTACAGTGACTAGGGTTACCATATATGCCGATTTCTCGCCATACGTATCGATCTTAATACTCGTTTGGCATGTTAATTTTTGAATTGCCGGCTGGCGATTTTTATGGCGATTTTTCGAGTGAATTTCGATTTTACATACAAAATATTACTACCAAACAATTATAAATACATCACCAAAATATGATTATTTGCACAACTTATTCAAAAACTTGAAACACTTTACAAGAATATAAATTAAAATTGCAAAGTTTCTGCATATTGGTTTCGAAATATTTTGTTAAGATATCTTACAAGATTTTTGGTAACGATTTTTTATGTATGAGTAATTGGCGATTTGTAAGAATTTCTTTGGGTACAAAATGAATCTGAGTATATATTTCGTTACTCTGCTTTATAAGTTATACATTAAATTTGTGCTGTTCATGAAGTGCTTTTTAGAAATGTTGGGATATAAAATTCATAGAAATTGTTTGATAATACCAGTGTTAGAAAATAAAGAAAAAACTTGAAAAAAAATCTATTATTTGAACATCCGGACATTTTGTCCAGTTTATGTACTTCTCCAATTTAAATTGTTATAATGAATTTAGTTTTTTGTTGGGTATAGATAAAATAACCTAATTTTAAAATTGGTTTTTGTTGTGCCTTTTTGAAGGTTTTTTGAACTTGTGGTATGACACGCTGTTTTTTATAAGTGCCGTGACTGGTTCCGGAAGGGCGGTTTTGCAACCCGTACATAATATGACACACGCTGAATAAAAAAGGACAGGTTACTTGTTAATTACTTTTCGAAAGTCCGGCGACATGTACCCCCTTATACCAGTGCAGTGGTACGTCGCAAACTATTCCAGTCAAACTTCCCCCATCACAGAACACATTGCGCTTAATATGTGACTAGTTTTCCTTCAAAAATTTTTTTCTAGTTCTACGATACGTACACCTACGAAAGTCACATGATAAATTTTTTCCCACTGGTTCTGTTGCATATCACATAAATCCTAAAATTGTCCCACTCTTGTCCCGTAGCATTTTCATTTCAATCGGTACGGTGATGGGTTAAATTGGTCAAGTTATTCGCCACGTCACACAGTTCTCCAAAGGTAGCAATTGTCACCTCCTATGACAAGCCCATGTCACTTTCATATAACAGAACCGAATCTAGGACAGGTTCATACACACAAAGTTCTAGTCACGTGATTATACGTTATAAAAGCTGAAATTTTTTTTATACCAAATTTTCAATTAAACAGTTAATTGAAAGTAAGTTTGAAATCGAACAATAGTTTCATTGAAATTTTTTTGACAATAATTTTTTCTGTGTATTTTGACATAATCTTTTAAAATGGAGTGGTATCTCCAGACTCAAAATTAAGTTTACTTGTGCCGTAAAAGTCGTTACTTTACTTATAGTGCAATCTTTTTATTTAAATTTGGTTTGCTACGCACGCATCTGGTAACATAGTTTTCAGTATTTTTTTTACGATATCTCAAAATCCATTGAAGCGACTCGTGTTCCACACACAGACACCATATTTTTTTAACTTTTCGAAACAAATTTAAGCCTCAAACTTTGATCGATATGCATAGTGTGTTAACGTGGTCCAATGTTACTCAAATTTTCTCAATTTTTCTTGTAGACTAAATGTAAACAAATTTCGATCGGCGCTTCTTGAAATCAAGCATTTGTGTTATAACGATGTTTTTTTTTTTTGAAATTTTAAAGGGTTTTTATTTAAAAAATTGATTAAAGAAAATTTGAAAAGCATTTGGAATTGTCCAAAATATAAATCAAAGGGAATTGATAATCAGGTATATTTTTAAATTTTCCAATTGTATATTTTTTCTTTATCATTAATTCTTTCAGACTACAATCAAAAAAAAAATTACAATTAAAAAAGTCGGATATATGAAAAGGTGAATAGTGAATAATTGTTAAAATAATTCAAATAAGTGGCAGCCTAGGTTCACACCATAGTGTCAAAATGGTTTTCAAAATGTGTGTTTTCTCGAGCATTTCAACACGTATTAACTCATGAAATTAAATAATTTATTTATTTAATTTCCTGAGTTAAAACGTTTGCATAAATTAATACATTATTTTATATACAAAACCTTAACTTAAGGTTTTGTCTGCCAGTGCATTTAACCGGACATAATTATATAAATTCATATATAAAATTAATTTCGTAGAAAAAATTTAATATAATGTCATATATATTTGCGTATAATTGTATATTGCATTTAGAATACGCTAAACTAATCCAATTAATAATTACGTTATATTTATATACCTAGACATTGCTAAATAATATATATTTTGATATTATATCATATTTAAAAAACGCAATTGCCTTTTAGATAAAATTGTATATTACCCCCATGCAGAGTCACACTAGAAAATTTGTCAATCATATTTTGGATGTAAATATGTATTACATCAATACAATAGTACAATTAATTGTATCATTTTGTGTATAATTTTATACACAAAATTTACCCCCAATTGAATTGATTTCTTTCTGGTTCTTAACCCTAAAAAAGAACATGTTTCATTAGTAACATTATGAGTTCTTAATTTAGTCATAGATTTTTTTTAATGTAAAACTTTAAAATTTAGTTTCAACGTTCTTTCCGTGTTTGTTATTCAATGGTGTAAGTTAATAAATTTTCCAAAATCTTCATTTTCATTATATCTTCTTTTTCAAATTTTTTTCGCAAACAACTTTTTTTTTGATAATTTCAAGAGAATTTTTTAATAAAATAAAATGACCAAATGGAAATTAATTTGTTACAAATTATTAACCTTTTGCAAGTGGCTAAAGTCTAAAAGAATTAATAGATATTTCGGATTTTCATGAAGTTTTAAAATCAAAACCCTGATACAGCTATATCTTATTTTATATATATCTGTATCAGTTCAGATATAAATTTATACCGCTGTATAAAATCGTATTAAATTATATCGCGTCATTATTCGGATGTTATTTAATCTGATATTATCAAATTAAAACTAAGCTAATGCAAACTTATATAATTATTATGACCACTTCTCGGATAAACTGTATTAAGACTCATATTAAATTTCGTATGATTATATAAAGCATCATATTAATTTTAATCGGGTTATTAAAAGTCGAAAATTTTTTAATTTTTTTTACATTTATCAAGTTTTAGCTACCCTAGACGTATATTAGCACATTAAAATATAAAGTAAAACATTTTCAATTTTCAATTTATAACGAGCTTTCAACCTCCGTATATTTACAAAAATATAGCAAATCAAACATATTAGCTAGGTTGATACTAGTATTTCGATCTGGCTAAAGATCTCATCAGAACCCCGAAGTTTTAGAAAAGTTAGAGCCTCCATAAAAACAATTTTATTTTTTACGTTTTTCAAAAAGTTTTCCGCATAATCCGTTTTTTATTTAATTAAATAACAATTAATATTTAGCTAAAATTTTAACGTAATTAAACAATAACGATGCATATCCAACTTAAAGGATACAAACGTTATCAAATTTGACGTGTTTCGCGGATTGTGATCAACCAGATTAAAGCCTTGTTTCGCGATATAGACATCAAAGTTCGGAAAATAATGAACACAATAAGAAAAAATAAATGAAAAAAAATCCATTTTAAGGAAATGCACTCTATGCTGGAGGTTTTGTTTCAAAATGACCTGAGAAAGCGATTTCGATTATTAATACGTGATTGCCCATTACGTGTTGATATGTAAAAATTTAGCAAAATAAAAAGCTGTAACTCTAGTGTGCACATATTTTTATAAGTTTCCCCGGGTTACACAAAAAAATATATATAATCAAAATAAAAAATCGAAAAAGCCCATCGCCGCCAAACAAATTCCTAGCTACGTGCCTGGATTGTAGTATGAAAGAAATAATGATGAAGAAGAAATATACAATTGGAAAATTTAAAAATATACCTAACCATGTCTTATTTAAACTAAATTATGTTTTTCAATTCACTTTGATTTATATTTTGTACGATTTCAGATGCCTTTCAAGCGTTTTTGTGTGTTTACCCTTCATTTTAATTTTTTCGTTAATAATTACAATTTCTTTAATCAATTTTTTAAACAAAAACGCTTTTAAAATTTCTAAAAAAGACAACATCGTTATAACACAAAGTCTAGTTAAGCTACTTAATTTTAAAATGTCACATTTAAAGGAGCGCCGATCGGAATTTGTTCACATTTAGTCTAAAAAAAAATTGTGAAAATTTTATTCAAATTGCACCACGTTAACACATGATGCTTATCTATCATAGTTAGAGGCTTAAGTTTATCTCGAAAAAAATGGTCTAAGCACGAGTCGCTTTAATGGATTTTAAGATATCGTAATATATATAGTAAAAACATACTCAAAAATATGTTACCAGATGCGTGCGTAGCAAACCAAATTAAAATAAAAAGATTGCACTGTAAGTAAAGTATCAACTTTTTAAAATACACACTATGGTACATTTAAACTTAAGTTTGGGTCCTACTGGTATCTCCGTAGTGGTATCTCCATTTTAAAAGATTATGTCAAAATACACAGAAAAAAAGTATTGGAAAAAACTTTTAATTAAACTTTTGTTCGATTTCAAACTCACTTTCAATTAAATGTTTAATAATATGTATTAACTGCTTAATTGAAAATGAATTTGGTTTAAAAAAATTTCCAGTTTTTATAACTTATAATAACAACATAAAAACAAATACAAAAAATTTTAAAAAATAGCCAAATTAAAAAATCGATTAAAAAAAAATTCGCGCTTTTTTAAATTTTGGAGATATTTTTTCAATTTTAGCAGTTTTGTTTTAATTTAGAGATTTTTTTCGAATTTTGACGTTTTTTTAATTTTGGCAATTTTGAGGATTTTGTTTTTAAATTTGGCAATTTTATTTTACTTATGGCAGTTTTTTCAAATTTTGTAATATTTGCGATTTGTTTCTAATTTAAGCAATTTTTTCCACAATTTTGGCATTTTTTTTTTTTAATTATAATTAATTTTTATTAAAAATATTCAATTTGGGCTCTAGCCCCCTTGCAAAAACCAAACATCAACTGATTTATAGGTCAATTATCACCCAATGGTTTTATAAAGGTCAAAAAGTGCAACTTTTAGGCACATTAAGAGGGCGACATTTAAAGAAAAAAAAAACACGTCACCCTTTTACAAGGTAAACATTTTTTAGAAAAGAATACAAAAAGGCTGTTTTAGGCAAAAGGCAAACAAAAATTATACATTATTTGCCTGAAAATAAAACACCACTAGTGTTTTCTATTTACAATAGTAACATTTTAATTATGAAAAATTATCTAGTTTAAAAGAAAAAAGCTGAAATAAGCTTAATTTTTAAAGAAGACGTCAAACAACAGTAGCTAATATTTACAAAATAAGCTAAAATAAGTAAAGATCAAAAATAAGCCAAGAAAGCTCTAACAAATTTAGCTGAAATCTTTCATAATTTCATGATCAGAACTTGTATTTAGTATAAATATTTCTCTCTTTTCAAATAAAAAACCTCTAGCTTATTTTTGGTTGCCCTACTAATAACTAGTTAATAACTACAAAAAATAAAGCATAATATAAGTATGTATTTCGTTATTTTAAATGTAAAGTAATGATCGAAAAATTTAATGAAAGTCTAGTTTTAGACTTATTATTTTTTCAACTCTAGTAAGTATATATAAGAACTTATTTTTGATTTTTTGTAAGCTGGAAAGTAATGACATTTTGTACAAGCAAGTCATTTATGTTATTATCTATAACATGTATAACATGTCGAGATAGCTCAGATGCTAGAACTGTTGACTGACAACCTGGACTTCCAGTTTCGAATTCCGTGTGGGCACATTTAATTAAAAACTAATTTTTTTATAAAAAATTTTGTTTTTTTTTATTAAATTAACTTGTAAGCATATAGCTAACCACATATTTTTTGATTTTTCGTATGGTGTAATGTGTTTAGGAATGATATGTCATTATTTTGCAACACATCCCCATATAAAAGTAATGACCAAGATAATAAATATTTGTTTGGAAAAATGTTAGCTTAAGTAATGAAACTAAAATTATTTTGAATGCAGTTTTGATGTACTTGAGACAACAAAAATTTTGATACTAATATTGCCTATACATAGATGTAGTGTGGTTGGGTTGTCCTTTATATAAAATATTTAAAATATCATAAAAGCCGAACAATTACGAATGACGGAAAAAGCTCAGATACTTCCTCGATTAAATTTGATAGGCATTAATACACAAATTATTTAGCTTAATCCAGCTATAATTCTTTCACAAAACGCCACCCAGCAAAACTTTGGTAATGGGTGCGATAAAGTAATGCATTACCTTGTAATGTGTACTCCTTACCCGTATCATTACTTTCCAACAAGAAGTAATGAGTTACCGATAATTGGACACTCATGGATTACCTTGTAATGAGACCTCATTACATTTTACATTACTTCAAAACATAAAATAATGACTTACCGATCATCTATTACATAATGCATGAATTATAAACGTAAAGTAATTATTAATATATATTTTGAAAATCTATTTATAGACACATTACTTTGTGATTTTTTGTAAGCATAATGGTAAGGTGTATATTTTTGATATCACGAACGAAAACACGAAGCACAACAACTCATCTACATGTTAAGCAATAAAATATTGTATGTATCGATAGCTCAGTTGGTAGAGTTCTCGCCTAACTAATTGTTAAATACCAGAGACCCCAGGTTCGAATCCCAGCATGACCAAGTTATTTATTTAATAAAAAAAGTTATTTATTTAATTAAAAAAAATATCTGTAAAAAAAAATTTTTATGCATTTTTTTTATGAAAATCTATTTATAGACACATTACTTTTTCCCACCATGTAACCATATAAGTAAGCAGTTACTTTACCCACTACAAGGTAATGAGTTACCTTGAGGCTCATCGCCTGTAAAATTCATCAATGAAGTAACGTGTAAAGTAATGCATGAGGCCCTATGGCGATACATTACTTTACCCATGATTTGGTAATGTGTGGTTTTGCTGGGCAGTTTTAATATCATATAATTTTAATATAAATAAAACACATTTTTAAATAACAAACATACTTGAAAGTTATCGGACATGTTTCGTATACCAAATAATGCGTCTTCAAAAGCTCTTTCATTTGGTATCCCATTTGTCTAAAATTTCTCTGAAACAATTCGAAATATGACAAAAAAAATAAAAATGGGATAATTTTGACCCCACTTTTTAACCCCTAAACATGAGATTGGACCTCTAAAAAAATACGTGTCACTTTTTTTCTTTAGCACATTTCCAAGTTTCATGAAAATCGGAGTGAGTCCATCGGGATGGATTTCGGGTAATTTTGGAACAATTTAAAAAAAAATCAATGATTATTATGAGGACACATAACCATTCCTTTATAGTTACATCATTTGATAGATTTCATTGCATTCACACATTTTAAAATACATATATATTAGGCCGGGTCGATTTGTATGGAGGCAAAAAAATCGCTCAACGTACAAGGAAAATCGTATTCTAGGGATCAAAATAAGAAACTTTGCCGAAGGAACCATACCTTTAAGACAAATGCTGATGTCCCGACTTTTGACCCGTAGGGTCAAATTTTGAAAAAGCCCACTTTGATATTTCAGAAAGTAGGAGGAATCGCTCCAAGATTATGGGAGATACTTCTTCTCCGGGAGACGCGCTGGCAGATTAATGCATAAATTATCATTCTAGGGGTTAAAATTTAAGTTAAAAGAGGGCTTTTTTAGCCGTGTTTTTTTTTAGCAAAATGTACAAATCTCGGGATAGAGATATTTCAGAAAGTAGGAGGAGTTTTTCCAAGATTGGGGTCTCTATTTCTTCTCCGGAAGAAATAGAGTATAAATATATTCAATTGGGTTGGATTCGATTGGGGCACTCTAAATGGGTCAAAGTGGGATTTTTCAAAATTTTACCCTAAGGGTCAAAAGTCGGGACATTAGAATTCGTTTTAGAGGTATGGTTCCTTCGGCAAAGTTTCTTATTTTGATCCCTAGAATACGATTTTCCTTGAACGTTGAGCGATTTTTAAATCGACCCGCCCTAATATATATATATTACACCAACAACAAATTAAAAAAATACACTCAAAACGTTGTTTCTTTCCTATATTAGTACTTCGAAAGAAAACCGCGATTATTTTGAAGTAAACGAATATTTTGCCGGTTCAATGATAATTAGTTGGCTTTAGGGTTACTTATTTGCAGGAAATCATGTTGAATACTTTAACATGTGTTGAGTATTAAGCCAATTAAATCTTTTATTTGATGAACGTTTTGGCGGAATTGAAACAGCGCTTTAGTTGTCACTAAGTGAAATGTGTTTGGAAATATCTGGCGCTGTAGCCGTTACACTAAGGATATTATGTAGGTAAAAAGGCGACAGCAAATATAGTCAAAAACAAATGAACTTTCACTTAAAGAAAGTACGACTAACATTTCACTAAATTCAACTAACATTAGTCATTTGTTTTCACTGTTTAAAAATTACTAACAATTGTAGTAAAAATTAACCACATATGTTAGTAAAAAATAAACAAACACATATATTTTTTTTTTTATTTTTTTCAATAAAAAAAATTACTGTAAAAAATTAATATAAAATCATAAAACAGTCATTTGATGTGGTTTGTTTTTCAAAATGAACTACAAGGTTAGTAAAAAACTCAGTATGTTCTACAAATGACTGACATTTACATTAAAAATAAAGAAACAGTATTACAAGCCAAACAACTACAATATTTTAAAGCAGAAGTTCCCTGCGTGTATGAATGAACAAAATTTAACTTCTTTGCACTTTATCAATTAAGTCCGTCGTTAGGATTCACTCTAGACACCTAAGTTTGTACTCAATCCATGTTGTTTTTTTTATAAAACATGTCTACACACAGAAAAAGATTTAGCTATTTGCCAACTAAAATTCGGTTACTACGACTCAAATTCTGTTATTACGAATTCCATATGGTTGGCACAACTTAATATTAGTTTGCACAACAAAGTTCGGTTAATTCAACTAAATTTTAGTTCCAACACCCAAAATATTCAGTAATCTAATGTAAATATCATTGGACTAACTGAATTTATAAGTTCTTACTATTAATATACACTTTTAAATTCGGTTGGCACTTTATTTCTCTGTGTGTAACAAAACAATTAAATTTCGCTAAATTTATAAAAGTTCATAAAATTTTTGCGTTCAAAGTTTTTAAAATGCCTTTTTAACTAGGAGGTGCTATTTACAAAGTAACTCAGTTCTCGAAATACGCTAGCTAATTTTTGACTTTTAAATGCCCATCAATTCTAGATTTTAAGCATAGTCAACCTAACTCTGTCCATCGTTCCTCTCAATTCATAAAACCCTGAGAAATAAGAATGCCGGTTTTAACAGGTGCAGAACATTTATGATGTCGGTCATAAATCCCGAGATAATACAGATTAATTTGTATCCAAAGTTTTTATATATTTTTCTTTAATATTTTAATTATGAAACAAAAAAATACAACACCAAGTACTTTTTATGTTTAACCCTCAAACCGCCTAAGCTTTTTTTGCAATAATATGTATACCAATTGTTCGGCAAGAAAAATAAACAATATGTTAGACCAACATTTTTTTCATAGCCTATTTTAGGTGATACGGACTAAAATAGGTTTATAGCGAATCTGAAAAACTAGTCCATAAAAATTAATAAGTTTAGACATAAATTATTCCTCTTACCAAGATATTACTGCAGTCCAAAAATTGCCCTTTCTGTGCAGTTCCTTAAGAAGATATGGCGATTTCCGTTTTTTGAAAAACGCGAAATTGAGCGAAAACGTTGGTAAACGTTAACAGATATTGATTTAACTTAAAGGTTTTGCTACTTACCAAATTGAATAAAAATCCGTCCATACGAGACGATGTCATTTACAGTTATCCTTTTAGAATTCTGTATGTTCTTGGAGCAAAATTAGAGCTTTTTGAAAAATGTTGAGCTTTAATCTTACTTTGTGTTTCAATAGTTACTAGTCAACATAAATATGTTTCCAAGATTTTTGAAAACTGTGTATATTTCAAAATACTCACTTTCTCGCTTCAAAACCGTAACATGCACACAAAAATTTACTTCATAACACATTTTGTAAATTTGGGTTTCTTTCGAAATAGTTTAAATTGCTATTATAAAACACTCATTTGTTACACTTATGGCCATTTTAAAATACCTCGCCTGGAGGCGGACTTGCCGGTTAGAGGGTTAATCAATCTAAAGCTAGAATATAGATGCGTTAATCTTCCAAACACTCTTAAGCGATCGGTTCAGTTGTTTGTGAAATAATTGGAAAGCAAATTTGACGGCATACGTACCTATAAAATGCCCTGTATGGATCTACATTTTTATATCAAATATAAATGTGTTGGCAGAAATAGTTGTCAGCAAACATGCAACTGTTATAAAACAAAGGTATTTTTCATCCACAGGGGGCATAACGCACAACAAAAGATAAAAAAAACCCAAAGGAAAAGTGTTTGTAAACCCACAATAATTGTTAAACGGCACACCTGGATCAATTATCAAACTCAATTGAAAAAAAAAAACAAGACGAGTACTAAGGTAACAACAAATTCTCTGAATCCTGCTTAATTATTCAATAATTAATATTTAGCTCAATTACAGCATAAGTGTGAGCAACTTAAAATGATTATTAATTTTCATTTTGAAGATAGAGAGAGAGAGATAGATAGAGACAGAGAGAGAGAGAGAAAGACAGAGAGACTTAATGATTTCGAGTAAAATGTGTTTGTCTTTTATGACTGGCGCTGGGATTTAAATTCACTTCCTTTCACATTTAATTGCGACAATATCGACAAGTGTCACCACTTATCCAACAACAACAACAAATTAACATAAGTCGTACATGTTAGATTTCCTTGGTACATACAAATCGAATAGTCGTAATTGAATGATGTCCTTCCTACCTGTTGTAGTTTTTGGTGGCTCATTAATGAAAACTTGAACATTCCTAGGGAACCGTAATTAAAGAGTGTGTGTGTTGAGTTTAGTTCAATTATGACTAGTTCAGTAAAATGTAAGTAACTAATCGATTGCTGTATGTCAATTGCATTTTGATTCCTATATGGCCAACCGCGTATATGACATGTATTTGAACACATACACCAAATTGGATAAGATACTTGTCGTTGCACAGTGTCGGCAATTCATATTACAAGAGACCAAAAATAGAAGGAGTTATAGTACGAAAGTGAAATTTAGTACACAAGTGTTTAAACATGTTAAAGTACAAAATTTTATCAAAATCACTGAAAGTGAAAAATGCAATAAAGTCCACAGATATTATCGGAAACTGGAGAAAATTGGTATATTTCTTAAATATGTAGATAGAATTGTATATGTAAAATTTTTTGGATTTCCGATCAACATAATTTTGCATCAAATATAACAAATGGTTTTAATGTTATGAAAATTGGTACACAGAGAGAATTTTTTGGACGAATTTTAAATTGTTTCACTAAATTGATTCACTATGTGAATTAAAAATTTCTTTAATGAAACTTTTTCATTAGTCAAAATTAAGTTTTTCATTTAATTTTATATAAAACTGCATAAATTTAATGAAAAGTTTCAATGGACGAGTTGAAGTGACATTTCATAGGTCTTATGCTAAAATTCATTGATATCATGTAGAGAATTCTCTCAGTGTATATACAGTGGGGAGCTCTCATGAGTACATGTAAGTACTTTTTACCGGCCGAAAAATGTTTGAGACTAGAACTAAAGTATACTTTTCTAAAGGTATAATGTACGCTGAATCCATGAGTACGAGATATATTAACAGGAAAGTGTACTTTTTGATCAAAATGTTCCGATTTTTCGCCTTCGTGAAAACCTATTTTTTATGATACTTTTAACGGCACCTGAACAAACTACCCTTACCCTTTTTATGTTTTTGAATATCTGTTTAAACATAAATTTCTTTTAAACGTGATTTTTCTGTTAAGAAAAATTTCAATCTTGATGGGCCAGATGATTTTAACAACTATTAGATAGACCTATTTCCAAGATGGCGAAAATCAATAAATGGCACCACTTTCTCTTCTAATACTGTTAATGTACTAAGAAGAATTCATTTTGGTGCTTGAAAATGCCAAATAAACCATACCGTTGAAAACAAAAAGCGCCAAAAACATTAAGGATCCGCCTCCGAAATTTATTTTGAGAAATATCATGGTTACTTGCGTACGTCTCTCCAATAGTTGTTACAACCATCTGGACCATAGATGCCCAATGTAGTAGTATTGGTGAGAGTGACGAAATAACACTGAAAGAAAACAATGTGTGGCGGGTGTGATATATTTCGAAATAAAAAGATTCTTCAAAGTGTTTATAAATTTTCCCTCAATTAATCATTGTTCAATTTGCAATTAAAAAGTAATGAAATCTTCTATGTTGATACTCTTATTGCAGTTACGCGATAAAAGTATATTTCTCAAACTAGAAGAATTCAGCTTATTGCGTTTTTTGAGCAAATATAATTCAAATCTGAAAATATTTGTTCGCAAACATACGTTTAGGGAGATAAAGATAAGCACTTCAATGAAATCTTCATTATTTCAGGATATATTGTATTGTCTTATTATAAAACACAGAAGTTCTGCAAGTGTAGTTTGTCTCTGCCACTCAACATGCTGATTTCCTATTGGTTGATTGATGATCAAACAAAAGAGCGTAAGTATACGTGTGAGTTTAATTTGCTGATATCAGCTACTACTGGGCATCTATGATCTGGACTATCAAGGTTGAACTTTTCCTTATTAGAAAAAAGCACATTTAAAAAGAAATTTATATTTAAATGTTTTAAATATTTTCCTACTTTTTGTCAATTAAATCGAATTGTTGAAAATTTTTAGAGCTGTAAATTAAAAATTAATTGAATCAATTAAATTCGGAAATTGCTTGATATTTCGTTATAATATCGCTCTAAATATATTGTTGTTGTTTTTGTAATATTTATGTATGTAGTTGGTTTTTTATGTATTAGTAATAAATATTTTAAATTCATTTTGATTAGATTTTATTAATTCTCATTAGTTTTATTACTTTATTAAGTTAAATAATTTTATTTTAGTGGTTCAAATCTAAATATTAATTTATTAAAAACATTATCTTAAAATTGATGTAATTTTTTAAGTTGAAGTATGTTTAATAAAAATGTAACCATTTTTTTAAACAGAAAAAAAAAATACTAAAAATAAATTAAAAAATTTATAAAAAAATTCACTGGTTTTACCAAAAGGTCTAATTTTTGCAAAAAAAAATCCAAAAACAATTTTTCCTATACTCCCTACGTTTCAATAGAAAGAAAAAACTAATTTCTGTGTGAATTTTTTCATATAAGTATAAATACATCTGCTAACTAAACGAGAATTACATGCTGGTTTAAGTCCAATGTTATAAAATTCAAGCTATAGAAAAACATTTGGTATGGCAACAACACTTTCATTCATCTCGATGCAAGAATATGTCAACATTTCATATATACTTTCGGTTAATAATACGTATTTTATATGTCCTGGAAATTAACACATCTACATCCCATATATCCTTAAATACAAAAAAAAAAAGAAAATACAAAATTTTTCTTAAAATTTACAATGACTTTTTGAGAATAATATGAAGTTGCTATTTATAATTCAGTGTTGCTCTTAAAGTCAGCTTTTTAAACAAAGTTTGTTTCAGAACATTTATTTTGGATTTCACAAAAATATAAGAATTGCTTGTGTTAATAAGTCTGTTCGATTACTTTCCCAGTAAAGTTCAGTAAAAATTACTCAGTAACAAAATTACAGAGAGTACGACAAATTTTCAAAAAAAAGTAAACGAACGGAAAATCTGTAAGAATTTGTAAAATATATGAAATAGCTGATTTTAAATACCAAGTATTAAAAAAAAATCAACTGGTCGTTATGGAAAAGATAAAAGTTAATTGAAATTGTCGACCAGAACCAATTTAGAATGTTTTTTAACTTCTTCCATAAAGACTTTAAAACAGTTTTATAGCTCTAATGAAAATTCTCATTAAATTAATGAATAGTTTGAATTTTGTTATAAAAAAATTATAAAAAAATTCATTGTTTTAATAATATTTCTTGTATATAGTGAAATTCCTTCATTGTATCTACGGCAAAAATTCTATGAAATTATTTCATTAATATCATGAAGAATAATTGTTTGAGTGTACCATTTGGAAGTCTTAGTAGGGTGACGTGAAACCAGTACATATTTTTTTAAAAATATAAATCTTGTGATGAATTCTAGAAAGAACAGCGAATTTACTTCCACAGTAAGTGGAAATTTGTTCATAAAATTATGAAAATTACTAGAATTTATATAAAAAAATGTAAGACTCAGCTAGATTTATAGAATTATACACTGAGAGAATTATACCCATGATCTTAATGGTTTTTTGCATTATACTATCACTAGAATTCACCCATGAAAACTTTTCATCAGATTAATGCAGTTTTTTCATAAAATTTTATGAAAAATTTTATTTTATTTTCATTGAAAATAGTATCATAAAAATTATAAAGCTTTTTCACTTTATTTATCATTTGTTTAAAGAAACATTTCATTAGAAGTCGTCGTAAATTTAATTTTAGCTGCATTCACCGATTTTTACTCGAAAACCAATATTTAGTTGCCAACTGATTTCAGTCGAAGTAATTGAATTTTAGTTGGAAATCGTTATCTGTGTGTGCAGACTAAAGACTTTTTAATTTTTCATGCTGAATATTTGTTTCTAAAAACACCCAAGATTTTAATATATTGAATCTCTCGGATTCTAAGCACTTCTTTTTGAACTAATCTTGCACTTAGAATACTATGTAGGTAACTACCACTGCATATGTAGTTAAAAACAAATGAAGTTTCACTTTAAAAAAGACAACTTACATTTCAGTAAATTCAACTAACATTGTTTTTTGCTGTTCAAAAAATGAACCGCAATTGTAGCAAAATGAACAACATACGTAGTAAAAAATAAACAAACATTATTAGTTTTACTTTCTTAAATTAATAAAAAACGACTGTATAAAATTAATGTAAAATAATACTGTAATTTGAGGTGGTTTGCTTTCTTAAACAAACTACATATGTAGTCAAAAATGAAATTTCTTCTACAAATGACTGTTTCTTCACTTAAAAATAAAGATACAATTACAAGTATTTACAGCAGAAGTTCCCTGAGTGTGGGTTTAAACCGAGTTGCCACATAAATACTTTTAATTCTAAAACTTTTTTTCAGTTGTTATTGGAGAAAATCTGGTTCTGAATGCTTTCTGTTTTGAAAATCGTAAATTTAGAAAACCTTTTTCTAAATGGATCAAAATTTTAGTTTTTCTATGGAAAAAATAACATTTTTTGAAAATGTTAAAAATCGGTATAATCCGAAAAATTTTTAAAAAATCAGCACATGTTTTTTTCCATCAGTACACGTGACTAAGAGTCAGTACATGTACTGATCAAATCAGTACTATTGGTCATACACTACTTTTAAACATTTCCATAAAAATAACTGAAGGGTTGTAAAAAGTTCGACTTCGAAGCTCAACATCTGCTTCAAAAACTAATATTTTTGTATAATTCATTCTGTTTCTTCTTATCTAAAGTGTATTTTATTAAAAACTATTGAAAATTTATTTGAGTTCTAACATTGCATTAATAGGGAATATATATCTACATATACTGTTTTTGCCCAAGCACACAACACTGTGCGTCGTGTCGTCGTCATACGCGAGACTAAATATGATGGACGGATAAGCAAAACGGACTAGAAATTATTAGTTACCTGTTCCATGTGTCTGACTAGAATCTATAAAAATATTAATAATTACTTGTAGCGTTTAATTGCTTCATAAATGCCTTGTGTTCTGCGGAAAAGCGCGCCAGCCATCCATGTCGTAGTTAGAGTCGATTGATCGCTACCAGTTCGCTGATACTATCTCACTCTTAGTGTCTGTCTATAAGCAAATGCCTATACATTCTATAAGAGCCAGTAAAACAAACGAATAAATCAATTTAACCATTGTCTGGTCAGGCAAGCTGGTTGACTGACTGACTGATTGAACGCAGTGTAGATCAACGTAAATACAGAAGTCTGACGTTTTTGTTAATTGATATGACCTAAGTGATCACACAGCAGAAAATGTACTATGGGAATATGAAGATTTCATATCATTCGAAAAGTAGTATAAAAGTTGAGAGCACACGGAAAAGGACATCAGTCACAAACTGAATATTTACAGCAAAACATCAAACTTTAAAACTAACTTCAAAAAAATATTTACTGAAATATAAAGAATATAACTAAAATGAATCGTGCAGCACTTATGATTACTATGACAATCACTTTTATGGTTTATGTTTCGAATGGAATGTATATCAAGTCGGTAGCTGAAAATGAGAGCACCAAAAACAAAGATGAATGGAGTGTATTCAAACAAAAACTCGGATTAACCAATCAAAAAGGTAATTATTTTAAAATTGTTACTATTCAATGAATTTGTAAAGTTGTTTTGTTTGACTTATGAAATTTCGTAAATAAACTAACCATAAAATGTTTTTTTGTTTGCCTTTACAGTTGAGCTATTAAAATCACAAAAGGATCAGCAGGGTACCATAGAATTACTCAATCGTTTCATTAAGGAAAATCCTAAATACAATATTGCTACTACCGATGATCAAACTGAAGAATCCTCGAATCGCTTTTTGCAGGTTTATCATAACCTTCTGAAACAATTAAAACTCTCTAAGAGCACTTTGAAAACATCAGTTAATTTTGAATTGGCCGATAAGCCACAAAAGAATCTGAAACGTTCTCGTCGTAAGATTGCTGTTAAAATGGTTTCTGATATGCCTTCCGATAAAATTGATGATTTATTAAAAATGTTTAATGAAAAACATGGTATTAATAATAATGACGATGATGATGAGATCGATGCACCTGAAGATGAGGCTGACTACAGTGATTTTCCCTTGAAACTACCTTCAGCCATGGATCCCGATTATATGTATGAGAATCTTTATGAAGATGAAGAAGATTTAGCGGTACCAGCTAAATCTCATCACAATTCACAATACGGTTCTATACAAGATTTAATAATGCAAGCCAGCCGCAATCAATGGCAACGTGAAATTGAAGAAACCAAATTGCGCAATCGTAATAATGAGCATTTCATTTAAATACACTTTGCCATCTCCATTATTATCAACACAGTTGTAATACCTGTAAATCGAGCAAATCTGCTGAATTGATAATAACAGGGTATTTAATTGAAATATTCAAGGTGCAATATTCTTTACACTCAATTTGTGTACTCAAATGTCATGGGTCATTATGAGAAACGTCTAACACGTTGATCGTTGTTATTTTTTTTAACGCAAATCTTCTGGAATTGGTCATGTCTAACTTTGCGGCTGTCAAATGTTTCGCAAGATCGGATCTAGTATCTTCAACACTCCAAAAAAAATGTCAGTGAAGTCAGCCTTTTAAGTTGAAGTTTATTTAGTTGTAGAAAAGAAATTATTATTTTGTATAAAAAAAAATCTTAATATTTATTGTAAAAATTTTAACCGATTATACTTTCTTAAGCCTAAAAATTTGTAATCTAATTTATTTAAAGAATAAGTTAATGATTTACGAAATAAATCGAGAAATGTTTGATTCTATTAAAATGTATGCATTCGAATGTTTTAGTGGTATGAAATGAAAAATTTTAAAAATTCTATTTTTTTGTGGGTTTAAGTGGGCATATAAGAAAAACATTTTTCTTTCTAATTTATTTATCCCTAAAAATAATCTGAAATAACGAACAAAAAGTCTGTAGTGCAGTGGTTAAAAAGTATGTACATATTTAAAAAAAAAAAATCATCTTTGTGCTTCTAATCGATTTTTTTAATTTTTAGCGATATCTAGCAATCCCTTCCAGCGATTTCAAATATTTTGAAATATTCGTGTTCCGCATACCAAAATTAGTTAAAAAGCATATATTATAAGTGCATTTAAGAAAAAAATAATCTTTGTGCTTCTAATTTTTTTTTTTAACTTTGAACATTTTAGTTTTTGAAAAAATTAAATTCAGATATTAAGAAATTTAAAAGCTTCCTTAATAAAATTAAAAAGGTTGAGCCAATAAGTATCTTCACCACCATTTAAAACGTAAATGGCTTCCTCTTGTGTTAAACTTCTTTGCCCAAAATATTTTACTCTAATTGTGTTTAGCACTGGACATTTACCTATAAAAAGTGTTTTATATATGTACTGAAGATGCAAACTATATGTAAAGAAATGTCTTTCTTCTTGACCTGTTTCTAAAGCTAATACATAGTTGGGTGTAGAATTTGGAAGCCTTAAAATTCTTTGAATTTTATCTACACCATCGAACCATGAGTAACCCCATATCTGCGCACCATTGCTCTGTATTGATCTACAGACTGATAAAAACAGTTTCAATTTCGATAAAGTTTCTTTCGATAAAGTTTCTCCAAGTTGCATTTAAACTTGCTTTTGCTGCTTCATTCATTGCAATAACGTGCTTTGTGTACGACAGTTTTTGAGTAAATGTTATTCCCAAATATTTGTATTCGGACTCAACTTTCACAAGTTCACCATTAAACGTCCAGCTCTCTTGAGCACCAACTCTACTTCCTTTTCTGAAAATCATTATTTCGGATTAAGGTAGATTAACTTCCATACCGCATATTCGACAATATTCCTCGAGTTTGTTACTAATTTTTAGCAAGGTACTTGTATTTTCTGCTAACATCACAATATCATCAGCATACATTAATACACGAATATTCATATCATCAATGTACAAACCACCTCCAATATGGTCATGAATATCGTTTAAATATAAGGAGAATAACAAAGGAGAAATTAAGCAACCTTGCTCATTTGAGAGCTCTGAACCAGTCCAAACTGAAGATTTCGTGTTTTGGTAGATCTTTTCAATGAAATTTACAATCTTAGTTGATAAACCTAATTTTTGCAGTTTATAATTCAATAGATTTCTGGGCACACGATCGAAGGCCGCTTTATAATCTACAAAGAACGCATATACTTTCTTATTTTCTGTAAATTTTAAATTTACTATATATGATAAGTTATATAGGTTATCTATGGTAGAATATCCTTTGTGAAAACCTGCTTGGAACTCATTTAATATTTTGTTTTGATTTGCCCATTCTGTTATTCTTTGACTTATTATGCCCATCAATATTTCCCAATGCAATTAATAAAAGAAATGCCTCTGTAGTTACATGGTTGGTTTACTTCAAATTTTTTGTAAATTGGCAAAATAATCACCCTTATTCTAGTTATCGACGTCGATGCCATCGTCGTTTTTGAGACAACATCACTTTCTTTCGACGTCGACATCAATTTGACACCAATGTGGTATTCTCTAAGAGTTTTGTAACGACGTCGACTGTTTATCGGTAATTTAAAAAAAAAAACCAAAAGCACATCTCTAATATTTGAGTCAACTGATTTATTTTACTTGTTATTTTTGTGGGAAAATGTTTTTTATTTCTGATTCTGAGTGAAGAAGAAAATACTCGTAAACAAAATCTAATATTGCAAAGAAGATTACTCCGACATCTTCAACTTACCAGATAAAAAGTGAGTAGCAAAATCATAGACTATTGCCTTTAAAAATATTTTGTCATTTCTTCAAAAGATTTGAAAGTTACTTTCGACTTAATAAAGCAGCATTTAAGCGTGTGCTGGAAATAATATCACCTAATTTGAACAGCGGAGCTAGATCAATATTCATTTCGAACCACCAGCTACCAGCTCAGTGTTGGAAATGACTTTAACTTGGGACTGTCACAGCCAATAGTTTCCAAGATTCTGTCTGAGACTCTGGATGCCTTAGAATTGACAGTTTGCCCCCTATGGATAAAATTTGAGATGACAGATACTGAAAGAAATGAAGCAAAATTACAGTTTTTTGAAAAACCATATCAAAATTTTAGCACCAATTAAAGAAGACCAGCATCTATACTTCAACCGTAAAGGGGTTTTCAGTTTAAACGCTATGATCGTAAGTATGTTAAATATTTAATTACATTTTATAATCATATATATTTGACTTTCATGTAAATTTGTGATCACAAAATGCGGATACGGTTTTTGGATGCCCGATATGCAGGTTCTGCCCATGATTCATTAATCTGGAACGTTAGCCAAGCAAAACGAGTTTTGCAAGAACGATATACTGGTGGTGAACGGAATTCATGGCTTTTAGGTAAAAATTGTATTGTTATTTAAACCATTTCCTGAAACTGATAGATTCTGTGCGAATTTTTTTCTTTAAAAATATTTTACGTAGATTTGCATATAGAAAACACATACAAATTTTAGTTTTGAAAAAATTTGAATATATTCTGGGTGTTTTGAAAGTCAAAGTTTGAACTAAAAATGGATGTGTTTTCGCTAGGGAGCACTGTATAAGTGAACAAAAATTCCTACCGGATCCATCAGTGCCAGGAAATGGGTTAAGCGCACGGAAAAAATAAAAAGTGCAAAGTACTTCGGTAAAATACAACTTCAAAAATTTTTGGGTTAGTTACACAATATCTATCTTAGTTACACAATATCTAACTTAGTTACACCATATCTAACTTAGTTACACAATATCTAACTTAACCCAAAAGATTAGGAAATTAATAACACGGTGCTACAGTCAAAAAAAACTTGGAAAACTACCTAGCGTGGGTTATAGGTCTTGTTGAGTACATTACAAATTGTGTCAAAAAAATTCAGAAACACCCTCAAATTCAGAAGTTATTCTAAAAAACTGTTTCAAGTGATGTTCGTCAACTTATCGACCTGTTACTCAGTCAGTTTTTGTCCGATTTACATTTTTTTAACGGGTTTGGAAAGAAAACTGATTAGGCTTTAAAATGACGTGCATTTCTTATACATTTGTAAGTTATAAGTATTGTTTTTGTTAAGAATATCTACAAAAAAAAAACGAAAATTATAAACTTTTTTGATTTTAGTAGCTTTTCATTGCTTATTTTAATATGAAAGCTTATAAAAATTTATACCAACGTATAAAGAAAATTTAGTTCTTAACAAAACATGGTTTTAATTTTTCAAATCGGATGAAAATTGTAAAAGTTATTCAACTTTTCATTAACACCTGTTTTTAGCATTTTCTCCCCCAGCGCAAACCATATGAATAAAAAAAAAAAAAAATTAAACAAGCGTTTTTGTAAGTCAAGTGGTTTACCAGAAGAAAAGTCTGCAATCTTAACATTTTACTTTAGAAAAAGTTTAGTAACTTTTGCAAATAGAAACCGATTTTAACAAATAATATCTCGTTTTTTTCTATATAAAATTGTCTTTAAAATACAGTGCAAAAAAAGATAGGTTTTCATAAAAAAATTAAAATAACTCTTGTTGAATTTGAAAAATTTGGAAAAAAAAATAAAAAAAAGAGAAACTTTTGCTAAACACTTACCTAATGTCTTGGAATATATATTTAATGAATACATTTCATGAAAGCCTAATTCTTTGTCTTTCCAAAACTGTTTAAAATTTTGAAATCGGTCAAAAAATGTGTGAGTTAGAGGTACTAAAGTGCTACGACCTACCCTAAAACAGTTTTTTGAAAATAACTCAAAATTTTGAGGGTGTTTCAAAATTTTTGAAAACGGTTTTTGTATGTCCTCACCTAGGCCTACAACCCCCACTAGGTCGGTTTTCAAGTTCTGACAAAAAGTTTTTTTTTGTAGCAGTGTGTAATTTTTAATCGTTTTAACAAAAGATCTTAAGCTCGAAGAAGAATCATATATATTAAAAAATAATACTTTCTTAGATAAGTTACAAATGAAAAAACTTAGGTAACCTAACAAATTTTGAAGTGCTTCAGAATGTAATTGAACAAAAGCTATGGCAAGTTAACAAAAACGAAAAATGTATAAATGCATGCATTTTTGTATTAACTTATACAAAATACTTTTCAATTTGTATTTTACCTAAGTACTTCGTGCGAATTGTGTCTTATAACATGTATCACCTCAGATCAAAAGTCTTTGAAATCAGTTCACATTTACAATAGTTACACGCCCAAAAGATTTTTCAGATACGAACTACTAAACTTTGAAACTCTGTGCAAACACCCTGCACATCTTCTTTACAATTTGCAATACGATTAATGCCGATGGGAATAGCAGTTTAAAACTTATTACCATTATTTTTTTCAAATACCTCACTGTGTAACGTATTTTTTTTAGTAGGTGATGCAGGCTATCCCCTTGAGCCATATCTACTGACGCCATATCGGTCTACTGTTGAAGGAAGTGCAGAGGCTATTTTTAATACAAAGCATGCTAAAGCATGAAATATAGTGGAAAGAACAATTGGCGTGTTAAAAAACCGATTTCGTTGTTTGTTTTTTAAATTTTTTTTTTGTTTGAAAAGCATATAATTTGTTACATACGAGAGCCTATATTTAATATTTTGTAGTGTCCAACCAAGTACTCGGCTTCGTAGTTCGGCCAAAAAGTGAAGTTCGGTGTTTGACCAAATTTTGGCCGAATTCGGCCGAACTACCGAACTTTTTATGATTATTTATAAAAAGCACAAATAAATAACAACTGCGGTTATATTTACTTTTCAGAATTTACAAAAAAAACTACATAAAAAATACAACGTTGAATATGATAGAATACAAAAAAAAACACCGATATTTAAACATCAATGTGTGTGAAAAAATTTCAAAAAGCCAAAAGAGTCTAAAAAAAAATTTCCAGAAATATAGCTACAAGACTTATAAGCAAATAATCAAATTTAATGCGATATAATTAAATATAAAAAAAAAAAATTCGAGTGGTAAGTAATCCTGAAAAGAGAATAACAGGTTCATCAATTTGGAATAGACAGTACCAGACTTAGAAGTAGCAGAACCAAACGAAAATTTTATTGAAAAAGAAATTAAAATGTTTATTACGGAGCCTTTAGGTCCCGAAATATAAATATATTTGAGTATTGGAATTCAAGTCCATTTACAAATATAAAAGCTGTAGCAATAAAATATTTATCAGCCCCACCAACTAGTGTAGCTAGCGAACAGCTTTTTAGCGCTGCCGGACAGCTGTATTCTGATAGACGAAGCAATTCACATGGTGTGAATGCGGAAAAATTGCTTTTCTGTCATGACAATATCAAACTTTTTAATTTTAAATATTAAAGTTTAAGTTTTGTTTCTTTATATCTACTTAAAAATCGATCAACTATTTTTCTTTGACTATAAAATATAGTACAATACAAATATTTTATTCTTTTTTTGTACTTAAAATAGTAAAACTATTTTCCAAATATGATTTTAAAAAAAAATAAACCTATAAATTTGTATTTTGTTTATGTTTAATAACTTTTTGGTTTGGTAAAATTTGGGGACTTAATAAATAAATAAACTCTCACTCCTTTTTTTATATTTTTGTTTATTTTTAGTATTATTGTATTTTAATTATTATCTCTTTCTTATTATTTTATTTATATCAAATTTTATTGTTTACTTTGTATAATTTAGTAGAAATTTGTAACCGATTATGGCCTTCAGGCTAGGTTATTGAAATGAATAAATAAATTAAATTAAATTTATTGATCTAAAAAAACAATTTATATTTTTTTTTATTAAAACAAAAAGTTCAGCTTCGGCCGAACATTGATATAATGGCCGAAGTTCGGCTTCGGCCGAAAAAATGAGTTCGGTCGGACACTAATATTTTGTATCTGTTAAATAAGTTTTGGATGGGAAAGTTACCATTGACGTTATTCCCAGTTATGATAGCAATTTTGAAGCAAAAATGTTTTGACAAGTCTTTGTTTTTTTAGTTTTCTTTTTTTTTTTTTTTGAAATATTAAACAAATTTATGTATCAATTAAATAATTTTATTTTGATTTTTAAAGTGAGCTATCATATTAATTAAGATCCTTATATACTATTAACAAAACTCTTAAAATTTAATTCAACGATTTTTTTTCATAAAAGTGTCAATGATTTTGTCAGGTTCAACCTTTTCTCGATACACTGATGCAAGAGCTAGAGCACCAAGTCTAGCTTCACCCATAGAATTCCTTAAATATGTTTTCACTCTTTTTAGGGTGGAAAAACTTCTCTCCGCGGATGCAGTTGTAACAGGAATTACTATCAGTAAATGTAAAAACATGTAAACGTTTGGAAAAAGCTCCTTGTTGCAATCTTGAATAGCATCTAGCGGATTTGGTGGTCTTTATGGTAGTGTTTCCACAGATCAATTTCAGTTAATATAACATTAGTTTGAAAAATTATAGTCTCAAAAAATATTATAAATTCATTTATTACATACTAACCAAAACAAAAATAAAATAAAAAATCGAAAATATTTCGGGGGGGGGAGGGCTTTGGCCCCCAGGGCCCCCCTGGGTACGCCACTGTATCCAGCAATTGCTTACAGGCTTTGAGTGCTGAATGGTGCGTCTGATTGAACTTTCTGGTAATTCCTGGTCAATTGGCAAATCCATTGCGCAAAGTTCAACAGTGTCAGATATTTCTTCCATATTCAAAGCAAGATCTATCTCTGGGACTTAAAATTCATTGCCCTGGTTGTCGCATTGTACTCCCTGAGTGGCGCCCTGAGGGTTCAGCTGTTTCTGAAACTGAAGCAGATTAGCCACATCTTCCTCCAGCGGGCTAAGTGTAAACTGCTTAGATCTTCCGCCACCAGTAGCATTACACTCAACTTTGTTGGCTACGATTTCCTTTTTCACTTTAAATTTAAAGTCTCGCCAAACCTGTAAATAAATTTGAAGTTATATATTTATTTTTATAATGCCTATTTACGTTTATGATTTCCTTACCTTCTGCCACCCATCTCCAAGTCTTCTTGGTGGGCCAAGAGAATTGAGGACTTTTGTTACTTCATCCCATTGTTGTTTAAAATTACTCGGAACAGTGCTCCTGCAAAATCCTCGAGCAAGTGATGGATTTTTCTGTAACTCTTCCACAAGTTTTTCAAACTGTTTCACGTTCGTTATTTTAATTTTTTCAATTGTTTCCATTTTTTTCTATTTCTTATTTTTTTACACTTCTCTTCAAAATGTCGTTAGCACAAACAATTACGACAGAATCAGAGTCGTCTCAACACAATAACATCGTTAAGTTTTCTTAGAGAATACCAAATATTAGTCAACAGTAATCGATACAAGTCGATAACGACAACTGGAATACCAATTTTAAAAAGATGACACAAGACAACGTCGTTTTGTGTCGACGTCGACAACTAGAATAAGGGTGAATACTGTGCTGAAAAGCTTCATTTGATTCACGAACATCTAGAATTTAAGTAAAAACATTTGTTAAAACTTCCAAGAACTCATTGCTGGCATTGATTAAAAACTCGTATGGTATACGATCTTCTCCTGGAGCTTTATTAGGTTTATATCTAGCCAGTTGTCTTTTAACCTCAAGTATCGTAATTGGTGTATCTAATTCATCTATCATTTTTAGATTAGCGGCATAATATAACTCGACTGAATGTACTGTGGGGTTTAGCAAGGTTTTAAAATAAGACCTTAAATCTTCTGCACTAATATTTCCTCCAATATAACTATTGCTGTGTCTTAATTCTCTTGCTAAAGCCCAAAATTTGTTACAGTCGTTTCCACTACTAAGTTTAGCTTCTATTTGTTTATAATACTCTTGTTGTTTTGACTTGCATAAGTTTTGGTATCTGTTTTGTTGCTCGCTATATTTGGCTTTACTGATTATTAGCATTTTTATAATTTTCTGCATTACGATCGTTCCATGAAAAGCATGTATCATAAGTGAATTTAAGAAAAAAAAGTCTTTGCGCTTCTAAGCGATTTTTTTAGTTTCCAGTGACATCCAGCTATTGCAAGTATTTTCAAATATTCGTGTTCAGCATACCAAAATTAGTTGAAAAGCATGTATCATAAGTGAATTTAAGAAAAAATAGTCTTTGTGCTTCTAAGCGATTTTTTTAATTTTAAGCGAAATCTCGCAATCCCTCCTACCTATTGCAAATTGCGATTTTTTTAATTTTTAACAATCCCTTCTAGCTATTTCAAATATTTTGACATAAAGCATGTCTCATAAGTGAATTTAAGAAAAAATAGTCTTTGTGATTTTAAGCCGTTTTTTTTTTTTTAATTTTAAGCGACATCTCGCAATTCCTTAGCGATTTCAAATATTTTTACATATTCGTGTTCATCATGCCAAAATGAGTTCAAAAGCCTGTCTTTGTGCTTCTATTCGTTTTTTTTTTGTAATTTTTAGCGATGTCTCGCAATCCCTTCAAGCGATTTCAAATATTTTGGCATTTTCGTGTTCAGCATACTAAAGTCAGTTAAAAAGCATGTATCATAAGTGAATTTAAGAAAAAATAGTCTTTGTGCTTCTAAGCGATTTTTTTATATATTTTTATCTCACAATCCCTCCTAGCTATTACAAATATTTTGACACATTGCTGTTAAGCATACCAAAGTTAGTTAAAAAGCATGTATCATAAGTGAAGTTAAGAGAGGAGTCTTTGTGCTTCTAAGCGAATATGGCGATATCTCGCCATATTCGTGTTCAGCATGCCAAAATAAGTTAAAAAGCCTTGATCATTAGTAAATTTATGAGAAAACAGTCTTTGTGCTTCTAAGCGATTTTTTTTTAATTTTAAGCGATAGCTCGGAATCCCTTCTAGCTATTGCAAATATTTTGACATATTCGTGTTCAGCATACCGAAATTAGTTAAAACGCATCTATCATAAGTGAATTTAAGAAAAAATAATCTCTGTGACTCTAAGCGTTTTTTTTTTTTTTAAGCGATATCTCGCAATCCCTTCCTTAAGCGATTTCAAATATTTTGACATATTCGTGTTCAGCATACCAAAATTAGTTCAAAAGCATGTATCAGATTTCAGATAACTAATTATATTAATGACAATAATTTGCTAACCGATAAACAATCTGGGTTTCGGGCCAAACATAGCTGTATAACTGCTCTAACTGATGTAGCAGAAGATCTCAGAAAGGAAATTGATGATGGCTGCGTCGCATTTTTAGTGTTGTTGGATCATTCGAAGGCCTTTGATACCGTTGACCATACAATTTTAATTCAAAAACTTGAGAAAATGATGAATTTTTCTTCAACAGCTATCAAATTGATTAATTCATATTTTAGGGATAGAGTACAGTGTGTTGAAACTAATGCTTCAACAATCTCAACTTTTCTTCCAGTTGTTAGGGGTGTTCCACAGGGCTCTACTTTAGTCCCTCTCCTTTTCTCTATTTACGCAAACGGTCTCCCTGAACAGTTGCTCCACTGTAACATTAGGATGTATGCCGATGACGTCCAATTGTATATAAGTAACAAAAAGGGACTACTTGAGGAATGTACTGCAAAGCTAAATGATGATTTACATCGGGTTTCTCTTTGGGCAGAAGTAAATGGTTTAAGTTTAAATCCTAGAAAATCAAAATGTATTGTAATGCGAAAAAGAACACAAAAAATTGTTGTTACTCCCAGCGTTTTTATTAAAGATCAACGAATTGAAATCGTAAATAAGGCAAAGAATCGTGGTGTAACTTTTAATGACACTCTCACCTGGTCAGACCATGTAACAGCTGCCTGTGGCACAACATACTCAATGCTAAGAACCCTATGGCCTACTCAAAACTGCACTCCATTAAAAATTAGGTTACTACTTGCAAAGACATACTTGATTCCAATTCTAACCTACGGATGTGAGATTTTTGCAAGTTGCGATGCTACAAGTAAATCTTGATTAAATGTGACATATAACAACATTGCAAGGTACGTTTATGGTCTCAGAATCTTTGATAATAATGGTAGTTACATTGATATGGCGTTAGGTAATAGCGTCCAAAACCATAAAGCCCAAAAACCAAAATGTCATCTCGCCCAAAAACAGTCTGTATATTTTGTTGTTGTAAATTTTTTTGATTTTTTGGGCAACATGGCATCGAGTTTGGTCAATATGACATTTTTTTTAGGTAACGCCCAAATTTTTAGCCCAAAATTCCAGCCTTGAAAATGTTATAGTGCCCGAAATAAAGGAGAGTTGAGTTAATATTTTTAATAAAAGTAAAGAAAACATTTATTCAATTTTCTAATAGAAATATTTAACAAACAAAAATTTTGTGAATATTTGTAATATTCAATATTTAACAAAAAAAAAAACAAAAAACGTACTTTCATACATATATCTATAAAACAAACCTACATCCAATGCATTAATCTTATTCAATGTTTTACAGACAAAACAAACAAAAAACATTTCTCAATTAAAATATGTAATAGTGTTTTTAAATTTAAATATAATCGTAAATAATTTATAAGTAAACTTGCATTACGTCAACAATAATTTCTCTGCAATAGGGGCATTTAGCATTCATAGCATTATTCGCGATAGCCTGTGCCTGTAATTTTATACAGCATACATTACACATTTTAAGGTGTCTACATGGAAGTACTAGCATGTTTGGGGCAACGTCATGACAAATGACGCAAAGTGAAGCTGAAGCGTTTTCGTTACAATCATTTGTTTCGCCATCCTCACTAGATTCATCATATGAATCATAAGCAGGAGGCTCCTCAAATATATCTTCCAACGGTTCTCTTTCGGAGCAAATGTGATTATTCGGATAAACTAATCTATTTAAGAACGCATATGTAGTTATTTTTCCCTTTTCTAAATCCTCAATTGCATTCGTTATTTTTGTATTTGCATCTCTGCTAAGCTTTCTTTTTTTGCTTGCACCAAAAGATCCGCCGCTATCTGTGAGGATTTTAAAAAGACGACTTTTTTCAAATTCTTCCTTGTTTAATGCAAGAACAAATTTAAAAAAATTTCCATTTGGTTTAATTAATCGTCCTAAAACACCGTTGTACGCTTCCACAGAAGAAGTTGTACGAAAAGACTCTTTAAACACACACAATTGTTCGGGTCCAACCTGCAAATATGAAATCTTATAAAAAATGGAACGTAATTTAACAACTAAAGCCATATAATTACCTTTTGAAGCCACTCTTTTTCAAAATACTCCAAAAAACCATTAAATGTTCCACCTTTGTCATTATTTTTGATATCAGTTTTTACCCTCTCGAAAACATCGATTATCGAGTAAGATGGTAAAAGTGGAAGGGCAAGGATTTTATGATAACATAAGGAAATATTTTTGTTGTTGCGAATAGAGGACATCAATGGTTTAAACTTAATAGAAATTTTACGTCTAATTGCCTGGCAATAATGGAACCAGCAACCTTTTAAAGTAGCTTGTGGAAAGCATTCTTTTAAAGATTTTCGCAAACCCCTCTCGTAGTCGAGCATAAAACTTCCAGGTTCAAATTTAAAAATAGAACTATTTATATAGTTCAATAAATGCGAATAGCATTTTGAAGATTTGTTTGTAGTCAAAATAAAAAAAAGCGGAAAAACCTGAAAAAATAAGGATTTATCAGATCATAAAAATTTATAAAAAATGTTATTTAAATTACCTGATCTTCTAAATATTGAATATAAATTATAAGCAACTGATTGAAACAGCCGACTGGAACTACCTTAAATGTTCCATCAATTAAATATCGTCTCTGACCTACGCTGATATTTTCAACAATGCCTTGCATTATTGCTTCTGATGCAAATATGCAGTATGAAAATTCTGGTTCCGAAATGCAAGCTTTGTAAAAAGGTCGTGTGAAATCAGGATCTCTTGATAGTCCATAGCTTTTCCAAATAAACTCGTGCTGGAAGGACTCAATGACATCCAATGGTGTTCGAGGAGATTTTAAAAAAATATTCGATGAAATCCTTTCTAGCGTTCTTCGCATTTGTGTGTAGACTAAACTTTTTGTGCCCTCCGGATTACTGTATACGAAAGAGATAAATAAAATTACTCAACCAATCCCCGATAAACTTATTGGAAGCCCTGTGGCCTGCCGTGCCGCACCGGCCGCGCGGCGGGTCGCTAGCGGCGCGGCCGGCGCGGCACGGCAGGCCACAACGCGGCCGGTGCGGCACGGCAGGCCACAGCGCTTCCAATACGTTAATTGCGCATTAACCACTTACCTTTCGCAAACATTTTGAAAAACTTTTCGTAATCCGCTTGAAGCATTAGTATCACTTAGAAGTACTGTGGGGCTTCTACATTGCTCCTTTATATTCTCAATTGCTTTTAGTTCATTAAATAAATTTTCTTGACTAGGATGATTAATATGATCAACATTTTTACACTTTTCACAGATTTGGTTAGATGAAATTGAAATACGTGCTTTACAATTTGAATAATAACACTTGTAAAATATTTTGCCTTTATAACAAGATTTTTTTTTATATAACTGTTTGTCACTGGATAAATAAACTAATTTGGAATCAATTCTTTTACCGGTAACGTATTCAAAATTTTCCGGCTCCATCTCGTATTAATCACGACCGCACTATAGTAAAGAATACAATATACTGTATACCATGTACCATAAATGTTAAATGTAAAATACTAGTATTAAGTAGAGACAAAAAAGTAACGGTTTTACTGTCTTGTATTTTTAAGAATTATCTAATTTAAGCAAATGTCATATTGCCCAAAAAAAACCTTTAGGCAATATGACATTGCATTTGGGTGATATGACAATTCTGTACATAAACTTTTGGGCAATATGCTAGCCTTTTGGGCGATATGACCTTTCGGTTTTTGGGCTTTATGGTTTTGGACGCTATTACCTAACGCCCATTAATATTACTCCACATTCAAAACAAATTTTTGGTGTGCAGTTTGAAGATCTACTGAAAATAAGGACTCTTGTATTTCTACACAAAATTATTAATACTCGTGAGCTACTTCATTTGTTTAACCGTTTGAGATTTAGTCGACTAAGAAGAAACAGAAATATTATTCAAATCAGACATCACACATTAATATCCGAATGGCAATTTCTTATAACTGCAATACGTCTTTGGAATAATATTCCTCCAACAATTAAAGAAACCAGCAATGCGTTACATTTTAGAAAGAAAATGTTTAAACATTATTCGTAGATAACATGTTTCTATGTTTCTATGTTTATATAGTTGTAGAAGTAATCATATTAAATAAATAAATAAATAAAATATCATAAGTGAATTTAAACAAAAATAGTCTTTGTGCCCCTAAGCAATTTTTTTTAATTTTAAGCGACATGCAATCCCTTCAAATTAAAGGAAATTCCAGTCCAATTAATGAAAATTTCGTGGGCTTTCCAAAAATCCACATTTCATATTCAATTTTTACATAATTGTTAAGAAAATGTAAGTTTTACACTCATTTTTTAAACCCATAGTGCGGAGGGTATATATCACTTTGTCAAATGTTTGTAATTCTTTTAAAAAAAATCTGGGACCCCATAAACTATATATTTTCTTGATCAGTCATGTCCGGCTGTCTGTGGAAATACAACATACTCCGCCAATACAGAAGAGGTGTTGCCAGTTTTCAGTCAAATTGTTTGCTGATATCATGAGCAGTTTTATAGTTAAAATAATAAAAATCGGTTGACGTGTTCAAAAGTTATGAGTGAGAATGTGGAAAAACCTCTAAAAAATTTTGAAGCAAATTTATAATTTTTCTTTGTAATTCATCATACATACCACAGTGGGATAAATCACAAAATTTGTGGAAATAATTCGGCCATTTGTTAACTTGTGGTCCGATTGCAATGCAATTGGAACATGCATAAAAGACATAAAATGGAGTTTAAGTTTTGATTTTGAACCTTCCAGACCCTTTGGGGGCGACAAAATGGCTGCCCAAAGTTGGGTACTTTTTTCATAAAAAATTTTGAGTGTTTGCCATTTTTTTGTTTCTCATCCGATTTTCAAAAAACTAACATATTAGTATTCTCTTGTAAAGATGAACAAAAATCATGCTTACATGTGTGGATTACCTCCAATAGTTTCCGAGATATTCCGATTTGAAAATGTGAAATTCCAAATTTTGTCCGACTCAGGTCCAAAGTTTTTCGAAAATCGGGAGAAAATTGGGACACATTTTCGTTTTAAAATTGACTGCATTTTTTTATCAAATAATTTAATAAAATTGTCAATTTTAGATATTTCTGCAGTGTCAATTGATGCAACTACAACGTTAATCTTTTCAAATCTCTGTAGTTTTGAGTTGTCCCACAAAGTTAAGCACAATGCTTCAAGATTTACTGTTATTACCATGATTGACGAGTTTTTTATGAACTTAAAACTAAATGTATTCATATTTATATCCAAATAAAAGGTACAAATATTATCATAACTCAGGTAACCGAGTCTTCAAATACTAAGGCCCATAAAATATATAAAGAGAGGTTATATTTAAAATAGCAATCATAAAACACGTATCTTTAGGTGGGCCCACAAAACCTTTAATATCATTAATGAAGAACAGCATAAAACCCTTTTTACCTGACCCAATTATGTAAGATGTGAATACGGGGACACATTAGAAGAAATATATGTTTAAGGGCTAACTTTTGAAGATTTTCTGTTTAGGAGTTATCAACATAACATACCAGTGTTTGGTATCGTTGAAAAGAAAATTACCTGTAAATTGCGATTTTTTTAAAAAAGGTTGAATTTAGCCATCTTGGTAAAACAAAAACTTGGGTAATCCAAATATGAAGGTAAAAATTTCAGTTTTTGCTTAAATGAAAATTTTCACTATTCAATAAAATATTTATTAATAGACATAATCCAATGATTTTTTGGATTTAACTAGACTTTAAGGTCAACAAATCGAAACAAATGTCAGAATTTATGATTTTCTGAAAACAATCCCACAATTCCTAAAAATAAAAAAAAAAATTCCAAAAATGGGATTTTTTTTTCGTTTTTTGCTGCCATGTCGTCATTTAAAGCTGCACCAGTCACTTTTAACACATACTTACGTTAACACACCATTTTTAAACTTTAGCCGCACATTATCCTAACAATTCATCCAAATGAAAACATATATGTATTTAATTTGAATTTTTTTTCTGTTTAATAAAAAAAATTAATATAAAATTTTTATTTCGATAAAAAACTTATTTTCTAACAAAATTAGACGAAGTAAGTATATATAAAAAAATTAATTTCTCAAAAAAAAAACTTAATAAAACAATTAACAAACTAACAATACTCCCAAAAATACACCTAACCAGTATCTAACCCAATTAGGGATTCCACAATAACAAAAAAAACTAATACCTAACTCTCTAAAGTAGTTTCACGGGTCACACAAAAAAATACCCACACTAAATTTAATCACGGCACTTTCTTCCAATGTAGTTCTGGGCTCACATTAACTTCACTCACTAAATTTATTAACACTAAAACTAAACTATAAGTTTATTCTATTTTTTTTATATTTAAACGCGCTATTATTTTAATTTGTGGGGTTTAATACCCAGCCACACACAAAAAACTATGATTAATTTAAATCTTATGTTTTTTTTTAAACAAAAAAAAAGAATTTTTTTATAAGAAATTATTAACTTATTTTTTTCTTTTTAATTTCCGAAACACACAATTTTTTTGTTCTACCGGAACGGACTCACCAATAAGTTTTTTCTTCTTTATGGGGTTTAACTTTGGCCGTTTTAAGATGGCCGTTGATTTGAAGCTGGCAGGAATACGGTTAAGTTTTGCAGATTTATCCCGCTTTATTTCCCCAACAATGTATAATAGATATCGGGGTAACTTCCAAAATGTTGTGGACTACAGTCCCAGGGATCACAGGAACCGCTTGGTCTTCCTGGTATTTCCCAATAACAAGACTGATGTCCCATTCTCCAATAAAAAATGGATTATCTCGTCCCGGGCACTTTCAGAAACTATGGTGAATCTGTTTAGATAAAACCATCAAATTTTTCACTTGTACCACCAAGCCGTAGTTTAAACAAATGTCCACAAAACCGCCATTTCCCTTCTATCCTCTTCTTTTCAACGCCCACTTAAACTTTGGCAACATCCCTCCCACTCTAACTATTTAAATTAAAAAACAAAAAAATTACGCGGCACCCAAGCTTCGTTAATTTTTTTTCAAAATAATTGCCATTTCCTTCATTCTATTTACATACATTTAAATTATTGTTCTACTAACATTCTTCATGGAAACAGCTGTTTGCATTGTATGTGAATTTAACAACTTTTTTTTTTTTTTAAGAAATGAACAAACAATAACAACTCCGCTACAATGCGTAATGTAAAGTTGTAAGTAAAGGTTTTTTACAAGCGTGTTTTTGTTGTTTTAAAATATATTTGGATATTGTTTAAAAGGAGTTTTTTGTTCTTGTAAATTTATACAAAATATTTTTAAATTTGTTTTGTTTTTAAATTTTTGTATACAGTTTATATTCTTAATTTTTGTTGCTTTTTAACATTTATTTTTAAATAATGATTTTAAATACAATATTTATATTTTTAAGGGTGTGTCAGCTAACGTTCCCCTAAATACAGCCAGGCGTTAACTTGAGTAAAACCTAACCAGCTGGCAACTCTACAAAAAGATAATGGTCGTCGTGCGGAGAAGACGTATAAATTAAAAAGTGAAAATTAATTAACTCTATCCTTTAACGAAATTAAACAATAAATAGTTTTGTGTTTTAAATAAATATTTAAATATTCGTTTATTTATTTAATCGGTAAAACCTTGTCAACGTGTATGACAATTTCAGAAGTGAAATAAAGAAACCTACGACGCCGTGAAAAAAAAAGGAAAAAACAAGTGCAGCGAATATTGTACTTCCGAGAATTAAACGATTCGAAAAAGGAAATTGATTTTATTAACACATCGTATATTGTGTTCCCGTGATAAACCGATAAATATAACAAATTAAATTTGTTTCGAGGATAAACGTTTTCCGTATTCTAATAGAAAAGAAAAAAACACTTACGCAGTCGTTGTTTTTTTCTTGCTTTGCTATTTTTTTATTGTGCAATTCGTTGATGCACACACATAGGCAATCGTATAGTTGTATGTGTAGTGAGAAAAAAATAGAACGTTTTGTTTGATCGTGTTCGAATTTGCTGCAAATCCGCAGTCGACGTAATTTTGAATTTTTAACGGAAGAAAAAAAAAGAAAACAAAATCGAAAGTCGCGAAAGGAAAAAATAAATATATTTTATCTTTTTGGTATAATTTAATGAGGAAATATACAAAATGAGTCCCGGTCGTAATTTTAATAATTTAAAAGTCGAAGAATTAAAAAAGAAATGTAGAAAAGCTGGTTTACCAACTTCAGGCAATAAACATTTATTAATTCAACGTTTAGAGGAACATTATACGGACGAGGAATATACAAGTTTTACAGAAGGTTCCGATTTATTGAATAGAATGCACATTTTGGAAAGATCACTAGCCGAGATGCAAAAGAATGGTTTTCGCCCACCAATTGTTTCGTCTCCGATAGATGGTAACAATACAGTTTTGCCACCAACAAGTGTAACCGCTACTGTGCCGCAACAGGCAAACCATACTACTTCAGTGATGACAACATCAACGCAAAATGTAATTGGACAACCGTACTTATCAAATTCAACAAGTGCACCGATTTACGACAACATTAATGCACCAACGTATACAACATCATCTTTTATCCGTAATCCAGCAAATTATATGCAACCAGCACCTATAGTTCATTTTTCTACGTACTCATCAAATGCAACAAGTGCACCGGTATACACCAACCGAAACGCAGCAGTGTATACACAACCGTTACCAACGTACACAGAATATGTACAACCAAGGCCTGTTCCAACGCCAAGTGCTCCTATAGCACCACCAATTGTTCCACAAAATCAGTACGCTAATTATAATCAGTTTTACCCGTCTACAAGTGCATTTGTGGCACCACCGCATACTCATCAAGTGTACCCAACATACAATCCGTATAATACTGTCCGTGAGGTAGTAGCTCTTTTACCAGATTTTAACCCATCATTGGAAACATCGCTGAATGCTATTCAATTTATACGACGTATTGATATGCTAAAAGAATCATACCAATGGGATGATAGAACAGTTTTGTTTGCTGTGCAGCAAAAACTACAAGGCCCTGCTAAGTTTTGGGTTGATTCGATGGAGGCCGTATTTCTTACGTGGACAGATTTTTGTGTAAAATTTTTAGCTGATTTTCCGGTTATAACGAACGTTGCTGACGTGCATATAAAAATGTCAAACACCAAACGTCAATATGGTGAGTTACCCAAGATTATTTTTACAAAATGGTAGCCATTGGCTCAAAAGCCGGTCTTCCGGAATCGGCAACCGTGCGTCATATTATTAACGGAATTAATGACTCAGATCTTAAAAAGAAAATATCTAATGATTATCGAACGTGCAACGATTTGCTCCGGGATATTATAAATTATTGTAATTACAACGAAATAAAATCTACTAACATTTTGACCAAGAAAAATGTTCCCGTATCTAATCCATCAGCTTTAACCGATAAAAACATCAATATGAGAAAAGAAACAGCCGCTGTTAAATGTTATAATTGTTTCAAACTTGGTCATATTTCGAAAAATTGTTCTGAGCCCCAACGGAAAAATAGATGTGAAAACTGTAAACGTACAATTCATAAAACAGAAAATTGTCCCGACAAAACTCCTAAGCAAGAAGCACGTAAACCAACTATAAATCAAGTGGAAGATGAAAAGAAAACATTTCCTGAAATAGTGAAACAGATTATTGTTAACGGTGTGTCAACAAATGCTTTTGTTGATCCGGGAAGCAATCGTACTTTAGTTAAAGAGTCGTTCGCTGAAAAACTGGGCGAAATCGTAAATTGCTGTGTAAAATTAACTGGTTTTGCTTGGGGTGAATTCTTAAGTACAAGAAAATTGAAAGCCGACATCGAAATCGATAACGAAATGTTTAACGTTGATTTACTAATTGTTAAAGACAGCTTAATTTCCGAAAATCTTCTACTAGGAAGAGATGTTTTGTGTCGAGATGGAAGCCGTTTAGTAATTGAAGCTGAAAATTGTCGAATCGAAAAAGTGATGAATTTAAAAACTTCTAACCATCTGACTAACGAGGACCAAGAAGATCTCGAAAAACTTCTCCAAAAACATCATAATTGTTTTGCCGATAATTCGCAAGAATTGGGTAAGTGTAATGTTTCGAAAATGAACATTAAACTTTCATCAAACGTACCAGTAAACGTAAAACCGTATAGATTGCCGTTCTCTAAAAGGCCAATTGTTGATCAACTGGTACAGGAATTATTAGATGCCGATATAATACGACCGTCAAATTCGCCTTATGCCTCAGGTGTTGATTTAGTTGAGAAGAAAAATAATGAGCATCGTTTATGTGTTGATTTCCGTTCACTCAACCGAATCACTGTGAAGACACCTTTCCCTATGCCGAATTTAGAAGAACAATTTGCCCAACTTGCCGGTATTAAATATTTTACATCATTAGATCTTAGAATGGGCTACCATCAAATCGAAATGGACGAGTCTTCTAAACCGTTTACAGCTTTTGTTACGACACAGGGTCACTATGAGTATAACAGAATGCCATTTGGTCTTGTGAACGCACCCGCTGAGTTCGTACTTAGATGATGTTATTATTCCAAGTGTATCAGTGGAGGAGGGCTTAAAACGCCTGGACAAATTTCTTATGATATTGAATGAAAGCAGCTTAACTTTACGTCTTGATAAATGTAAGTTTCTCGAAAAGGAACTTTCCTATTTAGGCCACAAGGTGAGTGAAAACGGTATAACCCCTGGTGAGGGAAAAGTAAGCGCCATTAAACATTTCCAAAAACCCACAAACGTGACCGAGGTACGACGATTCCTGGGACTTACAGGATTTTTCCGCAAATTCGTTGAAAACTATTCAATTATCTCCAAACCTCTAACCGGCCTCTTACGTAAGGACCAAAAATTCGTTTGGGAAAATAGTCAACAGGAAGCATTTGAGAAGTTAATCGAAGTTTTATGTAGCCGTCCGGTATTGGTACTTTATGACTTTAACGCTCTACACGAGGTTCACACCGATGCAAGTTCCGTTGGTATTGCTGGCGTATTATTACAGTCATCGGATGGAAAAATTTGGAAGCCTGTTTTCTACTTTAGTCGACATTGTACCCCAACCGAGTCGAAATATCATAGTTACGAGCTTGAAATGCTTGCCATCGTAGAGTCGCTTGAACGATTCAGAATATACGTCTTAGGAAAACCATTCCGACTGATAACCGATTGTGCTGCTATTGCTAAGGCAAAGGCAAACAAGGAGATGATTCCGAAAATGGCTCGTTGGTGGATCAAAATTATTGATTATGATTGCGAAATCATTCATCGTCAAGGCTCGCGTATGTGCCACGTTGATGCACTGAGCCGTGCCCCTGATTCAACTGCTCTAGAAATGGAAGAAAGTGATCGAATAATGAGTTTAAATATCGACGAAAATGATTGGTTACTAACAATGCAGCTACAGGACCCAAATTTATTAAATATCATTGCTGTCCTTAAAGACCAAAAGACATCGCCTCAGAAAGAACAGCTTAAACGTGAATATTGTTTACTGAATCAAAGCCTATATCGTAAAGGAGACACCAAAATGAAATTTGTTGTGCCTAAATCCGTCCGTTGGAGAATCGTGAAATCATGCCATGACGAAATGGGCCACTTTGGTCTTGAGAAGACAATTGAACGTATAAAACAAAAGTTCTGGTTCCCGAAAATACGCAAATATGTTAAGGAATATTTGGCAGCATGTGTAGAATGTTGCTATTACAGAACGAAATCTGGCAAGGCTGAAGGTCAACTTTATATTACGGATCCTGAACCTATACCCTTTCGCCAGATTCACATTGATCATCTGGGACCGTTTATACGTAGTAAGCGTGGTTACACCCATATTCTGGCCTGTACGCTCTACTAAAACTCTACCAGTCATAAATACCTTGAACGAAATGACAAGTTATTTTGGCTTACCACAGATTGTCGTGTCCGACCGAGGTACTGCCTTCACATCCAAAGCGTTCGAGGACTACTGTGAACGAAACCACATTCAACATGTGAAAACAGCCGTCCGTACTCCGAGGGCTAATGGCCAAGTTGAGCGTGCCAACGGTACAATATTATCATTTTTAAGAACCGCAACAAAATCAACACAACGTGATTGGGATTTAACTTTGAGAGATTTACAGTGGAGTGTAAATTCGCAGAAAAACGCAACATCCGGATTTACTCCTAATGAATTGGTGTTCGATTTCAAATTGATCGATGTGGTTCAGAACCATATAGTCGCCGCTATCCACAATGACATACCAGATAACGAAGATAATATTCCTATTGAATCGAAACGCGAAATGGCTAAAGTTAACATGACCAACGAAAAGAAACGATGGAAGAGCCTATTTGATCGTAAACATTCTGAACCAAAAAATACACGAAGAAGGAGATTTGATAGTTATCGAAAACGAAGCCGCAGCAACTGGAGAATCCAGAAAACTTGAACCCAAGTACAAGGGCCCGTATATCATTGCCCGAGTGCTTCGAAAAGATCGCTATCTTATCGAAGATGTACCCGGAATGCAAGTATCATCACGTAAATTCTGTTCTGTGTTCTCTTCTGACAAAATTAAACCATGGTGCCGAAGTTCCCCTGAATTGGATATGGAAACAGAAGACGATATCGATGGAATCGAGGACGACCCCAGGTCAGGTTTGGCCGAACTGTCAGCTAACGTTCCCCTAAATACAGCCAGGCGTTAACTTGAGTAAAACCTAACCAGCAGGCAACTCTACAAGAAGAAGATTGTTAATGGTCGTCGTGCGGAGAAGACGTATAAATTAAAAAGTGAAAATTAATTAACTCTATCCTTTAACGAAATTAAACAATAAATAGTTTTGTGTTTTAAATAAATATTTAAATATTCGTTTATTTATTTAATCGGTAAAACCTTGTCAACGTGCATGACAGGTGGGTTTTGAATTTTGTCTTTAATGAACTTAAGTGATTATTTTTAACCGGGATGTTACAAAATTCACAAGATCACTGTTTTTGAACCCTCCATCCCATAGTGCAGGAGGGTATATATCACTTTGTTAAATGTTTGTAATTCTTTTAAAAAAAATCTGGGATCCCATAAACTATATATATTCTTGATCAGCATGAATAAAGAAGTCGTCTGTCCGTCTGTCTGTGTTAACTCAAAATACTCCGCTAATACAGAAGAGGTGTTGCTAATTTTTAATCAAATTGTTTGTTGATATCATGAGCAGTTTTCTAGTGAAAATGATCAAAATCGGTTAACGCGTTTAAAAGTTATGAGTGATAATGTGGGAAGACCTCCTAAAATTTGGAAGCAAATTTTAAATTATTCTATTTATTTCATCATACATACGTGCATTCAATGCTTTATACACAAGAATATACGCAATCAGGGATGGCTGTCAATATCGCTAAAATACGGTTCCCGATTCAACTGACTATCGTTATAACTAAAATATTATTACCGATATAATTGAAATACCGTTATCCGTAAAATACCGTTACCGATATAATTAAAATATCGATACCTTAAAATTACCGTTACCGAAATAATCTAACAAGATCTGAAAAAAAACTTCTGTAAATAGATATATTTTCCCAAAGTATGATCATAAACTAGCCAGTCATTAAAACTCGGGCGTAATGGGGCTCAAAATTGTGGTGTGCATTAACATTAACTGAATAACTAAAATAACGGGTCCCTTAAAATACCGTTACCAAAATAATTGAAAAATCTTTTTCCCTAAAATAAAGTTACCGAAATATCTAAAATAACGTTACCGCTAAAATACCGTTAGCGAAATAAGTAAAATACCTTGTTTGTAAGGTATTTTACCGTTAACGCTAAAATCCCGTTACCGAAATAACTGAAGTATAGTTAGCCCTAAAATACCGTTACCGAAATAAAAGAAAATAGCGTTGCGTGCCCAATAACCACATAGAATCGGTTGCCATCCATTGTCATGATCAACACTTAATAACAAAACAAACCAACAAAATATTGTTGTTGTTTTTTTGTTTTGTTTTGTAATACAGTATGTATGTATGTTTAGTAGCAATCGCATGCAGTGTTGCCAGGTTTGACGATTTGTAGTCATTTTGATGATATTTAAGACCCAAAATAACTAAATGACTATTTGACGACTTTTGCTTCCATAATGACGATTTTTTTGACAATAATTTAATATGTATGTCAGCAACATCTACTTTTTTATCATTCTCATAAAATCGCCGGATCTTTTATTAAATTTACATTATTTCGTTAAAAATTAAAAAAAACATTGTTTTTTTTATTGAGAGCTATCCTTTATTTGCTATTATGATGTGAAATACAATTTTGCAAAAATGCAAATCTAGAATTAAATAAAACTTAATCCAAACCGGATTTATTTTTTTATAAATTCATTACGGGTTTAGCTTAATTTGGTTTCTGTGTTTATATGCTTAGAACATTTTTTTAAATTTTTATAAAATTTAATTGGAGTTAGATTTAAATAAAAATAAAAAAATTTTCATGTTAAAACACAAGGCATGGACTTTTTTTGCGAATCAAACAGATCTCTAGAACGAATATATTTCATGTTGAAAGATGATATATATATAACTTTAAATGAAACAAATAAATCCAAAAATAAATCCGGTGCTTAAAAAACAGGCCTAATAATATAATAAAGTGTCAAATTTATTAATTAAAAAATATAACATTAAGTTTGTTCGATAACACAAAAATTTGAACAAGTTTTTACTGGAAGGTGTTCGTTTAGACAAATACGCAGTAAAAATTGGTAAAAAGAGAGAGTAAAGTGACAGTTTGATGCCAAAGAACTTACAAGTTTTTACTGGATACATTTTTGGCAGTAAAAATTTGTGAGAAGAAAAAAACATATGATTGAAAAAATATGCTTATATTGTAAGTAAACAAAAGCAAATATTAAATTAAATTATAATTGTTTATGGATTTAAATAAAAAAATATTAAATAATTAACTATGCAAGAAGTTAAAAAACATTTAATTTTAATTAATTTTATCTTTTCCATAATGACCAGTTGATTTTTTTAAATATTTAAAACGAGCTGTTTTATATAATATAATAATTCCTTCACATTTTCCGTTCGTTTACTTTTTTGTAATTTTGTATTACTCTTTGTAGTTTTGTTACTGAGTAATTTTTACTGAACTTTACTGGAAAAGTAATCGAACGGACTTATTGTTAAATAATTTCCAAATGTTGTAAAAGAATTTAAGTTTTAAAAAGTTGTGCTACTGTAATGTTGTTCACAGAATTATGTAGATATAAGTGATTAACAGTAAAATTTGTTGTATTTACTTGATCTTTAACATTTTATAAATATGAATATCGTTATAAAATATAATGATTTTGGTAGTTTAAACCAAAGAGAAGTGTCAAAAATCGTGTTATATTACAACGATAACACGTTAAAATTTGAAATGTGAATTACATTATTGTATTTTATTTTTTATTAAAACTTTATTCCTCTTCTAACAAATATATTTTATTTTGTCGATTTTTTGACGATTTTTCAAAATATGATGACGACTTTTTCTGAAATCTGGCAGCACTGGTTATGAATGCAAATGTGAGAAGACCTCGAAACATTTTTAAGCAAATTTATAAACTGTTGTTTTGTTTTCCAGATACCAGGCTTGCCAGATACCCTTTTTCGGTAACCCCAACAAATCAAAAAATCACCAATTAAAAAAAAGTGTGAACAAAATAGTTGAGTTAAAAAACTTTATTTATTTGACTGCATTAGCCGGAGTTGCCAGACACATTAATCGTTATCAGATCAAAGAAATATCTAGAAACAAAATCCCCGAATTCAACAATGTAAATTCATAACTTTTTTACGTACACTATTTTTACTTATTCTCATTGTCAACCTTTAATAAATTTGCGAGTTTCCTTGCACTTTCCTTTACACTCTAATAACATTTATTAAAAACCCCATTAAATTTAAAGGACATTCACTTTCAGAACTTTTTTATTTAAGACATATAAGGTGCATACTTCATCTTAAAATCTTTTGATTATATGCATTTTTTTCCTTAAAAACCCTAATTTTTATTTGATACATACAAAAATAATCTAAATTAAAGTATTGATGTGTAAAAACCAATCGAATTTTGGGAAAATTTCTTTGGGTTCTTATTCTAGGACTCGTAAACGAGAATTGCACAAGCAACTGCGCTGAAAAACAATAATTTGAAATACCAGTTTCTTCAATTTTTTGTGTCTCGAAAACACCCTAAACATTTGAAAGATTTTCTTGTATAATTTTTGACAAACTTAGTTTCATCACACTTTCCGTTTTACTTATGTGGTGTATAGTATAAACACATGTGTTGTAATGTAAACTGGTATTTCATAATTATTTCATCATGTATGTCTCCGCAAGCGTATTTTTGTTCCCTTAAATTTATCTAAAATTCGGATTATTCGAAACTGTTTTGATGCATCTCCTTTAACGATCCAAAAATATATTTTAATAATCCTTATTTCTTTCATTATTATATAGGCAAAGAGACGATTCTTTTATACAAAACAACAGGCGAATTTTACAACAGTTTTTTTTAAATCATAAGGGAACTTTAATAATATATCTATTTTTCACGACACGTTCTTCTTTAGGTAATCAGAATAACCATTTCACCTTTGAAGACCCACTTTTATAAGCATGCACAATTTCAGATTCATTTTAGTAAACTTTAATTAAACATTTTTTTTTTCTGAAACATCCCAAATACATTATTCAATCAGTCATATTTTGTTTTACTTATAAAAACAACATTATTTTTGTTATTTTTACAAAGAATATAGAAATTTATATTGTTTGCACTTTCCCTGGTTAATGCAAACACCGAGATGGAGGGTATCCAAAAATTCGGCACAGCCGAATTTAATCTTTTTAATACCAAATTTGGCACATCGGACTTTAATGCTTCCACTTGTTTTTTTTTTTTTTTGTGTAATATTCGAAATTTTCAGATTAAGTGTCATTTTGTACACTGTGTAGTTTGAAAAAAAATGTGTGTGAAATTTAAATTTTCTTAACAATTATGTAAAAATAGAATATGAAATGTTGATATTCGGAAACCCCACGAAATTTGCATTACTTTGACTGGAATTTCCTTTAATTTGAGCATAATAATAATGACTGGAAAGCAAACGTTTTCGGCCTTTCCCGATTACTGCAAAAATACAAGTTAATCCCATTGTTTGTTTTTTTAATATTCGAAATTTTCAGATTAAGTGTGCTTTTACACTGCTTAGTTTGAAAAAACAAATGTGTGTGAAATTTACATTTTCTTAACAATTATGTAAAAATTGAATATTAAATGTTGATTTTTGGAAACCCCACGAAATTTTCATTACCCTTTTGGTATTTCTTTTAATTTGAGTATAATAATGACTGGAAAGCAAACGTTTTCGATTTTTCCCGATTACTGCAAAAATACAAGTTAATCCCATTGCTTGTTTTTTTAATATTGGAAATTTTCAGATTAAGTGTCATTTTGTACACTGTTTAGTTTGAAAAAATATGTGTTTGAAATTTACATTTTCTTAACAATTATGTAAAAATAGAATATGAAATGTTGATTTTTGGAAACCCCACGAAATTTTCATTACTCTTTTTGGAATTTCTTTTAATTTGAGTATAATAATGACTGGAAAGCAAACGTTTTCGACTTTTCCCGATTACTGCAAAAATACAAGTTAATCCCATTGTTTGTTTTTTTAATATTCGAAATTTTCAGATTAAGTGTGTTTTTACACTGCTTAGTTTGAAAAAACAAATGTGTGTGAAATTTACATTTTCTTAACAATTATGTAAAAATAGAATATGAAATGTTGATTTTTGGAAACCCCACGAAATTTTCATTACTCTTTTTGGAATTTCTTTTAATTTAAGTATGATAATGACTGGAAAGCAAACGTTTTCGGTTTTTCCCGATTACTGCAAAAATACAAGTTAATCCCATTATTTGTTTTTTTAATATTGGAAATTTTCAGATTAAGTGTCATTTTGTACACTGTTTAGTTTGAAAAAAATGTGTGTCAAATTTACATTTTCTTAACAATTATATAAAAATAGAATATGAAATGTTGATTTTTGGAAACCCCACGAAATTTTCATTACTCTTTTGGGAATTTCTTTTAATTTGAGTATAATAATGACTGGAAAGCAAACGTTTTCGATTTTTCCCGATTACTGCAAAAATACAAGTTAATCCCATTGTTTGTTTTTTTAATATTCGAAATTTTCAGATTAAGTGTCTTTTTACACTGTTTAGTTTGAAAAAAATGTGTGTGAAATTTACATTTGCTTAACAATTATGTAAAAATAGAATATGAAATGTTGATTTTTGGAAACCCCACGAAATTCTCATTACTTAGACTGGAATTTCCTTTAATTTGAGCATAATAATAATGACTGGAAAGCAAACAGTTTCAGTTTTTCCCGATTACTGCAAAATACAAATTAATCCCATTGTTTTTTCTTTTTAATATTCGAAATTTTCAGATTAAGTGTCATTTTGTACACTGTTTAGTTTGAAAAAAAAAAATGTGAGTGATATTTACATTTTCTTAACAATAATGTAAAAATAGAATATGAAATGTAGATTTTTGGAAACCCCACGAAATTTTCATTACTTTGACTGGAATTTCCTTTAATTTGAGCATAATAATAATGACTGGAAAGCAAACGTTTTCGGTTTTTTCCCGATTACTGCAAAAATACAAGTTAATCCCATTGTTTTTTTTTTTTTTAATATTCGAAATTTTCAGATTAAGTGTCATTTTGTACACTGCTTAGTTTGAAAAAAAATGTGTGTGAAATTTACAAAAATAGAATATGAAATGTTGATTTTTGGAAACCCCACGAAATTTTCATTACTTTGACTGGAATTTCCTTTAATTTGAGCATAATAATAATGACTGGAAAGCAAACGTTTTCGGGTTTTCCCGATTACTGCAAAAATACAAGTTAATCCCATTGTTTGTTTTTTTAATATTGGAAATTTTTAAGATTAAATGTCATTTTGTACACTGTTTAGTTTGAAAAAAAAAATGTGTGTGAAATTTACATTTTCTTAACAATTATGTAAAAATAGAATATGAAATGTAGATTTTTGGAACCCCACGAAATTTTCATTACTTTGACTGGAATTTCCTTAAATTTGAGCATAATAATAATGACTGAAAAGCAAACGTTAGGTTTTTCCCGATTACTGCAAAAATACAAGTTAATCACATTGTTTAAATCCTCCATCCCATAGTGCTGGAGGGTATATATCACTTTGTCAAATGTTTGTAATTCTTTTAAAAAAATTCTGGGACCCCATAAACTATATATATTCTTGATCAGCATGAATAGAGAAGTCGATATAGCCATGTCCGTCTGTCTGTGTTAATACAAAATACTCCGCCAATACAGAAGAGGTGTTGTTAATTTTCAGTCAAATTATTTGTTGATAACATGAGCAGTTTCCTGGCGAAAATGATCAAAATCGGTAAACGCGTTCAAAAGTTATGAGTGAAAATGTGGAAATACCTCTTAAAATTTTGAATCAAATTTTAAAATATTCTATTTATTTCATCATACATACATACGTACATTCAATGCTTATACACAACAATATACGCAATCAGGGATGGCAGTCAATATCGCTAAAATACTGTCTCCGATTCAAACCCCTTCCAACTGACTATCGTTAGCCCAAAAATACCGTTACCGAAATAATTGAAATACCGTTATCCGTAAAATACCGTTACCGATATAATTAAAAAATCAATATCTTAAAATACCGTTGCCGAAATAATTGAAATACCATTATCCGTAAAATACCGTTACCGATATAATTAAAATATCAATACCATAAAAATACCGTTACCGAAATAATCTACCAATATCTGAAAAAAAACTTCTTTAAATATATATATTTTCCCAAAGTATGATCATAAACTAGAAAGTCAACTCGGGCATAATGGGGTTAAAAATTGTGGTGTGCATTAACATTTCCTGAATAACTAAAATAACGTTACCCTTAAAATGCCGTTACCAAAATAACTGAAAAATCTTTCCCTAAAATAAAGTTACCGAAATAACTAAAATGTAACGTTATTTTATATCTAAAATACCGTTAGCGAAATAAATAAAATATCGTTAACGCTAAAAGCCCGCAACCGAAATAACTGAAATCTAGTTTTTTTTTTTATAATTTAACCAATACTCAGGGGATGCCCCCTACCCTAAAATAACGTTACCGAAATAAAAGAAAATAGCGTTAACCAAACCAATAACCATATAGAATCGGTTACCATCAGTGGTCATAATCAACACACACAAAAACAAAAAAACACACAAAATATTGTTGTTGTTTTTTTTGTTTTGTAATACAGGGTGGCTCATAAATGCCACTACAAAAAAACGTAATAACTTTTTTTCTGAGTTATTAATCGGTTCCATTTTTTTTGTTTCATTGATTCGTCTTTCAATTTAAGGAAAATGAATGGGGTAATGAAACTAACATTATGATTGTGCGCCACTACAATGCTTTGGTGGCTGGCGTTTCCGCATAAACAAACTTAACGGGCACATTAGGCGGCACTCGTCCGAACGGATTGGGCTCGTAAATTATTTTGTCAATCGTGGGACAATCATTAGGAAGCCTTTTAATCAAAATTTCTCAGTTCGAATGTAAGAAACAATTGTTGCCATAGTTGCTGCAATACAAGTGAATTCTAGAGTTTCGACATGGAAAATTTTTGCTCTTATATGTATCACCATACAGTCATACGGACAGTTCTGCTTAAGGATTTTGCCCCTTAGCTTGGAATTTTCTCTGTAATTGCACGGAATTTCGCTTGCATTTGATGTCATCAGGCGTGTTAGTCATTTTATTTAAATTGTTTCTTAGAAGCCATAAAAAATACTTAATAAAAATGTATGGCTTTTCAAATGTAAAAACAAAGAAATATTTGTATGTATTGAAAAAATATTTTTTTGAATTTCTTATTGTAGCAATATGCATCAGCCACCCTGTATGTAAGTTAAAAACAATATTATTAATTTTGCACATTTCTAGTTAAGTTCAAAAACCTAAAAATAAAATGCATTAAATTCCAACTACATAAATTAAAATTGCTGCGTCTTGTTGATTTACAAATTCTCTTCCCATAATGTTGTGACCCAATTGCGATTCACATTACAGTGTGTCGCAATTAAATAACAAATAAAAAAATTGTACAGTAGTTTTGACTTAGCTGCACAACCAACTTCTGCACGAATTTTTGTGCAGGTAAGCCAAAAGCGTTGCTAACTTAAATTGGTTACCTGCCTTAAAGTGCAGGTAAACTAAATTTTTGAAAACTGCAAAGACCAGATATGATTTAATTTATATTTATTAATTGTTTATTTCATACAATAGAATTTATATAAAAAACAACAAAACGAAAATAAAAAAACATTCATAAAAAATTTTATAAGGTTTTTACATACAAATTTATGTAGGTACCAGCGTTAACTAACCAAACTAATTAAGTAAGCAAAACATAAGAGGCAGCTAACGGCGATCTTTTGTATGAAAATAATGTACAACTGCCAAAAACATGAGGCACTTATTTTAAATGCGCAGGTATACACAGTGCACTTAATGAAGGCAATTGCATACGTAATTTTGTAAAATAACAACGAAACCAAAATTTTGTGCAGTTATGTGAAAAGTGCACGTAAGTAAAAGGCAGGTAAATCAAAACTACTGTAGTTATAAAGTGCTGACGCTATGTCTGCTACTAAACTCACCTGATACTTATTTGTATTTCTTTTTTATAATTTTAAAACAAAGAATTATTGTAATTAAGCAAAAAAGAAATTTATTAAAATAAAGAATGAGTGACTTAGATCTTTAGTCGTAGTCAAGCACTCGAACTAAATTAAACGTTGTTTTAATAAACTTGTATGTATGTATGAAGGGTTTTATAACTGGTATGTATGTATGCATTAGAAGCAATCACATGCAGTGATGCCAGGTTTGACGATTTATAGTTACTTTGACGATATTTAATACCCAAAATAACTAAATGACTAGTGGACGATTTTTGCTTCCAAAAAATTTACGAATTTTTGACAAAAGTTTAATATGTCAGCAAAACATATTAATTTTTCACCGGATCTATTTTTTGATTTATATAATTTAAAAAATAACAGTTTCTTTTATTTTTTGTGTCTCGAAAACACTCTAAACACACAAAATATTTTCTTTTTTAATTTTTTGACAAACTTAATATTATCACACTTTCCGTTTGACTTATGTGATGTATAGTATATACACGTGTGTTGTAATGTAGACGGGTATTTAATAATTATTTCATTATGTATGTCTCAGCAAGCGCATTTTTTATAAACCTTTTTTTTAATTCGCGTAAGCTTTTTAAACCCTAAATTCACTAAAACTAATTCACTAAGACACTAATTTCACTCTGAAATTCAATAACAATAAAAATTGCAAAATGGATCTTTCTTATAAAGAATTCATTTTATTCAAATTATTTGTCTCGTCAACAAGCCTCCATAAAAATGATGTCTGATATAACGAACTTCTTATATCCACAGATTATATATGAATATATATGTAACTGAAACGATTGCCACTTAAACTGTGTTAATGTAGTATTTACAAAACAGTTCAATAGTTTCTACTTCATCACCTTCTTGGACCCCTAAATGTTTTTTTTAAAATTCCATGTGAAAAAAGCATAACTTTGCTTAAAATGTAATATTAAATTTCTGTCAGTGCATGTAACGATTTCTCAACTCTTTCCACAGTTTTTATCAATTCTGTAAGTTGTCACATCTGATTTTAAAACCAACTATTATCCCAAAAAAAAAACTTCCTTCATTGAGAACAAACCTGCAGAATAACCTTGAACATTAATTTGTGTTTCAGTAAAAAACAGAGTAGTATTTGGAAGGTGACAAAGCCAATTGTGACAATATTTTGTTGTTGTTTTTGTTTTTTCTTTGATATTTTAAATTTTGAATCTCGCTCCTAGACGAGGACAAGAAATTCTCATTGAGTTTGTGATTTAACATAACAAATATCTCTAGAAATTCTAATAATAAAGTCCCCTGAAGGTTTCCTTGGGCAGGAATGAAATCCGGATAGGGACACGCCTACATCAGATTGTTTTTCACAATTTGTTAAATAAGTTTTAGGACTTTAGCACATTTAATTACTATAAATGCAATTAATGTTTATCCCGATGAAAATAAATTAAATAACAAATATGCAGGTGCTTGTGCAAATTTAAATGTAACTGACACTAATAGAAAACATATGATTTTCTATTGTTGATTTACTTGAATAAACGTCACTACATTGCTAGGTCTGTCAAAAAAACAGAGTAGTATTTGGAAGATGACAAAGCCAATTGTGACAATATTTTGTTGTTGTTTTTGTTTTTTCTTTGATATTTTAAATTTTGAATCTCGCTCCTAGACGAGGACAAGAAATTCTCATTGAGTTTGTGATTTAACATAACAAATATCTCTAGAAATTCTAATAATAAAGTCCCCTGAAGATTTCCTTGGGCAGGAATGAAATCCGGATAGGGACACGCCTACGTCAGATTGTTTTTCACAATTTGTTAAATAAGTTTTGGGACTTTAGCACATTTAATTACTATAAATGCAATTAATGTTTATCCCGATGAAAATAAATTTAAGATGAAAAACATTTACGGTCTGTTTTTGTAAGACGTGTCACTCAAACAATTCGTGTAAATGAGTGAAGAAATTCATTTTGGGGTTTTGTAATGCAAATGTCACTTTGAATTGAGTGAAAACGTAAGAGTTGTCGTTTTCGTCTCTTTTTTTGGTTTCCACAATGCGATTTGAAACGTCACAAACGTCAAAAACAGACGTTCACAAAAAAGTATTCGTCAAAGAAAAAAGGCAACACAATTTAATATTAAAAAAAAAATACAGTAAAACTCGGTTAAGACGAACCCTCAGTTAATACGAACTAATTTAAAAGTCCCGACGTTTTGGCAAAAATTTCATATAAAATACATCTTATAATACGAACTCGGTTAATACGAACCCTCGGCTATTACGAACTGTTTTAAGCAGTCCCAAAAACGCGTTTTCATACAAATTACCATGTTTAGTACACTCTTTATCCGTTTAATGGGATAGAAATAATATGAATTTCATATCCGTGGATGACTTTCTAGATATAGATGCTAATGTTTAACGTCACATACTTTATCAGGTGAAGAAATATTGGAAATTGTTAATCCTGCCGATGTTGAAAATTTGTCAAGTAATATATTCGAACAAAATCGTGTGCCGAAGAAGCTGACAATCATATTTTGGCAATAGAAAAACTTATAACGAATGAAATCGTTAATTCAGTCATTCAGAAAAAAATAACATATTTTTTTTGTTTTAAATGAAGAATTTTAATTGAATTTTAATTGCGGATGCATGAAATGCTAATTTTATTTTTTATTTATGTAAAAATCTTGTTTTTGTTTTAATAAATACATATTTTTAGTCGTTAAAAATACCCGCTTAATACGAACCTCGCTTAAGACGAACTAATTTTTTGGTCCCTCGGAGTTCATCTTAACCGGGTTTCACTGTAATACTTTTTAACAAAAAATTGTAATAAAAAAAAGAATAATGATTTTTATTTTTATTTTCATTTATATTTATTTACATTTTTAGTTGTAAATATTTTTGTTTTTTTATACAAATTATATTTTTATCTCCACTTTTAAAACAAAATAAATTAATTTCTAAACAAAATAAATTAATTTTTTTTTTAAGCAAAAATCAGCTGTTTTTGTTTATATTTCAATTATAGTGTTGGGTTGCCATCTAGCAACGAAAAATGGGTTAATTGTATATGAAATAAACTAACAAAAACCGAAAAGCAATGTCATGGCAATCTCTACTGTTTGACATAACATAAAGCTTAAAGTACTCAAACGTAAGTCAGGCGAACGAATTATAAAAACCCATTTCCTTACGTATTCGTTCGGGTGCCACACGTTCGTCTGAAATTATACACGTATTGTAAAAACAGACCGTTAAAGTTTTTATTAATATTATTAAAATATAATATTCCTAGTATGTTTAGATCAAATCGGTATGTTTTTCGCTAAAATTAAAGTGTTTTGGTATTTTATACAATTCATTTTCGTTACATTGCTAAAAGCCTAGTTTTTGGCTTTTTTCTACTAAAATCAGTGCTACATTATATGTAAATATTTCATGTACGGAAAATATTATTTTCTACAAATATTGGTTACTTTGACAAATCGATTTGTGCTTTCCCCTATTTCAAGTGTTATAAGCAAACTGCATTTAATTATTGCAATAAGCTGATTATATTTTTTCCACATAACCCTCGTTAATCGAGTGTTAGATTTTTTTTCTACTAAATTCGTTTCATTTACAAAACAAAAGTTTTTTCCTAAGAATATTTTTTTCTATTATTTTTTTTATGAACTTCTCTTCACAATTTGAAAGGTGGAGCCAGTTATTCTTCCAATTAGGTCCTTTCTCAATTACAATTAGATATTAAATTAAATTACTAATTCACAATATATTTATTATTTTTAAAACTATTTTTTTCTTATTACTGTCCCTTTAAACCTATCCCTTTATAACTTAATAGATGGCGCTATTGTCAATTTTCCCAATTGGACGTTACCATCAATTGCAATTGGATTCTTAAAAGAATATTAATTGGATTTTAACTCCCAATTCAAATATATATTTTATATCACAGAAATTAAGCATAGCGATTTCAGCGCCTGAATATCGACGATTTTTTTATAGCAAAGACACAAACCATATGTGTTGAATTGTGTAAATCTTTATCTGTATTTATATACAGTGCAGTTCGCTTTTAACGATAATTGATACAACATTTTTTTCTTCACCCCAAGTACATTAATTAATCATATTTTATTTTACTTATAAAAACAACATTGTTATTGTTATTTTTACAAAGAATATAGCTATATATATTTATATTGTTTGCACTTTCACTGGTTAATTCAAGCAATGAGATGCAGGGTATACAAAAATTTGGCACAGCCGAATTTAATCTTTTTTATACAAAATTCGGCACATCGGACTTTAATGCTTCCACTTGTTTTTAACTCAAACATGCAAAATAAATTCAATCAAAATGGCATAGAATTATATCACGATCTGTGATTTAGCTAAAAAATTATATGGTTCAGTCTTTTTTTGAATCATAATAACTTTTTAACGGCACATCAGCTTAAAGTACTTTTTTATTTACAGTGTTTGTTAGGAAAACAAATTTGCGATATTTTTACCAAATTAATTCCTTAATAAATTTTTAGTGCGATATTTTAACATCCGGAGCATTTTAAAAGCGTTAAAAAGATAATTTTATAAATAAAAATTTATTGGTAAAGCCGGACAGCACGTTTATTCAGCTGATTCTATTCTACATAAAAAACACTTTTAATCAGCGTTTTTATCCTCAAAAAGGCATGGGATGGTGTAGGAATAAGTATTTAAAGGGTGATTTTTTAAGAGCTTTCGGATTTGATTAAAAAAAAAAAACATACAATTTAGAGAAATGTATGAAATCTTTATTTCAGTCGATAGAACGGTCTATAATGTTTAAACATGATTTCATGTAAATGTTGACCGCGGCTACGCCTCAAATGCTTCATAAGCTGGATCCAATTTTGGCTTATCCTCTCCAACATATCGGCCGGTATCTCACGAATAAATTCTTCAATATTGGCTTCCAGTGCGTGAATGGTTGCGGGTTTGTCCCTATATATATGAGCCTTAACAAAGCCAACAAAATAGTCTAAAGGCGTGAAATCGCACGATCTTGGACATAGTTTCGCATGCTGTGTGGCACCGTCTTGTTGAAACCACATGTCACCCAAGTCCAGCTCTTCCATTTTGGGCAAACCAAAAATTTGTAAACATCCCATGCATTGGCAGTTCTTGCAATGCTTCTGGCTGCTCAAATACGGCAATTTTGCTTGTTCACGTATAGCTTCGTCGCTGAACACAATTTTTCCGATAAACAATTGACGAATTCTGGCATTGAATTGTTACAAAATATTTTTGCATTTTATGATCTTGTTTTTGGCATATTTCGATTAAAAAAAAATCTTCTTTTTGAACATTTTTTAGTACTTTTTGAACAAAATCATATTTTTATAGCATATTTTAGCGATTTTTTATTTTATTTACTTTTTAGTTATCCAACATTTTTATGTTCCAATAAATTTTTTTTTGGGTTTTCAACACTGATTTCAAAAGTGTAAGCCATTTTTGCAAATTAAAATTTCTTTTGTTTATGACTGTACTGATTTAGCTATATTCAATCTTTTATCTCCTTTTTTGTTGGCAATTAAAAAAATTTCTTAAAGTTACTCCAACTACGAGGGCGGCTAAATAAGTGCGTGACTTTTCGAACTTCCCTCGTAGTTATATGAAATGCAACACTGCTCCTATCAAGTACCTTCTGTTAATAGACTACTGTCAAATTTTGGTCAAGTTCCGTCATTTACTTTGCGTTTAAGAGATGTTCAAAACATACAACCTCGTGGATTTTTTTTTTTTAAATGGAAAAAAGTGAATTTCTAGTGTGGTCATTAAACATTATTTTTGCGAAAAAAACCCGTCAATCAAACAAGGGAAAGTTTGATAAATACTATGGGGACTCTACCCCATCGATTTTAATGGTAAAAAAGCGGTTTACTGACTTTCGTTGTGTTCGCACATGTACAAATGACGCTGAACGTTCTGGACGGCCAATTGAGGTCAATACACCCGAATATGTCGAAAAAATCCACGATATGGTGTTGGCCGATCGAAGAGTAAAAGTGCGTGAGATTGTTGATGCCATAGGCATTTCATATGGCAGTGTGGTTTCGATTTTAAATTACCAGTTGGGTTTAAGAAAGCTGTCTGCAATATGGGTGCCGCGTTTGCTCCCAATTTACCATAAACGTAATCGTGTGACAACTTCAAAGAGTTTGGAGTTGTTTAACTGCAATTTGAATGAGTTTTTGCGGCGTTTTGTAACTGTGGATGAACATGGATCCATTACAACACTCCGGAGACCAAGCAGCAGTCTAAACAATGGGTTTGTTTCGGCGGGTGAACCGGCTCCGAAGAACCGGCTGTCCAACGGACGTCACACTGTATTCTCATGCCCAGAACATCAAGAGTATCTGAATCCTCAATAACGATCCCATCCATATACACAGATGACATAGCTGAGTCCACAGACCTATGGGTCTACATACAACATTGGGTCTTATGAGCTTTAAAATCGACCCTGTTCGCAAGACCCCACTCTGAGATTGTCGAAAGGTCACGATTGAGTGTGTCATTCACAATCTGTCTTTTGCCCCCAACCTCCACAAGGTTTGGCCTACGATCGAAGGAAATAGAATGACAAATGTTGCTACCATCTGCAAAGGAGTAAATAGGATTGATAGTTCGAAGAAGGAGGTCATTAAGAAAGATGGGAGAAAGAGATGGAGAAAGAACAGAGCCCTGTGGTACCCCTGAACATAACTGAAGCTAGTCGGATGAGACCCCATCTATAACAACACGTATAGTACGATCTCTGAGAAAACTCGAGAAAAATCATTACCGACACCAAAGGCAATTAGTTTTGATAACAGTGCGCCGTGCCACACACAATCGAACGCCTTGGAAATATCTATCACTAGTAAGTGAGTTGGCCTCCAGACAATTTACAAGATGGTAGTTGACCATGCTCTCCATCACCTTCGAGAGCGCAGAACATATTGCAATTGGGCGGTAATTTGCAGGATTATTAGCTGCACCCTTTTTGGGGATTGGTTGAACATTGGCAACCTTCCAACACGAAGGGAAGACACCTGTGCGGTGTGAAGAGCTAGCGTCGAAGAGCACTGTTTCAGTACCAGTGCTGGTATGCCATCCGGCTCCGGTGACTTGTTTACGTTGAGATCCGCAAGAACCCTTTTAACGGCAAGAGCTCGAAAGAATATCTTGAGCATAGTACAGGATACTCGCCCAAGCTCGGGTAGTGGTTGATTGCCCTCCGACAAAAGTGAATTTCTCGCAAAAAGATCAGCCAATAGGTTAGCTTTATCAACCAGATCAGTGAATGCGTAATCATCCTTTATAAGAGTTGGAGTCGATGATCTAGCACTATTCATTACTCTTTCAGCAAATGACCAAAAGCTCTGACTGCCCTTAGTAGCAGAAAGAACTTTAGCACGAAGACGCTGTTCGTACAGAAACTTTTCGCGACTTAGTACTTTGGCACAAGCCTTTCTAGCCTGTTTGCGTAGCAATTCAGTGTTGGCGTTTTTGTCTGGATCGGACTGCGGTACTGCAAGTCTGGTTAAACCAATACTTATGTCTTGCTTTAACCGAAATGTGCTTTGATGGAATGAATAACTTCTTTTCAAGGACGATTATGTTCTCCACCATTTTCGCGGCGGCATTAACATTTTCATCGAAAAACACAGTTTACAGTTGAATTGCCGATAAAAATCATTAAGGTCAGCCCAACGATCCTTTTCGTAGATTAATACTGAGCGTTTCGTAGCTGGATTTGAAACGCTCCGAAGTTCGGAGTACAAAAAGGAAGCGGAAATGGTGCAGTGATCCGAATTTCCGAGAGGTGCTAATGCCCCCCACATCATATTTGTCCGGGTGTGAGGATAGAACAAGGTCGAGGATGTTTTGGACTTGCCCTTCAACACTCGGACACTGCGCAAGATGGTTATGCGCGGCGAAGAGCTCAACGTATTCGCCCTCGGGAGTTGTATGGCTCGAATGGTGAAGCCAGGACGAATTGTGGACATTTAAATCACCAGCAACAACGATTTCACTGTCCGGGCAATTCTCCAGAATTCCAGATATTGTGTGGGAAAGGGCCGTCGAAATCATCAAGGGAGGCCGTCGTTTCCATGTTTCGGCTTCTATAAACAAACCCGAAATGCAAAATGTGTGACCTGATCCTCACCTTAACCCATAGGGAGTTAAATTGAGGATTATTAAAGTTCAAATGTTGCTGAAACTGGTACACAACATTTTCGAGTATGTACATTACAAGGCCCCGGTGAAAATAAAAAGAGGATACAGTGTGATAGCCAGGTATAAGAAAATCCTGAGGATCAGTTTTTTCACACACCTGGGTCTCTCTTAAGGTGAAAATATCAGGTCGGTGTAAGCATATGTGGGCATATACAGAGAAGAAGTTCACCCTCAGGCCGCGTATATTACAGAAGTCTATTCTAAAGCGACCTGTCATCACAATGAATAAAAATATCACGGCAATATCTTACGTTAGTACAAGTGCCAATTAATCGGTTTGCTGATTATAAGGGTTAAACAGTCATCTGTGTTATACCTTTATCACTGCCTAGCCCAACAACAAAACGAATACTCGACAGCTTGCGCCACGTATAGATGTTATGGAGGGAAAGGAGAAAGGGGGAAAGATATAAAAAATCATCAGCAATAACAATAACAAGATAGAGAGAGTCCTTTGTATGGTCATTGTAATATGCTTGCTGATGACGTTGTCGAAGTGCATTTGTTTATTGCAGGAGTGCCCAAAAGTTCCTTATGGAAGAGCAAACACCAATACATTTAAAGAAAAACTAATTTTTATTCAATATTTTTTGTTGTAAAAACCAATACATACAAAGAAAAAAGAAAAAATATTTCAATGTTTACCAGCAAAGCATACGAAAGTGTTGTTGCTTTGCGCTTGCGTGTATACAGTGAAGAACGACAAAAAAACTAATAAGACAAAGTTGTTTGTGTATTTCGTATTGCTAGTGCTGAGCGCTCTATATGTGTATTAAAACACACAGCCTATAGCTAAGTGTTTTTACAAAAACAAATGAGCACCAAGCGCATAGGCCTTGTGCACCCCTGGTTTATTGTATGTGTTGTAGTTGTTGTAATGTGTATTGTTGTATTTTTGGTTGTGAACAGTTAGTTATAAGTTGTGGAATTTTAGTTTGGTTTTGTTGTTTTATTTTTTTACACCCTCCATCCCATAGTGCAGGAGGGTATATATCACTTTGTCAAATGTTTGTAATTCTTTTAAAAAAAATCTGGGACCCCCATAAACTATATATATTCTTGATCAGCATGAATAGAGAAGTCGATATAGCCATGTCCGTCTGTCCGTCTGTCTGTGTTAATACAAATTCTCCGCCAATACAGAAGACGTGTTGCTAATTTTCAGTCAAATTGTTTGTTGATATCATGAGCAGCTTCCTAGTGAAAATGATGAAAATCGGTTAACGCGTTCAAAAGTTATGAGTGAAAATGTGGGAATACCTCTTAAAATTTTGAATCAAATTTTAAAATATTCTATTTATTTCATCATACATACGTACATTCTGCTTATACACAAGAATATACGCAATCAGGGATGGCAGTCAATATCGCTTAAATACTGTTTACGATTCAAACGTTATCCCAAAAATACCGTTACCGAAATAATTGAAATACCGTTATCCGTAAAATACCGTTACCGATATAATTAAAAATCAATATCTTAAAATACCGTGACCGAAATAGTTGAAATACCATTATCCGTAAAATACCGTTACCGATATAATTAAAATATCAATACCATAAAAATACCGTTACCGAAATAATCTACCAATGTCTGAAAAAAAACTTCTTTAAATATATAT
>CM037851.1:133521265-133695412 GCA_021234595.1 Delia radicum | reverse complement strand
CCATTACGTGTATGTAAAAATTAGCAAAAATTTAGCAAACAAAAGAAAAGCTGTTACTTTAGTGTGCAAAAAAAAAATATATAATAAAAAAAAAATCGAAAAGCCCCCCCCCCCCGAAACAAATTCCTAGCTACGTGCCTGTATGTATGTATGCATTAGAAGCAATCACATGCAGTGTTGCCAGGTTTGACGATTTATAGTCATTTTGACGATATTTAATACCCAAAATAACTAAATGACTTTTGGACGATTTTTGGTTCCAAAAAATTTACGAATTTTTGACAAAAGTTTAATATGTCAGCAAAACATGTTAATTTGTCACCGGATCAATTTTTTAATTTATATAATTTGAAAAAAACACCAGTTTCTTTAATTTTTTGTGTCACGAAAACACTCTAAACACATACAGTATTTTCTTTTTTAATTTTTTGACAAACTTAATATTATCACACTTTCCGTTTGACTTATGTGATGTCTAGTATAACACGTGTGTTGTAATGTAAACGGGTATTTAATAATTATTTCATTATGTATGTCTCAGCAAGCGCATTTTTTTTTAAATCTTTTTTTTAATTCGCGTATGCTTTTTAACCCTAAATTCACTAAAACTAATTCACTAAAACACTAATTTCCCTCTGAAATTCAATAACAATAAAATTGCAATATGGATCTTTGTTATAAAGAATTCATTTTATTTAAATTGTTTGTCTCGTCAAAAAGACTCCGTACAAATGATGTCTGATATAACGGACTTCTTATATCCACAGATTTCATAAATACTTCAATTTGCATTTCCCTTTAGTTCTGTCCAATTCAACTGAATATATGTAACTGAAATGATTGCCACTTAAACTATGTTAATTTAGTATTTACAAAACAGTTCAAAAGTTTCTACGTAATCACCTTCTTGGACCCCTAAATGCTTCTTTAAAAGTCCATGTGAAAAAAGCATAACTTTGCTTAAAATGTAATATTAAATTCCTGTCAGTGCATGCAAACGATTTCTCAACTCTTTCCACAGTTTTTATCAATTCTGTAAATTGTCACTACTGATTTTAAAACCAACTATTATTTCAAAAAAAAAATTGCTTCATTGAGAACAAACCTGCAGAATAACTTTGAACATTAATTTGTGTTTCAGTGAAACATAAGATGAAAAACATTTAAAGTTTTTATTAATATTATTAAAATATAATATTCCTAGCATGTTTAGATCAAATCGGTATGTTTTTCGCTAAAATTAAAGTGTTTTTGTATTTAATACAATTGCTAAAAGCCTATTTGTGGCTTTTTTCTACTAAAATCACGGGTTTTGTTTTATAGAAAAATAATTATTTCAGTGCTACATTATATGTAAATATTTCATGTATGGATAATATTATTTTCTACAAATATTGATTACTTTGAGACATCGATTTGTGCTTTTCCCCTATTTCAAGTGTTTATAAGCAAACTGCATTTAATTATTGCAATAAACTGAGTTTATTTTTGACCACATAACCCTCGTTAATCGAGTGTTAGATTTTTTTCTACTAAATTCGTTTCATTTACAAAACAAAAGTTTTTTTCCTAAGAATATTTTTTTTCTATTTTTTTTTATAAACTTCCCTTCACAATTTAAATGGAGGAGCCAGTTATTCTTCCAATTAGGTCCTTTCTCAATTACAATTAGATATTAAATTAAATTACTAATTCACAATATTTATTTATTAATTAATAATCACATAATTACAAATTATATAAATATTACCCTAACCGAGCACTAGCTACTATGGCCTTCGGCGCGTTGTAGCGAAAACAGACCAGTGCCTCTGGTGGGAATCGAACCCACGACCCCCGGACTGATAAGCCAGCACGCTACCAACTAGCCTACCGGGGCGCACAATTCACAATATATTTATTATTTTTAAAACAATTTTTTTCTTATTACTGTCCCTTTAAACCTAACCCTTTATAACTTAATATATGGCGCTATTGACAATTTTCCCCAATTGGACGTTTCCATCAATTGCAATTGGATTCTTAAAAGAATATTAATTGGATTTTAACTCCCAATTCAAATATATATTTAATATCATAGAAATTAAACATAGCGATTTCAGCGCCTGAATATCGACGATTTTTTTATAGCAAAGACACAAACCATATATATTGAATTGTGTAAATCTTTATCTGTATTTATATACAGTGCAGTTCGCTTTTAACGATAATTGATACCAACATTTTTTTCTTCACCCCAAATACATTAATCCTTATAAAAACAACATTGTTATTGTTATTTTTACAAGGAATATAGATATATATATATATTATTTGCACTTGCACTGGTTAATTCAAACAATGAGATGGAGGGTATCCAAAAATTCGGCACAGCCGAATTTAATCTTTTTATACCAAATTCGGCACATCGGACTTTAATGCTTCCACTTGTTTTTAGTTTGCATTGTCGCAAACAATTTTTTGATTATATTTTAAGCCAAAGCCAAAGACGAAAATCGAAATCTCTTATGAAATGATTTTATTTATTGCTTTTTATCGAAAATCAACTCAAACAAAGATAGCAGCCCATTTGCAGGCGATGTTTTCTAATGAAATCTTAAGATTCGAACCATATAAAACTATTTCCTATTTGATCCAAGTCAAAAATAAATATTTTTATATTAAATTTATCAATAACATTGTTACTTCCTAACGACTAGTATTACGTTTTAAAATTTGTCAAAACATTTCGGGGAGGGCTCTAGCCCCCTTGCCCCTCCCCTAGCTACGTACCTGCTACAATCACACTAGTAAGCTTAAACGCTTAATTGGAAAATTTACGATTTTATTAATACAATTATGGTTGCCGGTTGTAAGAGGGGTTCCTCAGGGATCAATTCTTGGTCCCTTATTGTACTCAATGTATTCTAATGACTTGCCGAGTCGTCTTAGTTTTATGCATATACAAATGTACGCGGATGATGTGCAGCTTTACATATGCTGCAAACACACCATGGCTCTGAACTGTATTGCTAAATAAACGCTGATTTGTCAAAAGTAAGTGAATGGGCTTCTGCTAATGGTTTATCCTTAAATTCAGTGAAATCGAAATGCATTCCTATCTCAAGAAAAAGTACAGAATCGCTAAAATCACTTAAAAGTACTTTTGGGAACGAATGAAATCAATATGGCATCGACAGCAAAGAATCTGGGTGTTATTTTTAATTCCAGACTTACATGGTCTGAGCAAATAAACATTGCAACAGGAAGAACTTATGGTATGCTAAGGACACTGTGGTCAAATCAGTATTTTACACCATTTAAGATCAGAATGCTTTTAGCTAAAACTTATTTAATACCAACACTTTTGTATGGCTGTGAACTATATGCTGGTTGTGACTCGACTGATAAGCGTAAGCTGAATGTTATCTACAACAACATTACCAGATACATTTTTGGATTAAAAAAGTATGATAGAGTGTCATCTTTTTCTGTAAAAATCTTTGGTGTATCATTCGACAATCTTCTTAACTGCAGAAGTCTCATATTTTTGCATAAAATTATTTATACGGGACAACCAAGTTACTTACTCCAAAAACTAAAATTTGCACGATCTCCAAGAGGTAAAATAATTATTCAAATACGTCATCGATACCTGATCTCTGACCGTCAATTTTTTATCTACACTATTCGTCTCTGGAATGAACTTCCCCATAATATACAAGCCACTAGCAACGCAATACAGTTTAAAAAAAATATTTTTAATCACTTTAAACAACGATAAGTTCAACATTTGTATAAAAAAAAACAAACACTATGTTTCTCTTTTAATTTTGCTCAACAATTAATTGCTTAATGTTAGTTTTTTAAATTAATTTTTATGTACCACATGTTAATTCTTTATGTATATCACATGTTTTTTATATTTTTAATGTTAATCTTGATTTATTTTGCCACACTATTATCCTGTGCTACTTTATAAGATATTGTATCTTACTGCACAGGTGTACAATTTTTAATAAATAAATAAATAAATAAACATGGAGTATAGCCCCTATGGGCGCTCCTTCCGATCTTAAAAAAGTCGAGTATATGAAAAAGGAGAAAAAGTAGTAAATAATTTGCTCACCAATATTTAAATAATTCAAATAAGTGGCAGCCTGGGTCCACGACATTGTGCCAAAATGGCTTTTAAAATGTGTGTTTTCTCTAGAATTTTAAACGCTGTTTTCAAATAAATCTAAATTTCCTAAACTTTAAACATATTTTCATAAAAAGATGTGTTAAATTTCACCGCCACTTTTAACCCCCAAAACGTGGGATTGGGCCGCTGAAAATACGTTAATCATTTTTTTTTGGCTCCTTTATCACCTATCCAAATTTTATTGAGTTCAAAGTGAATCCATCGGAAAGGCTCCCTTTTAAGTGTCAGGAAATTTATCTAGGATATTTGCCTTTTAATTTGTCTGCAAAATATAAAACTTTTGACTTCACGAATAATATATACATACGTAGTTTTTGGACGGTTAAAAAATCTTTAATTTTCCGAGGTAAAACGTTTGCATAAAAGAATACATTATTTTATATACACTTCTAAGTTTTTGTCTGCAAGTGTATTTAACCGGGAATAATTACACTATACAACAAAATCAAATTTTTTCCAAAATTACAAGGTCCGACCGACAAATTTTGATAGAAGAGGCAAAAAAAAAAGACACGTGTATCGGCGTTTTGAAAGTTTACATCTGGGTTTCATTTTAGGGGGAGGTACAGTTTCCCCTAAATGCACTTTTTGTATTGTCAATCGGCATAAAAAATCGTGTAAAGCTTACGTTTAAAGTATATAGTGTGTTTAGCAAACTTATGTAAAATATTACGGAAAAAATTTTTGTAGAATATGTTAACCCTCTAACTCCTCAAGGTAAGGGTCTTTTTTGTCCTTCTTTTAAAAAACAGCAAAAAACACAATTAAAACGGGGATTTAAGGGGTTAAAATGTTCCGAAAAAATATTCGCCGTGAAATTTTACTGTAAGTTCCTGAATACACCAAAACGGAAAATTCAACCACAAAAGTCAGAAATAAGACACTACAAGAATTATTAAGAATTTTATTTTAAAGTACCCCAACAATTTAGCATGAAAATAAAAATAGTTCAAATTTCACTAAAAATCAGTAATATCTTTATTATTTTACCTTCGATAGCAAATTTGGATAGGAAGTATTCATGGAAATTCCACTTCATTACACTGTACACCGACCTATAAATTCATAGATATATAAGTATATAGATTGCCAGCTGTTCTTTGGCAGATTAGACCCGTTACATTACAACAAAAACAAAAAAAAAAAATCATATCAAATCATAAATCAAGTGCTATATTTCTTATTCTACTGAAAACGTGTCAATTTGCGGTGCATATATTGTGGACATAATTTGTTTTGTAATTAGAGTGTTTTACTTAAAAAATAACAAAAAATTAAAGTAAGCAATTAAACTTAGCGCGTAAGATTTGTTTTGGCAAAAATGTTCAATTGTTTGGAAAAACTTGATTTGTTTTGCTATGTCTGCGGTAAACATACTATACCGGAATATAAAGTTACGTTTTTCAATAGTAAAGTTGAAGACATCTATAAAAGGTATTTTGAGCTAGAAGTTTTTTCGGATGAACTGTGGACGCCGAAGCATTGCTGTCGCATTTGTTATAACATAAGGAACATTAGGAGAGCACAATGTCGTTCATCAACTGAAAAAACTATATTACCCCCATTGCATATCAAACTTGATGTGGTAAAAAACTTTGTTAAATGTCTGGATACAAATGGATCAGCATTGAATTTTCTGAAAACAATGTTTCCAAAATTAAGCGAAGCAAAGATTAAAGAAGGTATGTATGTGTTCTTCAAGTCGTTGTTCTTGTTAAAAGCCTTAAAATTGGTATCATACAAACAGGTTTTTTGTCGGTCAAGAAAGAAAGCTAATGCAAAACGCTGACTTCGACGAAATGCTCTAATCAATTGAGCTTAATGCGTGGAAAAGCATTAAGGAAGTAATATACAATGCCTTTTGCAAAAATCGGTCTCCTATTGCTCGAATATACGTAGACACCATGCTTAGAGCTTTTGAAAAACTAGGCGTTCATTTTTTAAATTCCCATATGGATTACTTTAAGAACCAGACATGCGCACCCATCTATAAAGGCAAAAGCATTCATTTGCTTATCGCTGCAATATGCTGGACAATGTATGATAATGAAGTGGAATTGCATATAGCTAAAAAAAATGTAATTAATGAATACTTCCTATCCAAATTTGCTATAGGAGGTAAAATAATAGTGAAATTTTAACTATTTTTTTTCATGCTGAATTTTTGGGGTTCTTTAAAATAAAATTCTTAATAAATGCGAAATTAACAATAAGCTCTCTTTTGTTGTGTCTTATTTCTGACTTTCTGGTTGAATTTTCCGTTTTGGTGTATTCAGGAACTTACAGTAAAATTTCACGGCGAATATTTTTTCGGAACATTTTAACCCCTTAAATCCCCGTTTTAATGGTGTTTTTTGCTGTTTTTTAAAAGAAGGACAAAAAAGACCCTTACCTTATGGAGTTAGAGGTTTAATATATTCCACAAAAATGTTTTACATTAGTTTGCTTAACACACTATATACTTTAAACGTAAGCTGTACTCGATTTTCTATGCCGATTGACAATACAAAATGTGCATTTAGGGGAAACTTTACCTCCCCCTAAAATGAAACCCAGATGTAAACTTTCAAAACGCCGATACACGTGTCTTTTTTTTTGCCTCTTCTATCAAAATTTGTCGGTCGGACCTTGTAATTTTTTTTTGTGTTGTACAGTGTTATTAATGACGTTATATATACCTAGACATTGCCCCCAATGTTGTACCCCAATGTTTTTCGTTTGAATTGATTTCTTTCTGGTTCTCAACTTTCTACTCCTTATACACAAAAGATGTAGGAACCCTATACAAGAACTTGTTTAATTTGTAACATAAGGAGTTTTTAATTTAGTCTTAGATTTTTTCAATGTAAAGAGTCAAATTAAGTTTCGGTGTTTTTTTTTACTAAATTCCATAAAATCTTTATTTTCATTATATCTTCATTTTCAAAGTCTTTTTCTTTAACAATTTTTTTTTAGGTAATTTCAAGAGAATTTTTTGAATAAAATAAAATGTCCAAATGGAAAGGTTTGCCGCATAATCCTCTTTTTGTTTAATTAAACTAAAAATTAATACTTAGCTAAAATTTTATCGTAATTAGACAATATTGATGCATATTCAACTTAAAGGACACAAACGTTTTCAATTTTGACCTGTTTCGCAGATTTTGATAAAACAGATTAAAACGTTGTTTCGCGATATAGATATCAAAATTCGCAAAATAACGAACAGAATAAGTAAAATGTTGTTTAAAATATGATGTGCAGTATTATTGGTCAACTATTACAACTTTAATGTTAAAAACTGGACATCAAATTAATTTTAAGGAAATGCACTCCCACATAAGCGGGAGGTTTTTATTTCAAAATGACCTGAAAAAAACGATTTCTGTTATTAATACATTATTGCTCGGTACGTGCTGATAGGCAAAAATTTAGCACCAAAAAAGTTGTAACCTTAGTAGGGACATATTTTTACAAGTTTCCACGAGTTACAAAAAAAAAGTTCATAATCAAAATAAAAAATCGACAAAGCCCCCTCCCACCTGAAATAAGTTTCTAGCTACGTGCCTGGTCATGCACCTAATAGAAATATATTTATTGTCTTGTTTAGAAATATTCTATCAAGAAGACAGACAACAGACTACTGTGGAGACGCAGTACTACTGGTAAACTTACCAAAATGCAGTAATAAAGATGTATTTCAGAAAATAATTGTGTTTGTAGGTTTAGCGGCCACAAACAGTGTTGCCATGTATTTTTTTTCAAAAAACTGTAAGAAGAAACTGTTTTTTTTTTAAATAAAAAACAGTATTGCCATGTATTTTTTTTCAAAAAACTAAGAAAAAACTGTTTTTTTAAGAAAAAACTGTTTTTTTTTTTAAATAAAAAACAGTAGAAAAAAACAGTTAATATGTGCATTTTGAATTCAATTGCATTTTATTTAAACATAAAACAACATAAAAAAACATTAAACACATAACATATTTATACACACAGAAAAAAAATATTTTTTTTTGTATGCTAACTTTTAATTATACTAACAAAAGAAAAATATTTTCAAATTTATGTTATTACAGATCACAAGTTGTGCTCTGTTATAAAACTACATTTTAATTAACAATAGGAATAATATGTTTTTTTTCTGTGTACTTGTTTAAAGTAAAAAAAAAATATAATATAAAAAAACATATTTATATTTATATTAATTACTAGCTGACCCGGCAAACTTTGTTTTGCCTTCAAATTTTATTTGTATTAATTAGCTGACCCGGCAGACGTTGCCCTGCCTAAAATTTTATTTAAGCCTAATAACTTTTCTAAAAATAGCCGAGTTTAATTAACCACAGATATTTTCATATAGATTTAACATTCATTACTATAGTTTTTACTAAACTTTGGCTACATTGAGATAAGTTAGATGACCTTAGTTTGTCTATGATCGTTTTTAAAATTAAAAAAAATGATAATTAAAATGTGTAATACATTAAAAATAAGATAACAAAATTAAGTAAAAATTTCGTGTCAATGATATATTTTTTTTATAATAAAAAGCTGAGCCCGGTGTGCTTCGCTACCCCCATCATTATGAAATGTATTAAAAAGTGTTTATATAGTTAAATAAATGCAAAGCATGCAAGCAAAGCTCCCGCTTGCTTAAATAGAATAATTTTTCTTTAACCTGTCAATCGGAATCGTTATTGTAATTAGTCAAATAGACGCGATCAAAGTTAAAACTTGAATGGCTGCAAACATAGCTCCCGTTTGGTGAAATAGTATATATTCTTAAGACAGCCAATCATAACCAATCTTAATTAGTGAAATGAATTGCCATATACATTATTTAAAAAAAAAATTAGTTGAAAGGAATACATTTGTACAGAGGACAAAAAGATTAAAACTTTTAAACAATATGGGGCGTGAGAGGAGCGTGGCGTTTGAAACGTTTATATCTACCTTGGCTGGAGTATATAATGTGTATACAATTTGAAGTAAATGTGTTAAAAACTATAAGGAAGCAATTACATAATTAAAAAAAAGTGGGCGTGATCGAAATCATGACTATTAATCATGCCAGAGTTCCAGTTAAATGCTGTGAAAATTTCAGGAAGATCGGTGCAGAGGTCTGGTCTCCTATAAGGTCCAAACAAACAAACAAAAAAATAAACAAACACACATTCCATTTTATATATATAGATTGAAAGCAGATTAATTATAATTTAAAGTAAAATGGGGCGAAAAAGGGGGATTTGGTAATAAAAAAATGTATGGCAACCTTACCTGTAGATAAAAAGTGTATAAAACTTTAGGTAAATACATATTACAAAAAAAAGTATTTTGTATAGCAAACATTGTTAGTGGTATAAGTAAGTATCTGAATTAAAAAAGGGGGCGGTGAAGTGGGCGTGGTTCATATTTATATGGCGACGTTAACAGTATTAAGAGCGATATACTACCAAATAAAAAATAATCCGTTGGAAGGAACAAATTTGTACAGAGAACAAAAAGTTTAAAACTTTCAAACAAAATTTGGAGTGAAAAGGGGCGTGGCGTAAGAAATGTTTATTTCTACCTCGCCTGGAGTATAATGTGTATACAATTTGAAGTAAACCTGTTAAAAACTATATGGGAGAAATTACATAATTTTAAAAAAGTGTACGTAAAAGTGGGCGTGGTCGAAAAAAGTACCCTATTAATCATGCCAGAGTCCCAGTTAAATGCTGTGAAAATTTCAGGAAGATCGGTCCAGAGGTTTGTTCTCCGATAAGGTACAAACAAACAAATAAACAAACACACATTCAATTTTATATATATAGATTTAACATATAGCAAAAAATAGCTACAAAACCATAAAAAAAACAAAATAATTCATCACATTTTGAGATCTTACTTAATTATATAAAAATATCAGTTTTTTGATTAAATTTGATTTTCATTTCGTTTGATTCCACAAAATTTTAACACAAAAAAATGCTAAAAAGGGAATTAAAACTTACTACACAGTTGCATTCAATGCGTAGTATTATTTTTTATTGAAACATTTTGTGCAACTTTTGTATTAAATTTATAAATTCAAGTAAAAGAAAGTAAATCGAGCAGGTAAACTGTTAAAAACTGGAAAAAAGGCTGAAATTAAACAAAAACTGTTTTTTTTCATGAAAAACTGGAAAAACTGTTGCGCATCCTAAAAAACTGGAAAAAACAGTTAAAACTGGCAATATGGTAACACTAGCCACAAATAACTTTCTTTTCAAGCTGTCATCGCCGAACACCCCACACATCGTTTAACAATGTTTTAAACTTACTAGTGGATGAAGTAGTAGCGCCGGATATTATAAAGTTTCCTCAAACAGAGGAAGAGAAGAAAGCTGTTGCTGAGGAATTCGAAAAAGTACGACGATCTTTATAATTTTGCCACGAATTTAAAAGTATTTTTTTTACAGATATCTGAAATTCCAAAAATTTTAGGGTGTGTGAACATAAGTTACATTCCCGTAAGGACACCAAAACATAAAATAAGGTCAACATATGCCAACAGACATGGCGGTGTGTCAGTAACCATACAGGGTATTGTGACTCAAAATTGCTATTCCTAGATGTATGTACTGGTATTCCAAGTAAAATCCATTATTCGGGAATATTAAAGCTCTCATTTATTAGCAAAGAATTGCCACGCTTATGCCCTCCAAAATATTATTTGCTGCGAGATTCCGCATAATCATTAAGGTAATACCTTTGGTATTCATAACGTGACTATGGCAACTTAAGTGATTCCGCAAAAAACTACAACTTAAATTTTTGTCGGACCCGTGTTAAAATTGAGAATGCATATGGTGTCTTAAAATGTCGGTTTATGTCGGTAGGCAACTACTGTTATAATAAACCATGAAAGAATTGTTAAATTTTTTGGCTCATTTTGGAAAAAAGTGTATTAGTATTATTAAAAATTCCCAAAATTCACAGTTTTGAAAACATTTATTTTTAATTACATTTAATAATTTTAGTAAGCTCAAAATTATTCAGATATCCCATTCTGACCTCGTCGGATATCATTCTCCCACTTTACCCGGGAATCCAAAATGACCTACGAGTTTAATAAAAATGCATAAACCTGTTTTTAAAATTTATTTTAAAGATTTCTAAAATACCTAATTTGGAGATGTCGATTGCTAATTATATCATATAATTGTTGTTATTGAGGAAATTACATAAATTATTATAATATGTTTTTCGCGACTCCTTTCCAGGGCAGTCTATGAAGATTGCTTATTTGGCAAAAATTTAACACAATTTGAATGTGTTTATAATGTTGCATAATTTTCGGAAAAAATATCACCTAAATTTGTTTAGACAATAATTAACTTGACTTTTATCTAGAAAACATTTAACCCTTAGTTTCCTGGGGACAATAAATACCCATCTATCTTAATTTTAGTAATGACCCTTAAATTGATAGAAAAAAATCATCGCTTGATCTTTTTTGGTCCAAAGTGTAAAAATTAACCCTATATGGATCAATTAACATATAATACTTTTTGTTTTAATTAAGTTGAGATTTTTTTTTGTAGTTTTTAAGTAAATAATAAACGCATATAAAACTACGAAACTCCAAAGTAAACAGTCTTGTGAATTTTAAAAACTTTTAGGATTCAAAAAAACTTAATTCTATTCTTTTTGTGTAATACTTGTTAAGTGTTTGTAAGTTTTTTTAAAAAAAATTTCACAAGTCTGAAAACTTCTTTAGTTTGCTATTTCAGGTTTTATTGTTTTTAATCTTTAAAAACTTGTTAACAAGTTTTGGTGAAAATTTCATTTGGAACCAAATTGACCATATAAATGCTACGCTTTACAACAATTTGCCCAAAGGTTTTTTAAGTTAATATTAAAAAATTCTTAACAAAACTTAAAAAGTGTAATATATGTCTTGAAATAGAAAAATAGAAAGTATTTTCTTCGTTATATCAAGTAGTTTAAAACTTGTTTTTGATTTTGAATAAGGACACACTAATAAACAAAAAAAAAAAAGGTAAAAAGAATTATTAGAATTCATTTCATTGATAAGAATTTAAAGTAATATATCTGAACACAGGGAACCCTGTACACTTTTGCTCCTAACTGTATATAAAAATGTCTGGACTTCTCCACGTCGTTAACATAATGCAATTATATAAGAAATTACTTTCAGAAGCCAGTGACAACACAAAATTTAAATCCACAATTTTGTTTTATGTATGAAAAACAGCTACAGAAATCTTAAATGGTTGATTTTTTATATGTCTAACAAGATTTATACTTTTCAAAATGTTAAAATTTCTTCGATCTTCTTTTATTTATTCTTTTTACTTTAAACGAGCTTAAGATAATTTATTTATTAATTATTTATTTCCAATATTTCGTCTTCACATTGGGTGCATTCTTCAGGGAACAAATATTACAATTAGAAAAACTAGTTTTAATAATTAAAATCTTATATACACATTAAAGACGTGCATCAGTAGAACTGTTTGTATTAGCAAAACAAATAAAACAGATAAAGGGTCCGCCAAATAACTTTTTTTTTTGAAAATGCTATAAAAAAAAACTACTGAATATTTTCTCAAATTTCTTTTTTATTTGAAAGTACAATCCTTCCGGTTAATAATGGATATTAATTTCATTCAAACGGCTGCCTCGGCTGGCGATCGGTCCATCTTTTTTTGGCAAAATCGGCATCTTCAGTAAGTCGATCGCAGGCCCACTTAGCGAAGCGAAAACGCATTGGATGGTCAGTTGGCTTCAACTCCTGAACCAATTGGACTTTGTATGGCGTCATACCAAGGTCTTTATGCAAAATTCGTCTCATTGATGTCTCCGAAATGTTCAATTGTTGAGAACGACGGTGAATTGATGTTGATGGCGCTTCACGCACACTTTCTGCCACAGCAGCAATATTCTCGGGTGTACGCACTGTTTTTGGCTTCTCACGCTTTGGTTTATCGATGAGGATGCCAGTTTCTTTCACTTTTTTCACAAGATAACGAACATACGGAGCTGACGGTGCTTTTCTTCTTCCAAAATCCGTACGCAATTTTCGCACACATTTATGTTCTCAAATAACTGTAGTACTACATGTATTTTTAAATAATTTTTGTACAACATATATCTTACAAACAACTTTAGTGAATTTTAGTATTTAAAAATGATCAATAGTGAAATAAAATAAAAAAATTGTGTCTAATGTACCCAAAAAACACTAAAATTGAAAAAATAGCAAAAAAATAAAAAAAAAAACGCTAGAATTAAAATAAAAAAAATCGCTAAAATTGGAAAAATCGCTAAAATTTAAAAAATCGCCAAAACTAAAAAAAATCGTCAAAATTTAAGAAAATCGCTAAAATTCAAAAAAAAAGCACAAACTGAAAAAATTGCTAAAATTGAAAAAAATCGCCAAAAATTAAAAAAAAATCTCCCAAACTGAAAAAATCGCTAATATTTAAAAAAATTGCGAAAACGGGCGATTTTTTAAGAAAACTTCTATATATTTAGCCATGATAGTTTTAACAAAACATTGTATTCATGTTCCAAATGAAGGCCATTTTTTCTCTACGATGCTTAGTTTTCGAGTAAAACGCGATCTAAAAATCTAGCCAATCAATTAAAAATTTAAGACCGGTATTTTGGTAATGGGGTTGGGAGAAAAAGTTGTTAGTGTACATTAATTGCTGTTAGTTTGCAAAATATGGGCGATGTTTCAAAAAACGTTCTTTAAGCTCTGCGATGCTTAGTTTAAGAGTAAAACGCGATCTAAGAATCTAGCCAATCAATTTAAAATTTAAGACCGGTATTGGGGTAATGCGGTTTGGGTTTCAACAATTTTGTAAACATTTTTACTCTAGCTCTTCTACTTTTCGAGTTATGGAGTTTTGAAATTTTACTAAGGCTATTTTTGAAGAAAAAAATTTCACAAATCGAAAAAATGTTGTTAGTGTACATTTATGGCTGTTAGTTTTTAAAATATAGGTGATGTTTCAAATAAACTTTCTTTAAGCTCTGCGATGCTTAGTTTAAGAGTAAAACGCGATCTAAGAATCTAGCCAATCAATTTAAAATTTAAGACCGGTATTGGGGTAATGGGGTTGGGAGAAAAAGTTGTTAGTGTACATTTATTGCTGTTAGTTTTCAAAATACTCCCGCGAATCGACCCTATTACCCGGTATTGGGGTTGAGTTTTAAACAATTTTGCAAACATTTTTACTCTAGCTCTTCTACTTTTCGAGTTATGGACTTTTGAAATTTTATTTAGGCGATTTTTGAAGGAAAAAATTTCACAAATCTTAAAAAAGTTTGTCGTGTCCATTTATCACGGCTTACTTTTCGAGATTTTTTGGTGATTTGATTTAATTTTAGTGATTTTTTAAATTTTAGCGTTTTTTCATATTTGGAGTTTAAATAAATAAAATTTTAAATTTCAAATAAAGTCCATAACTCTAAAAGTAGAAGAGCTACAGTAAAAATGATTGCAAAACTCGACCCCATTACCCCAATACCGCACTCAAATTTTAAATTGATCGGCTCGATTTTTAGATCGCGTTTTACTCGAAAACTAAGCATCGTAGCGCAAAATTAGAATAATTTTCAAAAACTATCGGGGATAAATATACACAAGTTTTAAGTCAATATGTGAAGTCTTTTCTTAAAAAATCGCCCGTTTCCGCAGTTTTTTTTTTTTTAGGGATTTTTTTATTTTCAGTGTTTTTTTTTTAATTTTGGCAATTTTTTTCAATTTTCAGCGATTTTTTTCAATTTTAGTGATTTTTTTCCATTTTTTGCGATTTTTTTTGAATTGTTAGCGTATTTTTAGTGTATTACACATAATAAATTTTTTTCAAAAGGTGGGAAATCAGAAAAATATTTTCTGTCAATATGAAAAATTAAAAATATCCCAGAAACCAAAATTAAATAAAAATATCACATTTCTTAAATAAAAATATCACAGAAAACAAAAATAATTATAATAATATTTAAAATCTTAACTAGAATATTGCAATACATATATTATTAAACATTATAAAAATTATCTTAGTTTCTATTAACTAAATGTCTGTAATTTTGTGCAACATTTGCCTATGTCTGTCTTATAGTTAATGAGTAGTGTAAATGGTACTTTCATTATTTGTAACATTTCTAACATATATCTGCGGTTGTAATTATTCTCTGTGTTCAAAATTGATGTATTATCAAAATCTGGATAACGATTAGAATTATTACAGTGTAATGATAATGCAGAGGAACATAAGTTAGAGGTTTATAAATTTAAGGTTCAGTAACCGTTATTATATTTAAATAATTTCGATTTTTATATTGTCTTATCAATTTACAACTTAGTTGAATAGCGTAATTATTATCATTCAAAATATTTTTAATCTTATCTACATATATTAACTCCGTGAAATTCTACGTCGCTAATCTTCAAAACTCTTTCAATTAGATTCCTTGCAGTATTAATTTTAATTTTCTTAGGGTGTTTTGAATAATAGTTAATAATTCTTCCAGAAGTTGTGGGTTTTTGGCACCAATCTATTACTAAATTATTATCCCTTCTTATTATTAATGTATCTAAATAAGGAATTTAAGAATTACATTCCTCTACATTCCTAAATCGTATGTTGTCATGAAATGAATTAAATGTTGATAAAATATTATCCACTAAACGGTCTGGAATAATGCAGAACAAATCATCAACATATTTTGTGATTAATTTCGGTTTTACATCTAATTTCTCATTTCAAGAATCTAATAACTTGTCCATTACAATATCAGCTACAACTGGAGAAGCTGGAGATCCCATTGGAAGTCTCTTTTTTTCCATATATATTCTACCATCATATTTAAAATATCTGTTATCTACTATACAAAATTTTAGAATACGTAAGAAAAGGTCCTTTTCTATTTTCGTGTATTCCTTGATAATATTCCATTTCTCCTCAATAATATCCAGAGCTATATCTATTGGTATATTTGGAAATAAAGATACAACATCAAGTGAAACTAATTTTTCATCATCTTGTATCTAAAGGGTCCGCCATCTTACGTTTTTTTTCAACTAGTGCTTATTTCGTGAATGGTAACTCTTAGCTCATGTCTGATTACAGATAATTAGTTTTATCCTTCCGCTGAACGAATATGGTCCGTATGTTCGCTATCTTGTAAAAAAAAGTGAAAGAAACTGGCATTCTCATCGATAAACCAAAGCGTGAAAAGCCAAAAACAGTGCGTACACCCGGGAATATTGCTGCTGCGGCAGAAAGTGTGCGTGAAGCGCCATCAACATCAATTCACCGTCGTTCTCAACAATTGAACATTTCGGAGACATCACTGAGACGAATTTTGCATAAAGACCTTGGTATGACGCCATACAAATTCCAATTGGTTCAGGAGTTCAAAAAAAAAAGTTATTTGGCGGACCCTTTATAAATTTTCTATGCTTTCTTTAAAATGTAAAGAATCTTTTACATTATATTTTGAATTTTCAGTTACTTTCTTAAGAATACTTGTAACGTACTTACAGAGTTCATAAGATGGAGAATTAGTAAATGAACATATTGGTCTTAATGGGAATTGCTCTTGGATTTTAGGTACTCTATACAATTTACTACATCTTGATATGCCGCGACATCTACTTCAGTTTGCGTACAATATACTACATCTTGATATGCTGCGACATCTACTTCATTTTGCGTATATTTTTAAATCTGGTTGTCGTCCACACTATTAATGTGATAATCAGCACAATTACTTTTGCAAAATATATTAATAAAATATTCGTAAAAAATTTGTTCAACGCAGTTAAGTGCAATTTTAGCAAAAAAATTGCTGAAAAATAGTATACATGATTTACAAGACGTTTTACTAACTTTTCTACAAACTTATTGTTTGAGTGTAATTGAACTTAGGACGTAAATCACATATGCATATAAAATTCATTTTAAATTTCGGAGTTGTTGCCAATAATCTAATTTTTATTTAATTTGATCAGTTGATTTTTAAAGATTTTGCGAAATAATCCTTCCTACTTCTAATTTTGTATTTAAATATCAATTTTCTATTCAAAGACCGAAATTGTGTTCTGTTTCTAAAAAAGTCGCGACATATTTTACGACTAGTTACATTTTGATGATATTAATACAAATACTTATATTATTTAACGTCCTTAACATAACTAAAATCAAATATATCCTGTTTACTAATTTTGTCTCATACATATACTGTATAAACACGGATGTTTTTCTTTGTCGTATTCCTGATCGTCGTCTCCCAAGACAAATATATGTATACGTCTACAAATATTTGTTGGATTAATAGCAGTTAAATGTCAAACGACACTTGTCACCACTACCAGTTGACAAACATTTCCAGTCGCGAGTAATATTTTTGTATCAAATTGTCGTTTAGCGAAATAAGCGTCAGTGCTTGATTTTGCTGCGACTGCGTAAAGTAAAATTGTATCGATTGGAAGTGAAAACGGCTTAACGCTAATCGTTCATTTACATTCAAGCAGGTCTAATGGAGGCTTAATCCCATAGTTAGCACTAAACTAATTCAATTTTTTTCGTCTCAAAATTCTATTTAAATTGATTTTTGGCTATTTATATTTGGAAATATGGAGTGTATCATAAACAACTAAAATAATTTTCAGCAACTTGTGTAGTGCAACCCATTCAATAAATGTGCACGCAGAGAAAAAATATGGTTGTAATATGATTGCGGCCACAAAACTATGTTTCCAACATCCGCAAATGGTTGTTTCAATTAAATTATTATTGTATCAATCATATTTGACCAATAATATGTTTACTTTCATCATGTTCATGATTCGGTAGTAAATTTTTTGTAATGAATTTTTCGGTTGTGATAACAATTATTCAACAGAAATTCAATCACGATAATAGTATTCCGATTGCCTCAACAGAAATTCGTTAATAACTACCAAAAAAAAATCTGTAGAAACAACAAAAGAATTCGATTGTCTACAAATACATTTGCAACTACCTAGTATGTTATCTTTGTGTTGTCGTATTCTTCTCTCTAGTTAGTTATTTAGTGCTAAGAGATATACAAGATGATGTTAATAAAAATAAAGAAAATTTACGGGAATATAAGCATGAATTCAAAACATCACTGAAAGAAAATGAAAATGAAATTAAACAACTTTTAGAAGCAATAGAAAAAAGATACGAAGCGAGACTTAAGAAATTAGATGGTGCTCAGAAGTCTTTTGAGAATAATACCCGAGAAATTATGAAATTGTGCGAACACGTAAATAAATTCGGGAATAAAAATGAAGAAATATGTAACAAAATTGAAGAAAACAATATTAAAATGTGTAAAGATATAAAAAAGTAATGCAAGAAGTAAATGTCAAACAAAATAAAATGACATATGCTGAAACTGTGCAAACCAAGAAAATGCCAAAGATGCCAGATGCTAATAAACAAACACCTTTAATTGTAAAACCCAAAGAAAATCAAAAAATTGAAAAAACAAGAGAAGAATTAAATAAAAAAGAGAATAGAAGAAATGGAACCATTGCTATTCAAAGCGAAAATAATGAAGAAAGGGATAAGATAAAAACAGCAATACAAAATGAAATGAGTGACAACTATGAAATTAAGGTGCCCAACCCAACAGAATTTTATATTGATATAACTGATATTTCATTTAAATATTCAGATAAAGAAGTGATTGAAAAAGTTAAAAAACAAAATCCGATTATAAACAACGGTGAAATAAAAATAATAAAAACGTATGAATGCAAAAGAGGAAATAGAACAATACATAATATTAAAATAAAAACTGATAGCGAATCATATGCAAAAATAATTGTTGCACAAAGAATAAATATTGGTTGGGAAAGATGCCGAGTTTTTGATGGAACCGACGTAAGGAGATGCTTTAAATGTAAAGGATATAATCACGTAGCAAGTGAATGTAAAAATCAAGAAATATGTATTAAATGTCATGGAAATCACAAATCAAAAGAATGTAATAAAGAAACAGTAATTAAATGTATAAACTGTATAAAAGTGAATCTAAAACTAAATATGGGTTTTGATGAAAACCATGGAACGTACAATAGGGAATGTCCAGTTACCAGAATAAATTGGAGAGGAAGAGTAGAAATTTGGGTTTATCGTTCTAACAATTAAATACCAGATATATATTATATACTAATGTGCAAGGCTTAACAAATAATTTGAATCAAGTTGAAATAATAGCTGCTACGGAAAACCCAGATTTTTTATACTATCTGAAACACATATGACAGAAGATGTCAGTGAAGATGAAATAAGTATACAAGACTATAACCAATTAATATCGTTATCTCATTCGAAAAGAACTGGGGGTGTTATTATATATTTCAAAAAAGAATGGAAGGTGACAAAAAAATTTGAAAAACTGGCCAAATCCAAATACTGGATTATAGTTTGTTCAGCCAAATATGGAAATACACACTTAATAATCGTGGCAGTATATAGATCACCAAGTGGTTACGAGGCAGAATTCTGCGAAATTTTACAGGAAACATTGGAAGAATTAAGCGATGAAACGTGTGATATATTAATAACTGGAGACTTTAATATAGATTGGTCAACTAATAATTTCTACAAAAATAAAATTGAAACATATCTAAATGACAATGGTCTTAAACAACTAGTAAATGAATATACTCGGGTAACAAATTCAACAAGAACTATTATTGACTACATATGTTATACAGTAGTTTTGACTTAGCTGCACAACCAACTTCTGCTCGAATTTTTGTGCAGGTAAGCCAAAAGCGCTGCTAACTCAAATTGGTTACCTGCCTTAAAGTGCAGGTAAACTAAATTGTTGAAAACTGCAAAGACCAGATATGATTTAATTTATTTTTATTAATTGTTTATTTCATACAATAGAATTTAAATAAAAAACAACAAAACGAAAATAAAAAAACATTCATAAAAAATTTTATAAGGTTTTTACATACAAATTTATGTAGGTACAAGCGTTAACTAACCAAACTAATTAAGTAAGCAAAACATAAGAGGCAGCTAACGGCGATCTTTTGTATGAAATAATGTACAACTGCCAAAAACATGAGGCACTTATTTTAAATGCGCAGGTATACACAGCCCAGGTAGAAATTTGGGATGGTACAAAAAACGAAGAGTTTTCAAAACGTTTGTTTTTGATGGTACTAAAATAAAAGCGTTTCCAAAGCGATAATTGCAAATAATACGAAAAAAAGCATTTAAAAAACATTATTTTGGATTGCTATTCGAACGTTCGGACAAAGTATTTTAGGAATACTTTTTATACAAAACTTACAAATATTTGTGAAATAAAAACACTGTAAAACATTGGTTCAAAGCGTTCTTCCAACGTTTGTAAAAAGTACTTTAGAAGTTCTTATCGTACAAAATTTACAACGGTTTATAAAATGAAACCAATGTAAAACCATTGCGTTAAAGCGTTTTTCTAACATTTGCCAATAGTACTTTAGAAATACTTTTTTTTTTTACAAAATATTTTACTGATTAAAAAACAACACTGTCATAAAAAAACAACACTGTCATCTATATGCGAACTCGGTTTCTTATGCAATTTTTTTATATAATGAAATATATCTATTTTCCAATAGAGGGCTTTTTATTTTCATATTTGAATATTCGATTTTTAATTTCATTGATTTTATTGATATGTTTTTATATATCAAATTTAAATCTATTTTTTCTTTTGTGGTTGTCACAATATCGTTTCGTCAAAATTATGTTTTATGTTTATATTTTTTATACTAAATCACATTTCCCTTAATTTAAAACCCTGAAGTAATACTTTTATGTTTCAAGCTTATTAATTATATTTTGTTACTTTAAAATATATTTTAATTAAATTCAATAAAAATATTATTTTTCAAAATGTAAATATATAAAATTGTTTAAAATTATTATTCTGATATTTGTGTTGAAAACAATGACAAAGTACTTTAATTGTAGCTTTTTAACGCTTAGAGAACGTTAAAACTGTAAATTGGTATTTATGAACAATTCATAAAGATCTTTAAAATTTGTCTTTCGAGCGTTTGACAATGTTCAAAATTACAACCCTCAAAGCGGTTATCATTTGGGTCGTTTTCATAACGCTTAATAACTGTAAGCCAAAATGTTCTGCAAATAATTATTTAACGATTGAAAAAGCATTTCAAAAATTTTGTTTTGCAATGTTTTGAGAACGTTATAAAATACCATCCTCAGACCGTAAATTTGGGTTATCATTTTGCACATTCTCAAAACGCTTTAAATTTGTAATTTGGTATGTTCTGAAAACGCTTGTACCATCATGAAAAATGCTTTTAAAACGTTTTAAAGATTGTATTTTTCTACCTGGGAGTGCACTTAATGAAGGCAATTTTGCATACGTAATTTTGTAAAATAACAACGAAACCAAAATTTTGTGCAGTTATGTGAAAAGTGCACGTAAGTAAAAGGCAGTTAAATCAAAACTACTGTATCAAATAGCCACAAGATATATGTACAAAACTGCAACAAAAACAAAATATCAGATCACGAAATTATAAAAATAATGATTAAAGATGAAAACAATAACAATAAAAAAGAATACAATAAAAGTATAGATATTTTTAAATATCATAAACACATATTTACAAGAGAATTGAGTGAAATAACCCAATGGACCAAAACCCTTTAGAAAAATATTATATTAAGCTTGCAAGCATAAGCGTTAAGCTTTAAAAAGACTTTAGAAAGTATTGAAAAACGCTTTAATTTTATTGTAGAAAAATCAAAACGGAACCCTCGTGATAATATTACTGAAATAATATTTAAATAAGCTTATGCCGCTAATTTTAGAATAAGCTTATGTCAACAATTGTAGAATTAGCTTATGCTTACAAATTTAGAACAAGCTTATGCTACCAATTGTAGAATTAGCTTATGCCTACTTTTGTAAATTTTTTTATTATCGCCCCCGATTTTCAGAAATTTTTGTGACTGTCTTACATTTTTGTGACTCTTACCTAGAATTTTTTTTTTCAAGGTAAGATAGTCAGACAAATTTAGGACAATTACAAAAATGTGTAAGAATCGGGCCTTATGTTTGAATATAAGAAATTCACATTTTATTTAATTTTTTTTATTAAGAAATTTTTATTTAAGTTTTTTGAATTGAAAACACTTAAAAAATAATTTTAAAAAAATCAATTCATTAAAAATTCAAGTTTTTACATTACACTTATTGTTATTATTTTTTATTTATCAAATTATGACAACCGCACTATCTTCGATCAAAATTGACAATGACAATGCAAAGTAATCAACGACGTACATACAGAATTTAACGGGACTTTGCTGCAGCGACATGTTATCAGCACGTTGTAAAGAATACTACTTTCTCAAACACGGTTGAAAAAGGCTTTAGTATTTTTTTTAAAAAAAGCTTATTCTAAAGTACTGTTATACTTTACTTATTTTGTGGTCCATTGGGAACCTTTGAAGATAATATAAGTGTTAGCCAAAATGTATTAATATTTGATAAATGCCTGGAAAAAACAGTACAAAAGCTTACTTTTAAAAAAACAATAAAAGAACAGAATAACATAAATAATTGGTTTACTAATGAACTACGTATAATAAAACAAGAGAAAATAACCAAATATCAAATTGCTATATTTGAAAACACGAATGAAGCGTGGACAAATTATAAATTAATTAGAAATTTCTATAAAGTAAAAATTGAAAATGAAAAATATAAATACATAAACTACAAAATAAATAATGCCAAGGACCAAAAACAAATGTGGAAAGAGATCAAAGATTTAGTAATAAATAAAAATCAAAATAAAAATGTGATAAAATCTGTGATGTGAAATAATCAAATAGCTAATAATTTTAATAAATACTTTGTAAATAGTGTTAAAACAATAAGAGACTCAATAGACGATGTGGAATATACAAATCAGATTCAAATGATTAACTCAAAATTCGAATTCAGTGCAATAACAATGATAGAACTTAAGAATACTATAAAACTTTTAAAAAACAAACCGGACTATTGTAAAATATCTACGAAAATTATCCTGGATAACTGGCATTTAACAGGAAAAATTATATTAAAAATAATAAATAAATCATTAGAAACTGGAGAGTTCCCAGAAAACTGGAAGGAATCCATGATCACTCCTATTGAAAAAATTGCAAAAACAAAAAAATGTGAAGAATATCGTCCCATAAACACACTGAAAACATGTGAGAAAATATTAGAAAAGATAGTAAAAGAACAATTAGAAAAATATATGGAAAATAATAATTTATTCTCAAAATATCAATCGGGTTTCAGAAAAACTTTTCATGCGAAACTGCAGTAAACTATGTTGTAAATAGATGGAAAAACATTGAAAAAAATAAAAAAGTTATGGCTCTTTTCATAGATTTTAAACGAGCGTTTGAAACTATTGATAGAGCAATTTTAATTAAAAAACTGAATATGTATGGCATCCAAAGGAAAGAATTACAATGGTTTAAGTCCTATTTAAAAAACAGAAAACAAATTACTAAAGTTAATAATATAAAATCAAATATTATAATCTATAATACTGGAAAAATGTGAAATAGTTTTATATGCGGATGATACACTAATATATACAGAATGTGACAACAATGTCGAATGTAAAAACAATATGATAAATGATATAAATAATCTTAATACATGGCTAAAAATGAATAAACTCAAACTTAATGAAAATAAAACAAAAATCTTACAAATAAATATGACCAGCGAAACAATTATACAAATTAATAATCATACTATAGAAAAGGTAAAAAATATAAAGTATCTCGGTTTTATAATAGATAAAGAAATGAAATTTAAAGATCACATAGAATACATATGTAAAAAAATTGGTAAAAAAATTTGATTTTTTAAAAGAATAAGAAGTAAATTAAATATAATAACAGCAATTAATATATATAATACAATAATAAAACCATATTTCGAATTTGAATCAACAATCCTGTAATACATGCTGTAATGAAGCACAATTGGAAAGGCTTCAAAAGTTACAAAACATGGCAATGCGAACTATTTTGAAATGCAATAGATATACATCAATACGTACAATGCTTGATACACTAAAATGGTTAAACATAAGACAAAGACTACAACTAAATACATTAAACTTTATACATAAAATGAAACATGGAAAAGCACCTGAATACTAATGTGAACAAATAAAATACGTTGGGGAAGTACAACCATATCTATTAAGAAATATAGAAAACTTTAGACTGAATAGAGTAACCACAACGGCAATGCAAAGATCACTTTTTTATAAGGGACTTAACTTGTTTAACAAACTTACAAATGATATTAAAACGGAAAGAAATAATAGTATATTTAAAAGCAAATGTGTAATTTTTGTTAAAAACAATGTTTATATATAAATATTTTAAAAATTTTAATTATAATTGTTAATGAGAATTTTCATATAGTATTTTGAATACTAAAAAAAAAAAAAAAAAAAAAAAAAAAAACAGTTCATGCGAATAAAGGCGAATAGACCATTTGTAGAATTTTACAGGGGACAATAAAAACGCGGGAAACGGTTAAAAAATAATATTTTTGTCAACTTTTTGTATTAGCTGAAAGATTTAAGTCACATCTACCTATATACAAAATTTTAGTAAGGTATTCGAAAGAGAACTTGCCAAAAATTGGACTTCAATTTTTGCCTAAATGGAAAAAGGGCGAATATCCACAAAAATGTATTGAGATTTGAATAAAAATGTGTTATTTGCAGCAGGTTTTTACTACATTTTCATGAGACTTGCAAAACTTGACGAACTATGGTTGGTATTTGTTTGTAACACTTTAAGGACTTCAAGGATACACTTTTAAGGATTGCAAGGACATGCAAAAAAAAATTTTTTTTGTTAATTTTTTTTTTAATATTCCTGTATCGAAGGAAAGTAACTATAAAATATGATTTGATTTCCGAAACAAAATAATTCAAAAGACGGTTAAAATATGCTTAGACCATGTATTCGTGGTTATATGGTCTTAATTACGCGGGTAACACTAAAGATTTTTTTTTTCGCAAATCTGGTTAATTTGTTTGTATGTGCTAAGATTGTTTTTTTTGTGTACAATTTCAACTTTTAGCTAATATCAATTTTAAACTCGCAGCTAAATAATTTTTATATAATATTTTGTTAAGGATGGATATTCGCCCTTTTTGCTTTCCACACTTTAAAGTCTTATAACTCAAGAACGGTAAAAATTTTTGCCAATATAATAAGTGTGGTTTGTTCCTCGTAATGTTCTTTTAACACATTGTTACCGAAAGTAACATTTTTGTATGTTTTTGTGTTGTATTTAATCAAAATTGTGCATTAGTTCACTCCCGATTTAAACAAAAATATAAAAATATACGAATAATTGCACTATCAAAGTCATTTTTTTAGCCTTAAAAGTCAAAATTTCCCCAAAATTTCTGCATAGGATTGTAGGGCTCTGCTAATAAAATGCATTTATGCAAAAAAAAACGTGTTTGCGAAAAAGTGGTCTATTCGTCCTTATTCGCATGAACTGTTCAATTGTTCATTATTTCTAGCCCCAAAATTAAAAAAAAAATTGCCATAAATTGGGGAAAAAATTGCTTAAATTAAAAAACAAATTGCCAAAATTACACTATTTCAAAAAAAAAAAATCACCAAACTTGTAACCAAATCGCAAAAATTAAAAAAAATCGAAAACATTGTAAAAAACAGCCATATTTAAAAAAAAATGCCAAAATTTATAAAAAAGATCCTCAAAATTGCAGAAATTTAAAAAAATTGCCAAAATTAAAAAAAAAAACAAAATTTCGAAAAAATCTCTAAAATTAAAACAAAATTGCTAAAATTTTAAAAACCGTCAAATAAAAAAAAAACGCGAGTTTTTAACTTCAAACGATTTTTTAATTTTTTCTATTTTTTATTTTTTTTTTGCATCTGGTAACATACGAGTAGTTTCAGTATTTTTTTACGATATATATTACGATATCACAAAATCCATTAAAGCGACTCGTGTCCAGCGCATGAGACTATTTTTTTTTAATTTTTCGAAATAAATTTCATCCTTAAACTTTGATCGATATGCATCATGTGTTAACGCGGTACAATTTTACTCAAATGCGCTTGAATAGCATCTGAAATCGTCCAAAATATAAATTATAGTGAATTGGAAATAATTTAGTTTAAATAAGACCTGGGCGATGTCAGGTATAAATTTATATAGTATACCAATTGTATTTTTTGTCTTTATTAACATTTGGCAACTTTATGAGAGAAAACAAGCAAATTATTAAAGCTCTGAAAACAATTAAAAAAATAATAATAAAGTGTTTTAAAAAATAGATAGTGATTATTATAAAACATAAAAAAATAAGAAGAAGAAAAGAAGTTTTGAAGAGAGACAGACATGTTTTATTAAATCTCCGCTTAATTGTAAAAATACACAAGTTAAACATAATTTATTTGAAAATATTTTGAACCTAACACAATATTTAAGTAATTTCTAAAACTGTGTGTAGTGATTTAAAGTTTTTACTGTAAAATCAATCATAAAAACTAAATACAGTGCACTCGCGATAATGTGAAACACTGCATTACGTGAACACCACTTAATGTGAACACATTTTATTTTACATTGACTACTCTAAAAGGTGAACAAAGTACGAAAGCCCTATAATGTGAACAGAAATAAGTCAATGTGTTAGTTGGAAATGCGTAAATACGTTAATAATTAAATTTTTTCTAAGTTTTGGGATTCCCCTATTTTAACTGTTTCACTGCATTAAGGACAGAAGATACATAGAAACTATTTTAGTTGCTATTTTTACTTATTGCTGAAAGGTTGTTTTTTCGTATTTTGTTTCAAAATGTGTTCAAAAAAAACCAAACTTTTTAAAATTAGATGAAAAGGCAGACATTTTAAACGCCTTTAAAGTGGTAGCTAGCGTAACCAGCTTAGCAAAACAGTATAATGTTGCTAAGTCTACAATATGTGGCATTAAAAAAAAGAAAGTTGCGATTTTAAAGTGTGTCACTAACACTTACTCTAATATACATATAAACACAATTTTTTTCATTAACAGTTAATATAGTATAAAACATTTTATATATACTTATGTAGTATTTTTACATAAATCTTCATACAAATGTATGTAAATAATTTTCTTAATAAATCATTTACTTCTTTTATTCTAATAAAATGTCAATTATTATTTTAATACGTATAATTGGTCTAAACTTATGGCATTATTGATATATTTTGCTTTAAATTTTTGGCATTCGGAAAGGTGAACAGCTCACAAACGTGAACGCTCCCGGTTTTAATTAGTTCACGTTATCGCGAGTGCACTGTATATTTATAATCAAATCTATAAAGAAAAACAATTTTTTTCTTCGTTAAAACTACCAAATATAAACTCAAAGCAGTGTCGGGCAAACACTTGTTGAAACAACGAAGACTAATCGTTTTTCACACACACACAACCCGAACGTAAATAAAAATAAAAAGAGAAACCGAAAAAACCAAAAAAATTTGGTTAGTTGCTTGCCAGCATTGGATGGAGTAGGTTTATGTCGCTTTGTTTAATAAAATAAGTACACAGGTAATATTTGAAAACATCCAATGATATTTTAATTAATAAAGCCAAGCGTACTATAATTTTTTTTAATGGAATTTTTTTTCATTCATTATGTGGTATTTTTTGGGAAAACGCATTTTTATTTAGCTTGAATATAGAAATATATCTTGATTTATTTATTCATTCATAACTTAATTTTAACACACAAAACCTAAAATATTAAAACAATCTATAAGTTAAAAAATTTAAAAATCCCTGAACTATAATTTTTTATATTAAAAACAATTACAGCGCAGATATTTTGAATTTTGTTGTATTTTATAAGAATTAATATAAAATATTTTTTTTTGCTTTTTGTTTTTTTAATTTATTAATCCATATTTATAACATTATTATATATATTTGTTTGCCCAGTACATTATTGCCAAAGAACTCATGTGCCTATTTTCTTAAAGAATATCTTTTATTACCTATTAATTTCCTCTTATGTATATTTCTTTTTTTATTCGCCTCATAGCTGAAATTTATCACGTAAGGACATAAATAGTAAAACAATACAACAATGTAAACAAACAAAAAAAAAAAAAAACAGAACCAAGTTATTTTGCTCAGTGCAATACTACCAATGCAATCTCATTTTTTTGTAAAATAACTAATACATTCTCAGTTCCCTTTGTGCCCAAGATTGACTCAAAGCAATCAACAAACAATAGCCCAAGCAAGTGCATTAAATAATAACATAACAAAACAAAATAAATAAAGCCTAAACACCTATCGCAGATTGTTATTTGTCTATAAATTTTTCTAAATTATTTTTCGTTAAATTAATATTTTAACATTAAGAAAAAGGTTTTTCTTCTTTTCTATTTGCTTAATTAAGAATAAAAATAAAGCTTACATTAATGTTATCATTAGTGCCATGTTGTTGTTCCTCTGAGGTTGCCGTTGTTGTTGTTGTTTAGATGTCTTTGTGGAGGTTGCTGTTGTTGTTGTTTAGATGTCCTTGTGATGACCAGTAGGATCCAAATATTTAGCTGTTGTGATTTATTTTCAGTTTATAAATTTTGCACACAAGTTTAGGCAATTTTTAATATGCTTTGTTTGTTTTTACGCACAATAGTTTCATAAAATCTTCTGTGTTTATGTGACGTTTTTGATCTTTATTAAATGTTTATTGAGAAATTTTATATTCAAATTACTGTTTATATTTTAAGCGGCATATAAGGTACTGACACTTTGACTTTTATATAATTTTTTAAAAGTTTTCTTTTTTCAGAGTTAAAGTTTTGTAATAAAAAAAATTTTTTGGATTTTTATTTGTTTAAATTGTATAACAACTTTTTTTTTTTTTTGTTTTTTTTAAACCACTTTTTAAAATATTTTTAGGGACTTTTGCACTTAATTAATGTTTTTATAGTCACTACTTTAGGGACTTTTGCACTTAATTAATGTTTTTATAGTCACTACTATAGGGACTTTTCGGTTTTGTTGGGCGCCAGTTATTCTAATTAATAATTAAAACACAGTTTACTTCGAGTACTTGACTACGACTGCCTTCTTTATTGTTCAAAAAGTCTTAAAGTTAAATTATGCTTACTTTACAATAACATAATAAAATAATAAAATATTATAGTTTCGAAACTGCAGACATAAGGTCAGCAGTATTGGTATTGATAAAGTTACAACACATAATAAGGTTTAATGGACTAATTAAATGAGTTGCAATATATTGCGCGTGCAAGCAAATTATAAAGTGTCAGTGAAACAAAGTCAACCCAGTAAACATAAAGTATTTGTTTCGTTAACTTATATGAGCAAAAATATTCCATGGCGAAACTCTAGAATTGACTTGTATTGCGGCAACTATGGCAACAATTGATTCTTACATTCGAACTGAGAAATTTTGATTAAAAGGCGTCCTAATGATTGTCCCACGATTGACAAAATAATTTACGAGCCCAATTTGCTCGAAGGAGTGCCGCCTAATGTGCCCGTTAAGTTTGTTTATGCGGAAACGCCAGCCTCCAAAGCATTGTAGTCGCGCACAATCAAAAATAATAGTTTCATTACCCCATTCGTTCATCTTCCTTAAATTGAAAGACGAATAAATGAAACCAAAAAAAAAAAAATTTAACCGATTAATAACTCAGAAAAAAAGTTATTACTTTTTTTTTGTAGTGGCATTTATCAGTCACCCTGTATTACAAAACAAAACAAAAAAAAACAACAATAATATTTTGTGGGTTTTTTCCCAGATTTTTTTAAAAGAATTACAAACATTTTACAAAGTGTGTATAGTACACTGTATACCCTCCGCACTATGGGATGGAGAATTATTTTTACAAACACGCTTGCGGAGACATACATAATGAAATAATTATTAAATACCCATTTACATTACGACACATATGTTTATACTATACATCACATAAATCAAACAAAAGTGTAATAAAATAAAGTTTGTCAAAAAATTAAAAAAATATATATTTTATGTGTTTAGAGTGTTTTCGAGACACAAAAAAGATAGAAACTGGTATTTTTTCAAATAATATAAATCGATAATAATATAAATCGAAAAGTAGATCCAGTGACAAATAAATATGTTTTGCTGATATATTAAACTTTTGGCAAAAATTCGTAATTTTGTTGGCAGCAAAAATCATAGAATCATCATTTAGTTATTTTGGGTATTAAATATCGTCAAAATGACGATAAATCGTCAAACCTGGCAACACTGCATGCGCTTGCTACTAAACATACATACATACCATTTATAAAACCTACATAGATACAGGGTGGCTGATAAATAGAGCTATATTAAGAAAATCAAATAACTTCTTTCAATACATATAAATATTTTTTTATTCTTTTTATTCTTTACCCCAATCGTTCGTTTTCCTTAAATTGAAAGACGAAGCAATGAAACAAAAAAATAAAACGGAACCGATTAATAACTCAGAAAAAAAGTTATTACGTTTTTGTTTTGTAGTGGCATTTATCAACCACCCTGTATTACAAAAGAAAAAAACAACAACAATATTTTGTGGGTTTTTTTGTTTTTGTGCGTGTTGATTATGACCACGGATGGTAACCGATTCTATATGGTTATTGGTTTCGTTAACGCTATTTTCTTTTATTTCGGTAACGTTATTTTAGGGGTAACTATATGTTCATGAACATAGAAGTTGCTATATTTCTTACCTATAGTGTATATAATTTGGTTGCTATATTTTGGCCCACATTGTACATTCTTTTGTATATTTTAAAACGGTACCAATATATTATTGTTGTTGGTTCCTGTTAATAGTTATTTTGTAATCTGCCAATATAATTTTGTTGTTCTTTTTTGTTCTGTACGCTCAAATATTTATAACTGTATCATCTCTTATATTTATTAACTGAAGGTTAATAAATATAAAAGATGATTTGATTTTGGTTTCTAACGTACAGTCAACTGTTTAAAATTTTACTTTATCTTCGCCCTTTGTATTGTAAAGTGATTGTCCTCGCGAATAAAGACAAAAAAAAAATAAAATTAAAATTACCTTATGTGAAATAAAAATTCAAAAGAAATAAAAATTAAATTGTTTTATTCCTCAACATAAGAGTTGGTCCTTCCTGGAACCGGATTAAAAATAAATCCGAATAAAATAGTGAACATTTTGTGAAAAATATTTTGGAATAAAATTCCATCGGGATAAAATTAATAATTAATTAAAAATTAATTAGTAGTTGTTTGGCCCATACATAAGTGGACCCTTGTAAACCATACATATTTGGTGTCATCATAAGCAGAGGAATTTTTGTGGCTGTTGCTGTGTGTAATTGGAGATTGTTGTTGCTGCTTATTGTTTCTAGATTTTTTTTATATAATTTGCTGCTTCAACACATCATGGCCGAAGACATGAACACGTTGGTCATTTTTAGAGGTCGTTTGAAGAGCTCGATAACTCGTGCCCTTGGCTTTGCTGATGCCCCACCGGATGACTGTACATTTGAAACAGTGGTAAGCCGTTTGGAGCGGTTAGAAGAGGTATGGAAGGGATTTGTACAATCGACAGATGAATTGCACCAATATAAAAAGAAGAACATTTTGTGGACCCTGAAGCTGATTTTGACACATATGAAGACAAATATTTAACTGCTCGTGGAAAGATGTACGCTTTAAAAAATCGATATGCCCCGAAGCCAGCCGATAGCCCTAATAATACTGGGGCCTTAGAGAAGCTAGCAGATCAACAAGCAGCTTTTTTGGAAAAATTTTCAACGACGACACCACCGAAAGAAGACACATTGCCTCGAATAAATATTCCATGTTTTTGTGGCTCATATAAAGAGTGGACTAGCTTCAAAAATCTTTTTGAAAGTACAGTTGACTCCAAGGCCTCGTTATCCAATACACAAAAATTTCATTATCTGAAATCATTGCTTAAAGACGACGCGGCCCCGATTGATTCAGCACATTCCCGTTACAGAATCTGCTTATACAACGGCATGGACACGACTCAACGACAGGTATGATCGGCCGAAGCACATTGTCAATTCATTTATTGAATCGTTTTTTGCTCTGCCTGCTGCATCAACGGAAAATGGCTCAGTTTTGAGGAAAATTTCTGATGAAGCCAATGAAATTATCCGAGGTCTTGAGGCTATAGGTAAAGATGAACGTGACTGTTGGCTCATATTTTTGTTGCTGACAAAAGTTGATCCTGAATCAAAAAGCCGTTGGATCCATGACAGCCGTGATAATCCTAACCCGACTATTTCGGATTTTTTTTGATTTTTTGGACAACCGGTGTGAAGAATTAGAATTTTGTCATCGTAAGTCGGCCTCCCAGACCAAGCAAGGTCATTCCACCAGAACACATGGTAACCAAACCAAATGTCTGGTAAGTACAAATGCCAAATCTAACACGTGTCACAAATGTAAATCATCTGATCACTCAATTTTAAATGTCCGATCTTTTTGCAATCGAGTCTAAGTGAACGTCGTGATTTTGTGAAGGGAGCCTCCTTGTGCTACAACTGCCTCAGACCTGGCCATGCTGTTTTGAATTGCCAATCAAAGAATAGATGCAAAGATTGTCGCCGACGTCATAATTCACTGCTACATGTGCCTGCTGCTGCACCTGCGGCTATGCCTACTGCTGCTGCACCAGCTGCTATGCCTGCTGCTGCCGCACCTACTACAGATTTCTCAACGTCAGTATTTCCCAGTACCTCTGCTGCCCCTTGGTCTACCGTTGCTAATGTTGCGTGCCCTGTCGCATTGCCAACATTTTCATCTGGCTCAAACCCTATAAGAAGAAGAAATCAAAATGAATTTATTATGCCAACTGCTTCAATACTTGTTAAAAATCGCCTAGGTCAGTTAGTGACATGCCGGGCTCTACTGGATTCTGCCTCGAAGTTGTCGTATATTACCGAAAGTTGTGCGCAACGCTTAGGACTTGCTCGGTCTCCTTCAAAGGTTTTAGTTAGTGGAATTTCATCAGTAGAAGCTGAAACTACTCGTGGATCCTGTCAAATTCTGGTTAAATCTCGGATTTCAGAAGATTCATTTGATGCCATGGCACATGTTTTGTCGAATATAACATCGCCGCTTCCAAATCACACTTTTGAAAATAAATCGGTTCACTTCCTAAAGGATTTGCCTCTTGCTGATCCAGACTATAATGTATGTTCGCCCATCGATATCTTGTTTGGGCTCCAACATATTTGGAACATTTTGACATTCAACAGGCGCTTGGATGCTAAAGGCAACACCATTGCTGTATCAACAATCTTTGGATGGGTTGTAACATGTGTTGAAACTTTACAGGTTAGTAGCCGAATAATGTCTCTTGTTGCCACCGTAGATATCGATCGCTGCCTCCGAAGTTTTTGGGAAATAGAAGAGCCAGCATTTCAAGGTAAAGTGGATCCAGATGACGCTTATGTTGAATCCCACTTTAAATCAACCCACTCTCGAGCAGCTGATGGTAAATATGTGGTCCAACTCCCGTTTAAAATTGAAGATCCAAGATTTGGAAATACTCAAAACGGTGCCGTGTCCCGATTTTACGCTGTAGAAAGACGACTTCAACGAAATGCAGCCCTTCGAGAACAATATACAACTTTTATGAGGGAGTATGAACAATTGGGCCATATGCGTCAAATCAACCCTAATGCAGTCAAGGTTACCGATGGTAGGGATTCTATTTGCCCCACCACCCAGTTCTTGGTGAAAAGATACGCGTCGTGTTTGATGGCTCATTCCAAGACTCCAATGGTATTTCACTCAACAATACGCTGCACATTGGGCCCAGTATACAACGGGATTTGTTCTCAGTGTCTCTACGCTTTCGGTTTCATCGATATGTCTTCTCAGCTGATATCGTAAAGATGTTTCGCCAAATCTGGATTTCTGGTAATCATAAAAATTACCAACGCATTGTATGGAGAGAGTCGCCCCTAGAAGAACTGAAACATTATCAGTTATGCACTGTCACATATGGCACAGCTTGTGCACCCTACCTCTCAGTGCGAGTTTTGGAACAACTGGCTCATGACCACAAGTCTACTTACCCAATAGCTTCGCAGGTACTTCTCAAAGATTTTTATGTGGATGACGTACTCACTGGAGCTGCCACTGAAAAAGAAATAGTTTTAAAACGTGACAGTCTGGTAAAATTACTGTCTCATGCTGGCCTAGAATTGCGTAAATGGGTTTCGAACTGTTCCAGTATATCGGTGAGTACACAAGATCATTCATTTTTAAAATCTCCAGATGAAGATGTCAAAAAAGTTCTGGAGTATACTGGAAGCCATCTGAAGACAAGCTAGGATATAAAATTGGACTCAAACCGAATCCAGTTTCAACGAAACGACAAGTTCTCTCTGATGTTTCTCGAATATTTGACCCTATGGGATTGGTGGCCCCTGTTGTAGTCCGATTCAATATTTTATTAAGGGAGCTCTGGTCTCATAATCTTTCATGGGATGAACCACTGCCAGAAAATCTTGCTGTCTGGTGGACTCAATGTAGAAATGATTTGCTGGCCCTAGAAAACTTTGAAATGCCTCGATTCGTTTTAAATGATACTTCAAAATTAGAATTACATGGGTTCTCAGATGCCTCGATACAAGCCTATGCAGCCGCAGTTTATTCTCGATTTGTGGATGATTCTGGTGTCTCTCATGTAACACTTATTGCATCAAAAACTCGTGTTGCTCCAATCAAACAAAAATCACTGCCTCGCCTAGAGTTATGTGGAGCCCTTTTGTTGTCACGCCTGCTTAAACGCATAAAGGAAGCTTTGCCGCATAAATCAATAACAGTTCGTGCTTGGTGTGACTCAACAATCGTCCTCTCTTGGCTTTCGCAGCCTCCTATTAATTAAAAACCTTTGAAGCAATCGCACTTCAGAAATTTTAGAAAATTTGCCTCGTATCTTCTGGGATCATATAGCATCCAAAGAAAATCCAGCCGATTGTGCCTCAAGAGGAATGCCTGTCTCAACGCTTCTTAGCTTTGGTCTTTGGTGGAAAGGACCCATTTGGCTAAGCGACACTTTAAAGTTTAATTGTATTGTAAATCGTTCTAATAATTTTGATATAATTACAGATCCTGAAGCACTTTCTGCCATGAAGACAACTATTAGTTCTATGGTAATTACAGTTGAAGACTACAACCCATTAGACGTAATAGTAAATCGAGTATCTAAATGGACAAAAATGGTTCGAATTGTGGCCTACATGTTAAAGTTTTTTGATGCCACTCGACAACATAACGTAGTCCGTGCTTCTGGACTCTACTTCAACGAGCTTCATCGCGCCAAATTGATCATGCTGAAACATGCACAAAATGCCTTCAATGATGACCGAGTCCACTTACAAAATGGGCGACCCATCAGTGCCCGGTCTCAGTTAGCAAATCTCAATCCATTCCTGGACAACAATGGTTTGCTGCGTGTTGGTGGCCGTTTACGTAACTCAGAGCTTGATGCAGCCACAAAAAACCCCATCATTTTACCAAAGTCCAGTCGAATAACTCAAACCGTACTTGAAGACCTTCATGAGCGAAATTTGCACCCTGGTGTCTCAGCTTTGTTTGTTATAGCCCGTCAAACATATTGGATTATTGGTGCCCGAAATCTCATCAGAACATTGACTCACAAATGCCTTAGATGTTTTCGTCAGCGTCAACTTAATACCCATCAGCTGATGGCAGATTTACCCAGTATTCGTGTTCGTCAAGCATTTCCATTTGAAAATACTGGTTGTGACTATGCTGGCCCTCTATTATTGAAACAGTTTTCTGGAAGAAATACCCGAAAATCTAAGGGATATATCTGCCTATTTGTTTGCCTCGTAACCTCTGCCATACATTTAGAACTCGCCACTGACTTGAGTACCGATTGTTTATTGCTGCCTTGCGAAGATTTATATCCCGAAGAGGAAAGTGTCGACAGATGTACAGCGACAATGGAAGAAATTTTCTTGGTGCCTCTCGAGAATTAAGCGAGATGCACGAAGTGATTATGTCGAAAGCCCATAATGAAATTGTTTCCGCATCTTTAGCTGAAGACGGAATACAATGGAATTTCATTCCCCCATTTGCTCCCCACTGGGGTGGAATTTGGGAATCGGGGGGTAAGATCTGTAAAGCTGCACCTAAAAAGGGTTATTATGAATACAGAACTAACATTCGAGCAGATGCACACACTTTTAGCCCAAATCGAAGCAGTCGTTAACTCGAGGCCCCTTGGTATTGCCCCAGACACAGAATGCGGATATCTATCCCCTGCACACTTCCTAATTGGTCGAACCTACACCATGGTACCTGAAGGTGATCTAGTCGAGTTGAATCCAAATAGGCTTGGTTACTGGCAACATGTCCAAAATATGCTTCAAGGATTTTGGCGACGGTGGCACCAAGAGTATCTCACATCTCTACAACAACGACCTAAATGGAATCAACCCCAGCCAAATCTAGCAGTGGGTAATATTGTTGTAATTAAAGAAAAGAATCTGCCTCCTGCTAAATGGCTCATGGCAAAAGTTATTCAAACTTATCCTGGTCCTGATGGTAATATTCGAGTGGTTAAATTAAAGACTCAACACGGTGAAATGACTCGACCTATCACAGTATTAATCCAGCTACCCATATTCTGAAACCATGTTTCAGGGCGGCCCGGGATGTTCATGAACATAGAAGTTGCTATATTTCTTACCTATAGTGTATATAATTTGGTTGCTATATTTTTGGCCCACATTGTACATTCTTTTGTATATTTTAAAACGGTACCAATATATTATTGTTGCTGGTTCCTGTTAATAGTTATTTTGTAATCTGCCAATATAATTTTGTTGTTCTTTTTTGTTCTGTACGCTCAAATATTTATACTGTATCATCTCTTATATTTATTAACTGAAGGTTAATAAATATAAAAGATGATTTGATTTTGGTTTCTAACGTACAGTCAAACTGTTTAAAATTTTACTTTATCTTCGCCCTTTGTATTGTAAAGTGATTGTCCTCGCGAATAAAGACAAAAAAAATAAAATTAAAATTACCTTATGTTGAAATAAAAATTCAAAAGAAATAAAAATTAAATTGTTTTATTCCTCAACACTATATTTCAGTTATTTCGGTTGCGGGCTTTTAGCGTTAACGGTATTTAATTTATTTCGCTAACGGTATTTTAGATATAAAATAACGTTACATTTTAGTTATTTGGGTAACTTTATTTTAGGGAAAAGATTTTTCAGTTATTTTGGTAACGGCATTTTAAGGGTAACGTTATTTAAGTTATACAGGTAATGTTAATGCACACCACAATTTTTAGCCCCATTATGCCCGAGTTTTAATGACTTTCTAGTTTATGATCATAATTTGGGGAAAAAATATATATTTAAAGAAGTTTTTTTTTCAGATATTAGTAGATTATTTCGGTAACGGTATTTTTATGGTATTGATATTTTAATTATATCGGTAACGGTATTTTACGGATAATGGTATGTCAATTATTTCGGTAACGGTATTTTAAGATATTGATTTTTTATTTATATCGGTAACAGTATTTTACGGATAACGGTGTTTCAATTATTTCGGTAACGGCATTTTTGGGATAACGATAGTCAGTTATAAGGGGTTTGAATCGGAGACAGTATTTTAGCGATATTGACTGCCATCCCTGATTGCGTATATTCTTGTGTATAAGCATTGAATGTACGTATGTATGATGAAATAAATAGAATATTTTAAAATTTGATTCAAAATTTTAAGAGGTATTCCAACATTTTCACTCATAACTTTTGAACGCGTTAACCGATTTTGATCATTTTCACTAGGAAACTGCTCATGATATCAACAAACAATTTGATTGAAAATTAGCAACACCTCTTCTGTATTGGCGGAGAATTTTGTATTAACACAGACAGACGGACAGACGGACATGGCTATATCGACTTCTCTATTCATGCTGATGAAGAATATATATAGTTTATGGGGTCCCAGAATTTTTTTAAAAAGAATTACAAACATTTGACAAAGTGATATATACCCTCCTGCACTATGGGATGGAGGGTCTAATAAATTTCTTGGAATATTTTTTTCGTATAAATTGTTACCCGAGGGAGGGAATCCAAAATCTCTAACACTGGACTCGTATCATTTTTATTTCCGTCTCTACAAGCTTATAAAAAAAATGATTTTATTTATTTAAAAAAAACCAATTCAAAAGCGACAAACTTACAATTTTTTGTTAAATATTTATCCATTTTTAAAACAAACAAAAAACACAACACAAGAGAAACGAAACGAAAACAGACAGAAACAAAATGACATTTCAGGGTTTCAACACAAACAAATGCTAAAAAGGGAGTTAAAACTTACTACACAGTTGCATTCAATGTGTAGTATTATTTTTTATTGAAACATTTTGTGCAACTTTTGTATTAAATTTATAAATTCAAGTAAAATAAAGTAAATCGAGCATGTAAACTGTTGAAAACTGGAAAAAACTGGAAAAAAAAGGCTGAAATTAAACAAAAACTGTTTTTTTCATGAAAAACTGGAAAACTGTTACGCACCCTAAAAAACTGTAAAAACAGTTAAAACTGTCAATATGGTAACGCTGCTCAAAGCAATCAATAAACAATAGCCCAAGCAAGTGCATTAAATAATAACATAACAAAACAAAATAAATAAAGCCTAAACACCTACTCTCTTTCTCTATCTTTTTCTGTATACAAAGTGAATCAGAACATTAAAAGGCATTGTTAGCCATACGTAGCCTAAACACATATTAGCCAAACGTAAAAATAAAAATAAATAAATAACATTAAATATGGGTAATAGAAAAACCTCCAAGAAAACCCAACTTGAAAGTGCATCAACAATGAATATTGATACCAACACAAACAACAATGATTATAATACAACGAATTATGATGACAGTGAAAATAATTCCACAAATAAAAGACTTAGAAACGTTTTACAAAACTCCATTTGTGAAAGTGTAGCAAAATCACCTCTTTGATGAACGGGTTGTCAGACCTGGCAGACTTGGCACGCGTGTGGTTGCACGGCATTAGCTCGCCGGATGTGGGTGGGATCTTTTCTGCCAACGTTCAACAACATTTAAATAACGTGCCTAAATTTTTCTCTCACATGACAAACGCTAAACATTCGCCAATAACACGAATGAAACTGGTAAACTTAAGACAAACGGACGGACATTCATCAGTAGAGGAAAATGCTAAAATTGATATTCACTGAGGATCTGGAATCAAAATTGAGGACGAAGGTGGTAAAGCCTCTCAGGTTGCCCTCCCCATTATGGCATGATTTCAGCCATCCTATGACATTAGGTTACCTGGCATATTATAGAAAAATCCTAATTTCCCTATAAAATCACTTACCGAACTTTCCTTGACCTACACCTTCAACCAAATTCTTTGTTTTCTAGTCGATCATAATAATGCAACTAAATTTCTTCATTTAATTTCAAATACCATTTCTGGCTTTATTGTTTAGAAATACTTTTAATCAAATAATATTTATAAAACTAAATATACAAAAATATATGGGCTTTAAAGGGTTAATTAGAAAGAAAATTTAAATATTAACATCATTGGGATAAACAGAATAATTTGTATATGAAACGCATGCAAAAATAAAGGAGTCTGTCCTTTATTTAAATTATTAAAAAAAAAAATGACGAAATATAAAAAAAATAATGTTTAAAAAAAATTAATATTTGAAAGTTAAATTGTTGTCATATCATAAAAATATGAAATAAAAAAAATTAATTATAATAAATTCCTTTTCTTTTTGTATTTTTTTTTTACCCGCGGACTATCCCTTTTTGTTGCATAGGTTTTTATAATTTTTAGGCTTATAAATCTATTTTAAAAAAAAAATGGAGTTTAACTGCATGCAAAAGAAAATATAAGAATTAAATTGAAAAAAAAGAAAATTGGTTTTAATTAAAGAATATCATTAACATGATTTTTAAAATAAATTAAATTTGCAAATCGCAAATTAATTTATATTTCTTCTTTTTTATAAGTTTTATATTTTTTTTTCTGCATGCCATTTTTACGATTATTTATAATTTCTTATTTTTAATTTTCCCAATAACAAAAAAAATAACAATTTATCAATAAAATTCTAACAACCCTAGCAAAAGCTATCTCAATTAGAGTATATAATTCTCAACAAAAATAATAAATTCCTATTTTTTTTCCATTCAAAAAAAAATCTAAAAAAAATATTAAATTATTGAAACGTTTCGATTTCGGCCGAATCCTAATGTTCCATTAATCTTTCGTTATAGAATTAGTTTAAAAAAAACAACTTTGAATTTTCGAAATTTTAAAACCTAACCAAAAAATATATAAAAAAAATCTTACACTTAGGTCCTATTAGATAGCAAAAACTTAATGAATTGCAAAGACAAATTAGAAAACTTATACAATTATGAAAAATTCGAATTATCAGATTTAGCAATAAAAAATTTGAATAATTTTGAAAATTAAGGAAAATATCTTTCCCAAACGATTTTTAGGTTATAATAGAAATTAAATTGTTAATTTAATTTAATAATTTAATACAAAATTAAATATATATTTTTAGTATACTACTGGTCCTTAGTTTAGGTTAATTAATTGTTTTATGTCTAATATTCAATTTGGTCAAAACGTGCAATGTGACCGGCTTGTCATTGACTGAAGGTCATGCGCAAAAAAAATGTAACGGTTATACTTTTGTTTGAAGGTCAAATGGTCAAAATTTAACGGTTTTCTACACGCGTTTTTTTCTTATTATTAGCCGTCTTATTTCATTTAACGCTTACCCGAACTCTGCCTTTTATACTTATGGTAAACAAATTATGGCAAGTTGCTATATTATGGTACCTTTGCCATAAACGTTAGCGGTGATGTGCCTGGCTACAATACAGGGATGAAACGAGGCTGCATTTTTCACAAATTTTCCTTTCGCTGGCTATCGTTCATTTACATTCAAGCAGGTCTAATGGAGGCTTAATCCCATAGTTAGCACTAAACTAATTCAATTTTTTTCGTCTCAAAATTCTATTTAAATTGATTTTTGGCTATTTATATTTGGAAATATGGAGTGTATCATAAACAACTAAAATAATTTTCAGCAACTTGTGTAGTGCAACCCATTCAATAAATGTGCACGCAGAGAAAAAATATGGTTGTAATATGATTGCGGCCACAAAACTATGTTTCCAACATCCGCAAATGGTTGTTTCAATTAAATTATTATTGTATCAATCATATTTGACCAATAATATGTTTACTTTCATCATGTTCATGATTCGGTAGTAAATTTTTTGTAATGAATTTTTCGGTTGTGATAACAATTATTCAACAGAAATTCAATCACGATAATAGTATTCCGATTGCCTCAACAGAAATTCGTTAATAACTACCAAAAAAAAAATCTGTAGAAACAACAAAAGAATTCGATTGTCTACAAATACATTTGCAACTACCTAGTATGTTATCTTTGTGTTGTCGTATTCTTCTCTCTAGTTAGTTATTTAGTGCTAAGAGATATACAAGATGATGTTAATAAAAATAAAGAAAATTTACGGGAATATAAGCATGAATTCAAAACATCACTGAAAGAAAATGAAAATGAAATTAAACAACTTTTAGAAGCAATAGAAAAAAGATACGAAGCGAGACTTAAGAAATTAGATGGTGCTCAGAAGTCTTTTGAGAATAATACCCGAGAAATTATGAAATTGTGCGAACACGTAAATAAATTCGGGAATAAAAATGAAGAAATATGTAACAAAATTGAAGAAAAACAATATTAAAATGTGTAAAGATATAAAAAAGTAATGCAAGAAGTAAATGTCAAACAAAATAAAATGACATATGCTGAAACTGTGCAAACCAAGAAAATGCCAAAGATGCCAGATGCTAATAAACAAACACCTTTAATTGTAAAACCCAAAGAAAATCAAAAAATTGAAAAAACAAGAGAAGAATTAAATAAAAAAGAGAATAGAAGAAATGGAACCATTGCTATTCAAAGCGAAAATAATGAAGAAAGGGATAAGATAAAAACAGCAATACAAAATGAAATGAGTGACAACTATGAAATTAAGGTGCCCAACCCAACAGAATTTTATATTGATATAACTGATATTTCATTTAAATATTCAGATAAAGAAGTGATTGAAAAAGTTAAAAAACAAAATCCGATTATAAACAACGGTGAAATAAAAATAATAAAAACGTATGAATGCAAAAGAGGAAATAGAACAATACATAATATTAAAATAAAAACTGATAGCGAATCATATGCAAAAATAATTGTTGCACAAAGAATAAATATTGGTTGGGAAAGATGCCGAGTTTTTGATGGAACCGACGTAAGGAGATGCTTTAAATGTAAAGGATATAATCACGTAGCAAGTGAATGTAAAAATCAAGAAATATGTATTAAATGTCATGGAAATCACAAATCAAAAGAATGTAATAAAGAAACAGTAATTAAATGTATAAACTGTATAAAAGTGAATCTAAAACTAAATATGGGTTTTGATGAAAACCATGGAACGTACAATAGGGAATGTCCAGTTTACCAGAATAAATTGGAGAGGAAGAGTAGAAATTTGGGTTTATCGTTCTAACAATTAAATACCAGATATATATTATATACTAATGTGCAAGGCTTAACAAATAATTTGAATCAAGTTGAAATAATAGCTGCTACGGAAAACCCAGATTTTTTTATACTATCTGAAACACATATGACAGAAGATGTCAGTGAAGATGAAATAAGTATACAAGACTATAACCAATTAATATCGTTATCTCATTCGAAAAGAACTGGGGGTGTTATTATATATTTCAAAAAAGAATGGAAGGTGACAAAAAAATTTGAAAAACTGGCCAAATCCAAATACTGGATTATAGTTTGTTCAGCCAAATATGGAAATACACACTTAATAATCGTGGCAGTATATAGATCACCAAGTGGTTACGAGGCAGAATTCTGCGAAATTTTACAGGAAACATTGGAAGAATTAAGCGATGAAACGTGTGATATATTAATAACTGGAGACTTTAATATAGATTGGTCAACTAATAATTTCTACAAAAATAAAATTGAAACATATCTAAATGACAATGGTCTTAAACAACTAGTAAATGAATATACTCGGGTAACAAATTCAACAAGAACTATTATTGACTACATATGTTATACAGTAGTTTTGACTTAGCTGCACAACCAACTTCTGCTCGAATTTTGTGCAGGTAAGCCAAAAGCGCTGCTAACTCAAATTGGTTACCTGCCTTAAAGTGCAGGTAAACTAAATTGTTGAAAACTGCAAAGACCAGATATGATTTAATTTATTTTTATTAATTGTTTATTTCATACAATAGAATTTAAATAAAAAACAACAAAACGAAAATAAAAAAACATTCATAAAAAATTTTATAAGGTTTTTACATACAAATTTATGTAGGTACAAGCGTTAACTAACCAAACTAATTAAGTAAGCAAAACATAAGAGGCAGCTAACGGCGATCTTTTGTATGAAAATAATGTACAACTGCCAAAAACATGAGGCACTTATTTTAAATGCGCAGGTATACACAGCCCAGGTAGAAATTTGGGATGGTACAAAAAACGAAGAGTTTTCAAAACGTTTGTTTTTGATGGTACTAAAATAAAAGCGTTTCCAAAGCGATAATTGCAAATAATACGAAAAAAAGCATTTAAAAAACATTATTTTGGATTGCTATTCGAACGTTCGGACAAAGTATTTTAGGAATACTTTTTATACAAAACTTACAAATATTTGTGAAATAAAAACACTGTAAAACATTGGTTCAAAGCGTTCTTCCAACGTTTGTAAAAAGTACTTTAGAAGTTCTTATCGTACAAAATTTACAACGGTTTATAAAATGAAACCAATGTAAAACCATTGCGTTAAAGCGTTTTTCTAACATTTGCCAATAGTACTTTAGAAATACTTTTTTTTTTTACAAAATATTTTACTGATTAAAAAACAACACTGTCATAAAAAAACAACACTGTCATCTATATGCGAACTCGGTTTCTTATGCAATTTTTTTATATAATGAAATATATCTATTTTCCAATAGAGGGCTTTTTATTTTCATATTTGAATATTCGATTTTTAATTTCATTGATTTTATTGATATGTTTTTATATATCAAATTTAAATCTATTTTTTCTTTGTGGTTGTCACAATATCGTTTCGTCAAAATTATGTTTTATGTTTATATTTTTTATACTAAATCACATTTCCCTTAATTTAAAACCCTGAAGTAATACTTTTATGTTTCAAGCTTATTAATTTATATTTTGTTACTTTAAAATATATTTTAATTAAATTCAATAAAAATATTATTTTTCAAAATGTAAATATATAAAATTGTTTAAAATTATTATTCTGATATTTGTGTTGAAAACAATGACAAAGTACTTTAATTGTAGCTTTTTAACGCTTAGAGAACGTTAAAACTGTAAATTGGTATTTATGAACAATTCATAAAGATCTTTAAAATTTGTCTTTCGAGCGTTTGACAATGTTCAAAATTACAACCCTCAAAGCGGTTATCATTTGGGTCGTTTTCATAACGCTTAATAACTGTAAGCCAAAATGTTCTGCAAATAATTATTTAACGATTGAAAAAGCATTTCAAAAATTTTGTTTTGCAATGTTTTGAGAACGTTATAAAATACCATCCTCAGACCGTAAATTTGGGTTATCATTTTGCACATTCTCAAAACGCTTTAAATTTGTAATTTGGTATGTTCTGAAAACGCTTGTACCATCATGAAAAATGCTTTTAAAACGTTTTAAAGATTGTATTTTTCTACCTGGGAGTGCACTTAATGAAGGCAATTTTGCATACGTAATTTTGTAAAATAACAACGAAACCAAAATTTTGTGCAGTTATGTGAAAAGTGCACGTAAGTAAAAGGCAGTTAAATCAAAACTACTGTATCAAATAGCCACAAGATATATGTACAAAACTGCAACAAAAACAAAATATCAGATCACGAAATTATAAAAATAATGATTAAAGATGAAAACAATAACAATAAAAAAGAATACAATAAAAGTATAGATATTTTTAAATATCATAAACACATATTTACAAGAGAATTGAGTGAAATAACCCAATGGACCAAAACCCTTTAGAAAAATATTATATTAAGCTTGCAAGCATAAGCGTTAAGCTTTAAAAAGACTTTAGAAAGTATTGAAAAAACGCTTTAATTTTATTGTAGAAAAATCAAAACGGAACCCTCGTGATAATATTACTGAAATAATATTAAATAAGCTTATGCCGCTAATTTTAGAATAAGCTTATGTCAACAATTGTAGAATTAGCTTATGCTTACAAATTTAGAACAAGCTTATGCTACCAATTGTAGAATTAGCTTATGCCTACTTTTGTAAATTTTTTTATTATCGCCCCGATTTTCAGAAATTTTTGTGACTGTCTTACATTTTTGTGACTCTTACCTAGAATTTTTTTTTTTCAAGGTAAGATAGTCAGACAAATTTAGGACAATTACAAAAATGTGTAAGAATCGGGCCTTATGTTTGAATATAAGAAATTCACATTTTATTTAATTTTTTTTATTAAGAAATTTTTATTTAAGTTTTTTGAATTGAAAAACACTTAAAAAATAATTTTAAAAAAATCAATTCATTAAAAATTCAAGTTTTTTACATTACACTTATTGTTATTATTTTTTATTTATCAAATTATGACAACCGCACTATCTTCGATCAAAATTGACAATGACAATGCAAAGTAATCAACGACGTACATACAGAATTTAACGGGACTTTGCTGCAGCGACATGTTATCAGCACGTTGTAAAGAATACTACTTTCTCAAACACGGTTGAAAAAGGCTTTAGTATTTTTTTAAAAAAAGCTTATTCTAAAGTACTGTTATACTTTACTTATTTTGTGGTCCATTGGGAACCTTTGAAGATAATATAAGTGTTAGCCAAAATGTATTAATATTTGATAAATGCCTGGAAAAAACAGTACAAAAGCTTACTTTTAAAAAAACAATAAAAGAACAGAATAACATAAATAATTGGTTTACTAATGAACTACGTATAATAAAACAAGAGAAAATAACCAAATATCAAATTGCTATATTTGAAAACACGAATGAAGCGTGGACAAATATAAATTAATTAGAAATTTCTATAAAGTAAAAATTGAAAATGAAAAATATAAATACATAAACTACAAAATAAATAATGCCAAGGACCAAAAACAAATGTGGAAAGAGATCAAAGATTTAGTAATAAATAAAAATCAAAATAAAAATGTGATAAAATCTGTGATGTGAAATAATCAAATAGCTAATAATTTTAATAAATACTTTGTAAATAGTGTTAAAACAATAAGAGACTCAATAGACGATGTGGAATATACAAATCAGATTCAAATGATTAACTCAAAATTCGAATTCAGTGCAATAACAATGATAGAACTTAAGAATACTATAAAACTTTTAAAAAACAAACCGGACTATTGTAAAATATCTACGAAAATTATCCTGGATAACTGGCATTTAACAGGAAAAATTATATTAAAAATAATAAATAAATCATTAGAAACTGGAGAGTTCCCAGAAAACTGGAAGGAATCCATGATCACTCCTATTGAAAAAATTGCAAAAACAAAAAAATGTGAAGAATATCGTCCCATAAACACACTGAAAACATGTGAGAAAATATTAGAAAAGATAGTAAAAGAACAATTAGAAAAATATATGGAAAATAATAATTTATTCTCAAAATATCAATCGGGTTTCAGAAAAAACTTTTCATGCGAAACTGCAGTAAACTATGTTGTAAATAGATGGAAAAACATTGAAAAAAATAAAAAAGTTATGGCTCTTTTCATAGATTTTAAACGAGCGTTTGAAACTATTGATAGAGCAATTTTAATTAAAAAACTGAATATGTATGGCATCCAAAGGAAAGAATTACAATGGTTTAAGTCCTATTTAAAAAACAGAAAACAAATTACTAAAGTTAATAATATAAAATCAAATATTATAATCTATAATACTGGAAAAATGTGAAATAGTTTTATATGCGGATGATACACTAATATATACAGAATGTGACAACAATGTCGAATGTAAAAACAATATGATAATGATATAAATAATCTTAATACATGGCTAAAAATGAATAAACTCAAACTTAATGAAAATAAAACAAAAATCTTACAAATAAATATGACCAGCGAAACAATTATACAAATTAATAATCATACTATAGAAAAGGTAAAAAATATAAAGTATCTCGGTTTTATAATAGATAAAGAAATGAAATTTAAAGATCACATAGAATACATATGTAAAAAAATTGGTAAAAAAATTTGATTTTTTAAAAGAATAAGAAGTAAATTAAATATAATAACAGCAATTAATATATATAATACAATAATAAAACCATATTTCGAATTTGAATCAACAATCCTGTAATACATGCTGTAATGAAGCACAATTGGAAAGGCTTCAAAAGTTACAAAACATGGCAATGCGAACTATTTTGAAATGCAATAGATATACATCAATACGTACAATGCTTGATACACTAAAATGGTTAAACATAAGACAAAGACTACAACTAAATACATTAAACTTTATACATAAAATGAAACATGGAAAAGCACCTGAATACTAATGTGAACAAATAAAATACGTTGGGGAAGTACAACCATATCTATTAAGAAATATAGAAAACTTTAGACTGAATAGAGTAACCACAACGGCAATGCAAAGATCACTTTTTTATAAGGGACTTAACTTGTTTAACAAACTTACAAATGATATTAAAACGGAAAGAAATAATAGTATATTTAAAGCAAATGTGTAATTTTTGTTAAAAACAATGTTTATATATAAATATTTTAAAAATTTTAATTATAATTGTTAATGAGAATTTTCATATAGTATTTTGAATACTAAAAAAAAAAAAAAAAAAAAAAAAAAAAACAGTTCATGCGAATAAAGGCGAATAGACCATTTGTAGAATTTTACAGGGGACAATAAAAACGCGGGAAACGGTTAAAAAATAATATTTTTGTCAACTTTTTTGTATTAGCTGAAAGATTTAAGTCACATCTACCTATATACAAAATTTTAGTAAGGTATTCGAAAGAGAACTTGCCAAAAATTGGACTTCAATTTTTGCCTAAATGGAAAAAGGGCGAATATCCACAAAAATGTATTGAGATTTGAATAAAAATGTGTTATTTTGCAGCAGGTTTTTACTACATTTTCATGAGACTTGCAAAACTTGACGAACTATGGTTGGTATTTGTTTGTAACACTTTAAGGACTTCAAGGATACACTTTTTAAGGATTGCAAGGACATGCAAAAAAAAATTTTTTTTGTTAATTTTTTTTTTAATATTCCTGTATCGAAGGAAAGTAACTATAAAATATGATTTGATTTCCGAAACAAAATAATTCAAAAGACGGTTAAAATATGCTTAGACCATGTATTCGTGGTTATATGGTCTTAATTACGCGGTAACACTAAAGATTTTTTTTTTCGCAAATCTGGTTAATTTGTTTGTATGTGCTAAGATTGTTTTTTTTTGTGTACAATTTCAACTTTTAGCTAATATCAATTTTAAACTCGCAGCTAAATAATTTTTATATAATATTTTGTTAAGGATGGATATTCGCCCTTTTTGCTTTCCACACTTTAAAGTCTTATAACTCAAGAACGGTAAAAATTTTTGCCAATATAATAAGTGTGGTTTGTTCCTCGTAATGTTCTTTTAACACATTGTTACCGAAAGTAACATTTTTGTATGTTTTTGTGTTGTATTTAATCAAAATTGTGCATTAGTTCACTCCCGATTTAAACAAAATATAAAAATATACGAATAATTGCACTATCAAAGTCATTTTTTTAGCCTTAAAAGTCAAAATTTCCCCAAAATTTCTGCATAGGATTGTAGGGCTCTGCTAATAAAATGCATTTATGCAAAAAAAAACGTGTTTGCGAAAAAGTGGTCTATTCGTCCTTATTCGCATGAACTGTTCAATTGTTCATTATTTCTAGCCCCAAAATTAAAAAAAAAATTGCCATAAATTGGGGAAAAAATTGCTTAAATTAAAAAACAAATTGCCAAAATTACACTATTTCAAAAAAAAAAAAATCACCAAACTTGTAACCAAATCGCAAAAATTAAAAAAAATCGAAAACATTGTAAAAAACAGCCATATTTAAAAAAAAATGCCAAAATTTATAAAAAAGATCCTCAAAATTGCAGAAATTTAAAAAAATTGCCAAAATTAAAAAAAAAACAAAATTTCGAAAAAATCTCTAAAATTAAAACAAAATTGCTAAAATTTTAAAAACCGTCAAATAAAAAAAAAACGCGAGTTTTTAACTTCAAACGATTTTTTAATTTTTTCTATTTTTTATTTTTTTTTTGCATCTGGTAACATACGAGTAGTTTTCAGTATTTTTTTACGATATATATTACGATATCACAAAATCCATTAAAGCGACTCGTGTCCAGCGCATGAGACTATTTTTTTTTAATTTTTCGAAATAAATTTCATCCTTAAACTTTGATCGATATGCATCATGTGTTAACGCGGTACAATTTTACTCAAATGCGCTTGAATAGCATCTGAAATCGTCCAAAATATAAATTATAGTGAATTGGAAATAATTTAGTTTAAATAAGACCTGGGCGATGTCAGGTATAAATTTATATAGTATACCAATTGTATTTTTTGTCTTTATTAACATTTGGCAACTTTATGAGAGAAAACAAGCAAATTATTAAAGCTCTGAAAACAATTAAAAAAATAATAATAAAGTGTTTTAAAAAATAGATAGTGATTATTATAAAACATAAAAAAATAAGAAGAAGAAAAGAAGTTTTGAAGAGAGACAGACATGTTTTATTAAATCTCCGCTTAATTGTAAAAATACACAAGTTAAACATAATTTATTTGAAAATATTTTGAACCTAACACAATATTTAAGTAATTTCTAAAACTGTGTGTAGTGATTTAAAGTTTTTACTGTAAAATCAATCATAAAAACTAAATACAGTGCACTCGCGATAATGTGAACACTGCATTACGTGAACACCACTTAATGTGAACACATTTTATTTTACATTGACTACTCTAAAAGGTGAACAAAGTACGAAAGCCCTATAATGTGAACAGAAATAAGTCAATGTGTTAGTTGGAAATGCGTAAATACGTTAATAATTAAATTTTTTCTAAGTTTTGGGATTCCCCTATTTTAACTGTTTCACTGCATTAAGGACAGAAGATACATAGAAACTATTTTAGTTGCTATTTTTACTTATTGCTGAAAGGTTGTTTTTTCGTATTTTGTTTCAAAATGTGTTCAAAAAAAAACCAAACTTTTTAAAATTAGATGAAAAGGCAGACATTTTAAACGCCTTTAAAGTGGTAGCTAGCGTAACCAGCTTAGCAAAACAGTATAATGTTGCTAAGTCTACAATATGTGGCATTAAAAAAAAGAAAGTTGCGATTTTAAAGTGTGTCACTAACACTTACTCTAATATACATATAAACACAATTTTTTTCATTAACAGTTAATATAGTATAAAACATTTTATATATACTTATGTAGTATTTTTACATAAATCTTCATACAAATGTATGTAAATAATTTTCTTAATAAATCATTTACTTCTTTTATTCTAATAAAATGTCAATTATTATTTTAATACGTATAATTGGTCTAAACTTATGGCATTATTGATATATTTTGCTTTAAATTTTTGGCATTCGGAAAGGTGAACAGCTCACAAACGTGAACGCTCCCGGTTTTAATTAGTTCACGTTATCGCGAGTGCACTGTATATTTATAATCAAATCTATAAAGAAAAACAATTTTTTTCTTCGTTAAAACTACCAAATATAAACTCAAAGCAGTGTCGGGCAAACACTTGTTGAAACAACGAAGACTAATCGTTTTTCACACACACACAACCCGAACGTAAATAAAAATAAAAAGAGAAACCGAAAAAACCAAAAAATTTGGTTAGTTGCTTGCCAGCATTGGATGGAGTAGGTTTATGTCGCTTTGTTTAATAAAATAAGTACACAGGTAATATTGAAAACATCCAATGATATTTTAATTAATAAAGCCAAGCGTACTATAATTTTTTTTTAATGGAATTTTTTTTCATTCATTATGTGGTATTTTTTGGGAAAACGCATTTTTATTTAGCTTGAATATAGAAATATATCTTGATTTATTTATTCATTCATAACTTAATTTTAACACACAAAACCTAAAATATTAAAACAATCTATAAGTTAAAAAATTTAAAAATCCCTGAACTATAATTTTTTATATTAAAAACAATTACAGCGCAGATATTTTGAATTTTGTTGTATTTTATAAGAATTAATATAAAATATTTTTTTTTGCTTTTTGTTTTTTTAATTTATTAATCCATATTTATAACATTATTATATATATTTGTTTGCCCAGTACATTATTGCCAAAGAACTCATGTGCCTATTTTCTTAAAGAATATCTTTTATTACCTATTAATTTCCTCTTATGTATATTTCTTTTTTTATTCGCCTCATAGCTGAAATTTATCACGTAAGGACATAAATAGTAAAACAATACAACAATGTAAACAAACAAAAAAAAAAAAACAGAACCAAGTTATTTTGCTCAGTGCAATACTACCAATGCAATCTCATTTTTTTGTAAAATAACTAATACATTCTCAGTTCCCTTTGTGCCCAAGATTGACTCAAAGCAATCAACAAACAATAGCCCAAGCAAGTGCATTAAATAATAACATAACAAAACAAAATAAATAAAGCCTAAACACCTATCGCAGATTGTTATTTGTCTATAAATTTTTCTAAATTATTTTTCGTTAAATTAATATTTTAACATTAAGAAAAAGGTTTTTCTTCTTTTCTATTTGCTTAATTAAGAATAAAAATAAAGCTTACATTAATGTTATCATTAGTGCCATGTTGTTGTTCCTCTGAGGTTGCCGTTGTTGTTGTTGTTTAGATGTCTTTGTGGAGGTTGCTGTTGTTGTTGTTTAGATGTCCTTGTGATGACCAGTAGGATCCAAATATTTAGCTGTTGTGATTTATTTTCAGTTTATAAATTTTGCACACAAGTTTAGGCAATTTTTAATATGCTTTGTTTGTTTTTACGCACAATAGTTTCATAAAATCTTCTGTGTTTATGTGACGTTTTTGATCTTTATTAAATGTTTATTGAGAAATTTTATATTCAAATTACTGTTTATATTTTAAGCGGCATATAAGGTACTGACACTTTGACTTTTATATAATTTTTAAAAGTTTTCTTTTTTTCAGAGTTAAAGTTTTGTAATAAAAAAATTTTTGGATTTTTATTTGTTTAAATTGTATAACAACTTTTTTTTTTTTTTGTTTTTTTTAAACCACTTTTTAAAATATTTTTAGGGACTTTTGCACTTAATTAATGTTTTTATAGTCACTACTTTAGGGACTTTTGCACTTAATTAATGTTTTTATAGTCACTACTATAGGGACTTTTCGGTTTTGTTGGGCGCCAGTTATTCTAATTAATAATTAAAACACAGTTTACTTCGAGTACTTGACTACGACTGCCTTCTTTATTGTTCAAAAAGTCTTAAAGTTAAATTATGCTTACTTTACAATAACATAATAAAATAATAAAATATTATAGTTTCGAAACTGCAGACATAAGGTCAGCAGTATTGGTATTGATAAAGTTACAACACATAATAAGGTTTAATGGACTAATTAAATGAGTTGCAATATATTGCGCGTGCAAGCAAATTATAAAGTGTCAGTGAAACAAAGTCAACCCAGTAAACATAAAGTATTTGTTTCGTTAACTTATATGAGCAAAAATATTCCATGGCGAAACTCTAGAATTGACTTGTATTGCGGCAACTATGGCAACAATTGATTCTTACATTCGAACTGAGAAATTTTGATTAAAAGGCGTCCTAATGATTGTCCCACGATTGACAAAATAATTTACGAGCCCAATTTGCTCGAAGGAGTGCCGCCTAATGTGCCCGTTAAGTTTGTTTATGCGGAAACGCCAGCCTCCAAAGCATTGTAGTCGCGCACAATCAAAAATAATAGTTTCATTACCCCATTCGTTCATCTTCCTTAAATTGAAAGACGAATAAATGAAACCAAAAAAAAAAAAATTTAACCGATTAATAACTCAGAAAAAAAGTTATTACTTTTTTTTTGTAGTGGCATTTATCAGTCACCCTGTATTACAAAACAAAACAAAAAAAAACAACAATAATATTTTGTGGGTTTTTCCCAGATTTTTTTTAAAAGAATTACAAACATTTTACAAAGTGTGTATAGTACACTGTATACCCTCCGCACTATGGGATGGAGAATTATTTTTACAAACACGCTTGCGGAGACATACATAATGAAATAATTATTAAATACCCATTTACATTACGACACATATGTTTATACTATACATCACATAAATCAAACAAAAAGTGTAATAAAATAAAGTTTGTCAAAAAATTAAAAAAATATATATTTTATGTGTTTAGAGTGTTTTCGAGACACAAAAAAGATAGAAACTGGTATTTTTTCAAATAATATAAATCGATAATAATATAAATCGAAAAGTAGATCCAGTGACAAATAAATATGTTTTGCTGATATATTAAACTTTTGGCAAAAATTCGTAATTTTGTTGGCAGCAAAAATCATAGAATCATCATTTAGTTATTTTGGGTATTAAATATCGTCAAAATGACGATAAATCGTCAAACCTGGCAACACTGCATGCGCTTGCTACTAAACATACATACATACCATTTATAAAACCTACATAGATACAGGGTGGCTGATAAATAGAGCTATATTAAGAAAATCAAATAACTTCTTTCAATACATATAAATATTTTTTTATTCTTTTTATTCTTTACCCCAATCGTTCGTTTTCCTTAAATTGAAAGACGAAGCAATGAAACAAAAAAATAAAACGGAACCGATTAATAACTCAGAAAAAAAGTTATTACGTTTTTGTTTTGTAGTGGCATTTATCAACCACCCTGTATTACAAAAGAAAAAAACAACAACAATATTTTGTGGGTTTTTTTGTTTTTGTGCGTGTTGATTATGACCACGGATGGTAACCGATTCTATATGGTTATTGGTTTCGTTAACGCTATTTTCTTTTATTTCGGTAACGTTATTTTAGGGGTAACTATATGTTCATGAACATAGAAGTTGCTATATTTCTTACCTATAGTGTATATAATTTGGTTGCTATATTTTTGGCCCACATTGTACATTCTTTTGTATATTTTAAAACGGTACCAATATATTATTGTTGTTGGTTCCTGTTAATAGTTATTTTGTAATCTGCCAATATAATTTTGTTGTTCTTTTTTGTTCTGTACGCTCAAATATTTATAACTGTATCATCTCTTATATTTATTAACTGAAGGTTAATAAATATAAAAGATGATTTGATTTTGGTTTCTAACGTACAGTCAACTGTTTAAAATTTTACTTTATCTTCGCCCTTTGTATTGTAAAGTGATTGTCCTCGCGAATAAAGACAAAAAAAAATAAAATTAAAATTACCTTATGTTGAAATAAAATTCAAAAGAAATAAAAATTAAATTGTTTTATTCCTCAACATAAGAGTTGGTCCTTCCTGGAACCGGATTAAAAATAAATCCGAATAAAATAGTGAACATTTTGTGAAAAATATTTTGGAATAAAATTCCATCGGGATAAAATTAATAATTAATTAAAAATTAATTAGTATTTGTTTGGCCCATACATAAGTGGACCCTTGTAAACCATACATATTTGGTGTCATCATAAGCAGAGGAATTTTTGTGGCTGTTGCTGTGTGTAATTGGAGATTGTTGTTGCTGCTTATTGTTTCTAGATTTTTTTTATATAATTTGCTGCTTCAACACATCATGGCCGAAGACATGAACACGTTGGTCATTTTTAGAGGTCGTTTGAAGAGCTCGATAACTCGTGCCCTTGGCTTTGCTGATGCCCCACCGGATGACTGTACATTTGAAACAGTGGTAAGCCGTTTGGAGCGGTTAGAAGAGGTATGGAAGGGATTTGTACAATCGACAGATGAATTGCACCAATATAAAAAAGAAGAACATTTTGTGGACCCTGAAGCTGATTTTGACACATATGAAGACAAATATTTAACTGCTCGTGGAAAGATGTACGCTTTAAAAAATCGATATGCCCCGAAGCCAGCCGATAGCCCTAATAATACTGGGGCCTTAGAGAAGCTAGCAGATCAACAAGCAGCTTTTTTGGAAAAATTTTCAACGACGACACCACCGAAAGAAGACACATTGCCTCGAATAAATATTCCATGTTTTTGTGGCTCATATAAAGAGTGGACTAGCTTCAAAAATCTTTTTGAAAGTACAGTTGACTCCAAGGCCTCGTTATCCAATACACAAAAATTTCATTATCTGAAATCATTGCTTAAAGACGACGCGGCCCGATTGATTCAGCACATTCCCGTTACAGAATCTGCTTATACAACGGCATGGACACGACTCAACGACAGGTATGATCGGCCGAAGCACATTGTCAATTCATTTATTGAATCGTTTTTTGCTCTGCCTGCTGCATCAACGGAAAATGGCTCAGTTTTGAGGAAAATTTCTGATGAAGCCAATGAAATTATCCGAGGTCTTGAGGCTATAGGTAAAGATGAACGTGACTGTTGGCTCATATTTTTGTTGCTGACAAAAGTTGATCCTGAATCAAAAAGCCGTTGGATCCATGACAGCCGTGATAATCCTAACCCGACTATTTCGGATTTTTTTGATTTTTTGGACAACCGGTGTGAAGAATTAGAATTTTGTCATCGTAAGTCGGCCTCCCAGACCAAGCAAGGTCATTCCACCAGAACACATGGTAACCAAACCAAATGTCTGGTAAGTACAAATGCCAAATCTAACACGTGTCACAAATGTAAATCATCTGATCACTCAATTTTTAAATGTCCGATCTTTTTGCAATCGAGTCTAAGTGAACGTCGTGATTTTGTGAAGGGAGCCTCCTTGTGCTACAACTGCCTCAGACCTGGCCATGCTGTTTTGAATTGCCAATCAAAGAATAGATGCAAAGATTGTCGCCGACGTCATAATTCACTGCTACATGTGCCTGCTGCTGCACCTGCGGCTATGCCTACTGCTGCTGCACCAGCTGCTATGCCTGCTGCTGCCGCACCTACTACAGATTTCTCAACGTCAGTATTTCCCAGTACCTCTGCTGCCCCTTGGTCTACCGTTGCTAATGTTGCGTGCCCTGTCGCATTGCCAACATTTTCATCTGGCTCAAACCCTATAAGAAGAAGAAATCAAAATGAATTTATTATGCCAACTGCTTCAATACTTGTTAAAAATCGCCTAGGTCAGTTAGTGACATGCCGGGCTCTACTGGATTCTGCCTCGAAGTTGTCGTATATTACCGAAAGTTGTGCGCAACGCTTAGGACTTGCTCGGTCTCCTTCAAAGGTTTTAGTTAGTGGAATTTCATCAGTAGAAGCTGAAACTACTCGTGGATCCTGTCAAATTCTGGTTAAATCTCGGATTTCAGAAGATTCATTTGATGCCATGGCACATGTTTTGTCGAATATAACATCGCCGCTTCCAAATCACACTTTTGAAAATAAATCGGTTCACTTCCTAAAGGATTTGCCTCTTGCTGATCCAGACTATAATGTATGTTCGCCCATCGATATCTTGTTTGGGCTCCAACATATTTGGAACATTTTGACATTCAACAGGCGCTTGGATGCTAAAGGCAACACCATTGCTGTATCAACAATCTTTGGATGGGTTGTAACATGTGTTGAAACTTTACAGGTTAGTAGCCGAATAATGTCTCTTGTTGCCACCGTAGATATCGATCGCTGCCTCCGAAGTTTTTGGGAAATAGAAGAGCCAGCATTTCAAGGTAAAGTGGATCCAGATGACGCTTATGTTGAATCCCACTTTAAATCAACCCACTCTCGAGCAGCTGATGGTAAATATGTGGTCCAACTCCCGTTTAAAATTGAAGATCCAAGATTTGGAAATACTCAAAACGGTGCCGTGTCCCGATTTTACGCTGTAGAAAGACGACTTCAACGAAATGCAGCCCTTCGAGAACAATATACAACTTTTATGAGGGAGTATGAACAATTGGGCCATATGCGTCAAATCAACCCTAATGCAGTCAAGGTTACCGATGGTAGGGATTCTATTTGCCCCACCACCCAGTTCTTGGTGAAAAGATACGCGTCGTGTTTGATGGCTCATTCCAAGACTCCAATGGTATTTCACTCAACAATACGCTGCACATTGGGCCCAGTATACAACGGGATTTGTTCTCAGTGTCTCTACGCTTTCGGTTTCATCGATATGTCTTCTCAGCTGATATCGTAAAGATGTTTCGCCAAATCTGGATTTCTGGTAATCATAAAAATTACCAACGCATTGTATGGAGAGAGTCGCCCCTAGAAGAACTGAAACATTATCAGTTATGCACTGTCACATATGGCACAGCTTGTGCACCCTACCTCTCAGTGCGAGTTTTGGAACAACTGGCTCATGACCACAAGTCTACTTACCCAATAGCTTCGCAGGTACTTCTCAAAGATTTTTATGTGGATGACGTACTCACTGGAGCTGCCACTGAAAAGAAATAGTTTTAAAACGTGACAGTCTGGTAAAATTACTGTCTCATGCTGGCCTAGAATTGCGTAAATGGGTTTCGAACTGTTCCAGTATATCGGTGAGTACACAAGATCATTCATTTTTAAAATCTCCAGATGAAGATGTCAAAAAAGTTCTGGGAGTATACTGGAAGCCATCTGAAGACAAGCTAGGATATAAAATTGGACTCAAACCGAATCCAGTTTCAACGAAACGACAAGTTCTCTCTGATGTTTCTCGAATATTTGACCCTATGGGATTGGTGGCCCCTGTTGTAGTCCGATTCAATATTTTATTAAGGGAGCTCTGGTCTCATAATCTTTCATGGGATGAACCACTGCCAGAAAATCTTGCTGTCTGGTGGACTCAATGTAGAAATGATTTGCTGGCCCTAGAAAACTTTGAAATGCCTCGATTCGTTTTAAATGATACTTCAAAATTAGAATTACATGGGTTCTCAGATGCCTCGATACAAGCCTATGCAGCCGCAGTTTATTCTCGATTTGTGGATGATTCTGGTGTCTCTCATGTAACACTTATTGCATCAAAAACTCGTGTTGCTCCAATCAAACAAAAATCACTGCCTCGCCTAGAGTTATGTGGAGCCCTTTTGTTGTCACGCCTGCTTAAACGCATAAAGGAAGCTTTGCCGCATAAATCAATAACAGTTCGTGCTTGGTGTGACTCAACAATCGTCCTCTCTTGGCTTTCGCAGCCTCCTATTAAATTAAAAACCTTTGAAGCAAATCGCACTTCAGAAATTTTAGAAAATTTGCCTCGTATCTTCTGGGATCATATAGCATCCAAAGAAAATCCAGCCGATTGTGCCTCAAGAGGAATGCCTGTCTCAACGCTTCTTAGCTTTGGTCTTTGGTGGAAAGGACCCATTTGGCTAAGCGACACTTTAAAGTTTAATTGTATTGTAAATCGTTCTAATAATTTTGATATAATTACAGATCCTGAAGCACTTTCTGCCATGAAGACAACTATTAGTTCTATGGTAATTACAGTTGAAGACTACAACCCATTAGACGTAATAGTAAATCGAGTATCTAAATGGACAAAAATGGTTCGAATTGTGGCCTACATGTTAAAGTTTTTTGATGCCACTCGACAACATAACGTAGTCCGTGCTTCTGGACTCTACTTCAACGAGCTTCATCGCGCCAAATTGATCATGCTGAAACATGCACAAAATGCCTTCAATGATGACCGAGTCCACTTACAAAATGGGCGACCCATCAGTGCCCGGTCTCAGTTAGCAAATCTCAATCCATTCCTGGACAACAATGGTTTGCTGCGTGTTGGTGGCCGTTTACGTAACTCAGAGCTTGATGCAGCCACAAAAAACCCCATCATTTTACCAAAGTCCAGTCGAATAACTCAAACCGTACTTGAAGACCTTCATGAGCGAAATTTGCACCCTGGTGTCTCAGCTTTGTTTGTTATAGCCCGTCAAACATATTGGATTATTGGTGCCCGAAATCTCATCAGAACATTGACTCACAAATGCCTTAGATGTTTTCGTCAGCGTCAACTTAATACCCATCAGCTGATGGCAGATTTACCCAGTATTCGTGTTCGTCAAGCATTTCCATTTGAAAATACTGGTTGTGACTATGCTGGCCCTCTATTATTGAAACAGTTTTCTGGAAGAAATACCCGAAAATCTAAGGGATATATCTGCCTATTTGTTTGCCTCGTAACCTCTGCCATACATTTAGAACTCGCCACTGACTTGAGTACCGATTGTTTATTGCTGCCTTGCGAAGATTTATATCCCGAAGAGGAAAGTGTCGACAGATGTACAGCGACAATGGAAGAAATTTTCTTGGTGCCTCTCGAGAATTAAGCGAGATGCACGAAGTGATTATGTCGAAAGCCCATAATGAAATTGTTTCCGCATCTTTAGCTGAAGACGGAATACAATGGAATTTCATTCCCCCATTTGCTCCCCACTGGGGTGGAATTTGGGAATCGGGGGTAAGATCTGTAAAGCTGCACCTAAAAAGGGTTATTATGAATACAGAACTAACATTCGAGCAGATGCACACACTTTTAGCCCAAATCGAAGCAGTCGTTAACTCGAGGCCCCTTGGTATTGCCCCAGACACAGAATGCGGATATCTATCCCCTGCACACTTCCTAATTGGTCGACCCTACACCATGGTACCTGAAGGTGATCTAGTCGAGTTGAATCCAAATAGGCTTGGTTACTGGCAACATGTCCAAAATATGCTTCAAGGATTTTGGCGACGGTGGCACCAAGAGTATCTCACATCTCTACAACAACGACCTAAATGGAATCAACCCCAGCCAAATCTAGCAGTGGGTAATATTGTTGTAATTAAAGAAAAGAATCTGCCTCCTGCTAAATGGCTCATGGCAAAAGTTATTCAAACTTATCCTGGTCCTGATGGTAATATTCGAGTGGTTAAATTAAAGACTCAACACGGTGAAATGACTCGACCTATCACAGTATTAATCCAGCTACCCATATTCTGAAACCATGTTTCAGGGCGGCCCGGGATGTTCATGAACATAGAAGTTGCTATATTTCTTACCTATAGTGTATATAATTTGGTTGCTATATTTTTGGCCCACATTGTACATTCTTTTGTATATTTTAAAACGGTACCAATATATTATTGTTGCTGGTTCCTGTTAATAGTTATTTTGTAATCTGCCAATATAATTTTGTTGTTCTTTTTTGTTCTGTACGCTCAAATATTTATAACTGTATCATCTCTTATATTTATTAACTGAAGGTTAATAAATATAAAAGATGATTTGATTTTGGTTTCTAACGTACAGTCAACTGTTTAAAATTTTACTTTATCTTCGCCCTTTGTATTGTAAAGTGATTGTCCTCGCGAATAAAGACAAAAAAAAAATAAAATTAAAATTACCTTATGTTGAAATAAAAATTCAAAAGAAATAAAAATTAAATTGTTTTATTCCTCAACACTATATTTCAGTTATTTCGGTTGCGGGCTTTTAGCGTTAACGGTATTTAATTTATTTCGCTAACGGTATTTTAGATATAAAATAACGTTACATTTTAGTTATTTGGGTAACTTTATTTTAGGGAAAAGATTTTTCAGTTATTTTGGTAACGGCATTTTAAGGGTAACGTTATTTAAGTTATACAGGTAATGTTAATGCACACCACAATTTTTAGCCCCATTATGCCCGAGTTTTAATGACTTTCTAGTTTATGATCATAATTTGGGAAAAAATATATATTTAAAGAAGTTTTTTTTTCAGATATTAGTAGATTATTTCGGTAACGGTATTTTTATGGTATTGATATTTTAATTATATCGGTAACGGTATTTTACGGATAATGGTATGTCAATTATTTCGGTAACGGTATTTTAAGATATTGATTTTTTATTTATATCGGTAACGGTATTTTACGGATAACGGTGTTTCAATTATTTCGGTAACGGCATTTTTGGGATAACGATAGTCAGTTATAAGGGGTTTGAATCGGAGACAGTATTTTAGCGATATTGACTGCCATCCCTGATTGCGTATATTCTTGTGTATAAGCATTGAATGTACGTATGTATGATGAAATAAATAGAATATTTTAAAATTTGATTCAAAATTTTAAGAGGTATTCCAACATTTTCACTCATAACTTTTGAACGCGTTAACCGATTTTGATCATTTTCACTAGGAAACTGCTCATGATATCAACAAACAATTTGATTGAAAATTAGCAACACCTCTTCTGTATTGGCGGAGAATTTTGTATTAACACAGACAGACGGACAGACGGACATGGCTATATCGACTTCTCTATTCATGCTGATGAAGAATATATATAGTTTATGGGGTCCCAGAATTTTTTTAAAAGAATTACAAACATTTGACAAAGTGATATATACCCTCCTGCACTATGGGATGGAGGGTCTAATAAATTTCTTGGAATATTTTTTTCGTATAAATTGTTACCCGAGGGAGGGAATCCAAAATCTCTAACACTGGACTCGTATCATTTTTATTTCCGTCTCTACAAGCTTATAAAAAAAATGATTTTATTTATTTAAAAAAAACCAATTCAAAAGCGACAAACTTACAATTTTTTGTTAAATATTTATCCATTTTTAAAACAAACAAAAAACACAACACAAGAGAAACGAAACGAAAACAGACAGAAACAAAATGACATTTCAGGGTTTCAACACAAACAAATGCTAAAAAGGGAGTTAAAACTTACTACACAGTTGCATTCAATGTGTAGTATTATTTTTTATTGAAACATTTTGTGCAACTTTTGTATTAATTTATAAATTCAAGTAAAATAAAGTAAATCGAGCATGTAAACTGTTGAAAACTGGAAAAACTGGAAAAAAAAGGCTGAAATTAAACAAAAACTGTTTTTTTTTCATGAAAAACTGGAAAACTGTTACGCACCCTAAAAAACTGTAAAAACAGTTAAAACTGTCAATATGGTAACGCTGCTCAAAGCAATCAATAAACAATAGCCCAAGCAAGTGCATTAAATAATAACATAACAAAACAAAATAAATAAAGCCTAAACACCTACTCTCTTTCTCTATCTTTTTCTGTATACAAAGTGAATCAGAACATTAAAAGGCATTGTTAGCCATACGTAGCCTAAACACATATTAGCCAAACGTAAAAATAAAAATAAATAAATAACATTAAATATGGGTAATAGAAAAACCTCCAAGAAAACCCAACTTGAAAGTGCATCAACAATGAATATTGATACCAACACAAACAACAATGATTATAATACAACGAATTATGATGACAGTGAAAATAATTCCACAAATAAAAGACTTAGAAACGTTTTACAAAACTCCATTTGTGAAAGTGTAGCAAAATCACCTCTTTGATGAACGGGTTTGTCAGACCTGGCAGACTTGGCACGCGTGTGGTTGCACGGCATTAGCTCGCCGGATGTGGGTGGGATCTTTTCTGCCAACGTTCAACAACATTTAAATAACGTGCCTAAATTTTTCTCTCACATGACAAACGCTAAACATTCGCCAATAACACGAATGAAACTGGTAAACTTAAGACAAACGGACGGACATTCATCAGTAGAGGAAAATGCTAAAATTGATATTCACTGAGGATCTGGAATCAAAATTGAGGACGAAGGTGGTAAAGCCTCTCAGGTTGCCCTCCCCATTATGGCATGATTTCAGCCATCCTATGACATTAGGTTACCTGGCATATTATAGAAAAATCCTAATTTCCCTATAAAATCACTTACCGAACTTTCCTTGACCTACACCTTCAACCAAATTCTTTGTTTTCTAGTCGATCATAATAATGCAACTAAATTTCTTCATTTAATTTCAAATACCATTTCTGGCTTTATTGTTTAGAAATACTTTTAATCAAATAATATTTATAAAACTAAATATACAAAAATATATGGGCTTTAAAGGGTTAATTAGAAAGAAAATTTAAATATTAACATCATTGGGATAAACAGAATAATTTGTATATGAAACGCATGCAAAAATAAAGGAGTCTGTCCTTTATTTAAATTATTAAAAAAAAAAAATGACGAAATATAAAAAAAATAATGTTTAAAAAAAATTAATATTTGAAAGTTAAATTGTTGTCATATCATAAAAATATGAAATAAAAAAAATTAATTATAATAAATTCCTTTTCTTTTTGTATTTTTTTTTTACCCGCGGACTATCCCTTTTTTGTTGCATAGGTTTTTATAATTTTTAGGCTTATAAATCTATTTTAAAAAAAAAATGGAGTTTAACTGCATGCAAAAGAAAATATAAGAATTAAATTGAAAAAAAAGAAAATTGGTTTTAATTAAAGAATATCATTAACATGATTTTTTAAAATAAATTAAATTTGCAAATCGCAAATTAATTTATATTTCTTCTTTTTTTATAAGTTTTATATTTTTTTTTCTGCATGCCATTTTTACGATTATTTATAATTTCTTATTTTTAATTTTCCCAATAACAAAAAAAATAACAATTTATCAATAAAATTCTAACAACCCTAGCAAAAGCTATCTCAATTAGAGTATATAATTCTCAACAAAAATAATAAATTCCTATTTTTTTTCCATTCAAAAAAAAATCTAAAAAAAATATTAAATTATTGAAACGTTTCGATTTCGGCCGAATCCTAATGTTCCATTAATCTTTCGTTATAGAATTAGTTTAAAAAAACAACTTTGAATTTTCGAAATTTTAAAACCTAACCAAAAAATATATAAAAAAAATCTTACACTTAGGTCCTATTAGATAGCAAAAACTTAATGAATTGCAAAGACAAATTAGAAAACTTATACAATTATGAAAAATTCGAATTATCAGATTTAGCAATAAAAAATTTGAATAATTTTGAAAATTAAGGAAAATATCTTTCCCAAACGATTTTTAGGTTATAATAGAAATTAAATTGTTAATTTAATTTAATAATTTAATACAAAATTAAATATATATTTTTAGTATACTACTGGTCCTTAGTTTAGGTTAATTAATTGTTTTATGTCTAATATTCAATTTGGTCAAAACGTGCAATGTGACCGGCTTGTCATTGACTGAAGGTCATGCGCAAAAAAAATGTAACGGTTATACTTTTGTTTGAAGGTCAAATGGTCAAAATTTAACGGTTTTCTACACGCGTTTTTTTCTTATTATTAGCCGTCTTATTTCATTTAACGCTTACCCGAACTCTGCCTTTTATACTTATGGTAAACAAATTATGGCAAGTTGCTATATTATGGTACCTTTGCCATAAACGTTAGCGGTGATGTGCCTGGCTACAATACAGGGATGAAACGAGGCTGCATTTTTCACAAATTTTCCTTTCGCTGGCTATTGTGAGTGGTGACGACAAGAAAATACGCTAGTCTGCAACCTTTTAGCCTTGAATTTGGCAGCACTCGGCGGTTGTTGAATGAGGTGGAGGAAATTTGCGCTGGTAGATTTCCCTTAGTGACCTTCAACACTCTCCAAGACTGCCTGAAGGTTGTCGGCTTTGATTGAAGTTTCCTCGTGGTGTGTAAAATACGCAAATTAACCTGTAGCTGCTCGCTACAGATGGAATATAAATTCCACAAAATCTAAACAAATTTAATTTTTCAATTAAAATTAGTTCACTGTGCCGTAATGTGCTAATTATCCAAATTGCTTACCCTTTTAAATTTTTCAAACGAATTCGAATTAATTATGTAAACATTAATTAAATAGATTAATTAAATTATATAAAATATCTAACAAACAGATAGTTTGCAGAAATAATTTTAAATAAATTATAAAAAAAAGACTCCAAAAGAATAATTTCAGATGGATAACTTTTTGCTTTTAACCGCCAAATTTTTCTTAATTTTTTTATTTGTAATTATTTTTAATTAATTACGAACTCTACGGCACATGTGCAAAATTACGAATGAACTATACGCATGGAGGTTAATCTCTCATCATCTTCGTTTTCTATTTAACATCCCTGTAATCTTAATCATATGACAACTGTCAAAACTAACAAAAAAGGGAAATTTTTGCATGGTTGTCTATTCCTGGTCAAAAAGGAATAGATCATAAAGAAAATAGGATTGCCAAAAAAAAAAACGAAAGTGCACGAAGAATGTGTGAAAATAAATTAATTTAATGATAATTAAAAACGTGAAAGGAAAAAGTGCATAGTGTAAAGTTTAAGAAATAAGGTTTGTGCAAGTGTTAAAAGACGATAGAATGTTAAAAAAAAAATGAAGTAAAAGAAATGACTTGTCGGGGAAGTCATATCATGAAAAAAATTTAAGAAAACTACGAAGGGCTGCAACGGAATTATTTACAAGTAAATAATTGTAAAAAATTTAATTATATTCTACGGTGATTTATTTAGGGTGGCCGTCACACCTCGCTTAACTAACACTGAGTCTCCATTAAAAATAATCACAACAATAGACAAACGTTTTGATAAATTAAGTGTAGATTTAACCGAAAAACTACAAACTTTAATACAAAGCATGTTCCGCGAGAGTGAAGATAAACTTTTAAATAAAATAGAACAAAGAATAAACCAAACGATGAAAAATTTGAACAATCTTATGAGGAATTCAAAAAAGACCTTAATGAAGTTAAAGAAAGAGTTAGTGAATTAGAGTCATTTGCTACTAATGCCCTAAGGGCAATTATTACAACTTGCCAATAGCTAAAGTTCGGATGTTATCTGACAGATTATTACACTTAGGAAATTATGTTGGTAAAGACGACAGCAATTGTAGGAAGAGAGAAAATAAATAAGCTATACAAAAGGAAATAAGTGAAAATTATGAAGTTAAAGTTTCGAAACAAACTGAAACGGACATGTATTTTAAATTTCAAGAAAATGATTTATTAGAAAAGTTAAGAAAACAAAATGAAATGAAATGAAATACTAAAAAATAGCGAAATTCAAATAATAAAAATTTTTGAAACAAAAGGTTTAACAGAACAGTGTTTAATGCTAAAATAAAAATCGACAATGATTCGTATCCAAAATATTATCAGGCTAGAAGCTTAATGTAGGATGGGATAGATGCAGAGTTTTCGACGGTACAAGTGTAACTTAATGTTTTAAATGCCAAGGATACAACCACAAATAATCGGAGTGCAGAAACTTAGAAACATGCTACAGATGTCACGGTAACCACAAAAATAAAGATTGCAAAAAGGAAACAGTAAACAAGTGTGTAAATTGTATGAAAGAAAATAGAAGACTGAATTTAGGCCTTGATGAAAATCATTGCACTAACAACAGAGAAGGCCCAGTATATCAAATAAATTAACTTTGAAAATGAAAAGAATAGGTTTGAAAGTTTAACAACCACAGAAAATATATGGAATATACACAAACATTCAAGGACTTTTAAATAACTTCGCCCAGTTGGAAATCATAGTCGAAACCGTTAAATTCATATTGCTTTCAGAAACTTATATCAGTAATAAAATTGATGAAAAAGAATATGAAATAAAACAATATGATAACTATTCTACAATTTCGAATTGCTCAAAGACTGGAGATGTAATATTATATATTAAAAAGCAATGGTACATAAATAAAATAAAAGAACATGTAGTAGACTCCAAGCAGTGTATTAGTGCATATATGGCTAAACGAGAACATATCTCATTTATAATAGTAATTGTCTTTCTTATTTTTGTTGTTTGGCCAAGTATTCAGTATTTTAATTGATTGAATTTTTTAAGCTAATAAGGCCTAAAATGTTTAATGTAAATAAAACATAGTCTCTTTACATATTTTTCCGACGTTTCGTCTATATTTGTAGACTTTATCAAGGAAGTCGTAATATGAAACTATTTTACTTCACATTAAAACCGCATTGTACATTAAACAAAAAACATGAATTTAAATTAATACATAAAACTTAAACTAATATCACAGAGAATGTTTACTTTATAGCAACTCTATAACTAGCGCTTGTCACCAAGCTGTTCTAAAACCGAATTTTGTGATACATTTCAAGAGTTCCTAGATGAAATATGTGAGAAAAGCTGTGATATTTTAATAGCAGGAGATTTTAATATAGACTGGTTTAAAGATTTCTATAAAAACAAATTTGAAAATATTTTAAATGACAATGGGCTTAACCAAATTATAAATGAATCCACCAGAATAACGCAAACTTCGAAAACATTAATGGACTACATAATAACGAACAATGAAATAATAGCGGCAAAAAAATAATATAAACAATAAAATAGCAGAACCATGAATCCATAGACATTTTTATTGATTGTGAAAGAAATTATCCTGAAAAACAAAATAAAGAAATAGAAATTTTTAAATATAATAAAAATAGTTTTAATAATTAAATAAATTCAATATTACAATGTAATGAAATTCATAATCTAAATGACTATGTCAGCGGTATTGATAGATGTTTTGAAAATACAATACACAAATTTACATTAAAAAAGACAATAAATAAGAAAAGCAATAATAAATGGTTCAATAGCGAACTCAGACTTCTCAAACAAGAAAAAATAGCCAAGTACTAAAAAGCTACTATGGAAAACACTAATGCAGCATGGAATGATTATAAATCAGTAATCGACACTTATAAAGTTAAAATTGAAAATGAAAAAAATAAATACAGAAACAATAAAATAAATAACAAAGCAATCGAAAAGAAATGTGGAATAAAATAAAAGAATTACTGATAAAGAAACCCAGAAATGAGATAAAAACTGTGATATTTAACCATATAGAAAATAAGGACAACTTAGATATAGCCAATAATTTTAATAATTATTTCGTAATAGCATTGCTGATATAAGAAATTCCATTGAAAACGTGCAATATTAAAATAAAATACCTGTGAAAATGTTAAATTTGAATTTCGTGCAATATCTTTATTAGAATTTGAAATTATATGTAAGAATATTTAGAAAAAAACCTGACTATAAGAAAATATCAAGCAATATAATATTAGATAACTGGGACGTAACTGTCAATATTTTACTCAATATTATAATTAAATCCATAGAAACAGGAGATTTCCCAGAAAATTGGAAGGAATCATTAATTACCCCAATTCAAAAATAAAGAATGCTAATATTTGCGAGGAATACCGCCCAATAAGTATTCTAAAAACATTTAAAAAAGTTATGGAAAAAGTAGTTAAAAATCAGCTTGAAAATTATCTAGAACAGAATAAACTATTATCGAAATACCAGTCTGGTTTCAGAAACAGTGAAACAGCTTTGAACTACATAATAAACTGGTGGAAATATATGAAGCGGAACAATAAAATACTGGCTATTTTCCTTGTTTTCAAAAGGGTTTTCGAAACAATAGATAGGGAAATTTTAATAAAGAAATTATACAGTTATGGAATTAGAGACAAAGAATTGAAATGGTTTCAGTCATATTTAACCAATAGAATGCAAATTACTAGAGTTAATAACGTGGAATCAAGTGTAATAGAAAATGATTATGGAGTACCTTAAGGCTCAATATTAGGAGCACTCTTATTTATTATATACATAAATGATATGGAAAAAGTATTGGAGAGGTGTGAAATTATTTTATATGCAGATGATACGTTAATTTTTACGGAAGCAGAAACAGAAAATATATGCCACCAAAATCTTTCAAGTGATATTAAAAATATTAATAAATGGCTAAAAATGGACAAGTTAAAATTAAATGAAAGTAAAACCAAACTAATGGAGATAAATATGAATGCAAATATAACATTAAAAATAAATATTATAACAATAGAAAAATATAACAATCGGGTTTTTCAAACGAATAAGAAACAGCTTATCTAAAAAAACGGCAATAAACATATATGTATAATACAATTATTAAACCACATTTCGAGTATGGATCAACGGATTTATACACATGTTGTACAGATACACAAATAAACAGACTACAGAATTTACAAAATAAGGCAATGCGTGCAATATTAAAACTAACCAGATTTGCTTCAGTAAGATTTATAATGAGTGACTTAAAATAGCTTAAAATACACAAAAGACTAGAACTAAATACAATAAATTTTATTCAAAAAATAAAAATTGGAGATGCATCGGAATATTTGATCGAACAAATAAGATATGTATGTTTGGGAGGTTCAACGATACAACCAGAGGAATGCTTTAGATTTCAGGATTCACCGAGCAGACATAAGCGCGATGCCAACAACAAGATGCCAATTGATGCGAAAAACGAAACTAATAACAATATATTTAGAAAAAAATTATCATCTTTTATTAAAAATTTTAATGTATATCCGAGATAAATTTCTGTAAAGTTAATAACTGATATGTAATTTTCAAAAGTATTAATAAAATACTACCCAGATTTCAGCGCTAAATCGTAAAATCATAATTTATGTCTATATTATTGCAATTAAAAGTAATAACATGAATATACCATATATAATTTATTTTACATAAAATTCTACAGACATTAATTTTTTGTTGTTATCATTTTTGACACATGTATATATATAATCATTTTATTTTTTACCGCTCCACGTACTAGCTCTTCAGAAACAGTTAAATGACTAATTATTTTTTATTACATACTCGAAAACAGCAGACACAATCGGAAATCACTCGGGAAAATTGGTACAGATCGTTTATAATACACGATATGAAACTTTCTGCATTACAACCTGCATCCTTATAAGGGATTAGGGTAAGCTGCTTACAACCTGCATCCTTGTTAGGGAAAACAGTAAGCTCAAAATTTTTGTTTGTTTATTTTCATACGAAAATTATTCGTTTCTTTTGCTGCTTCTAAATATTATGTTATAGTAAGCACTTACATCAGCGCATTTGTTTTATCCTGCTTCTAAAAACACGAACATTTTTTACTGGGTACTTACTATTCAAAAAAAAAAAAATTATTATTTCTTTCTACAATCACACTAGTGAGCTTAAGCGCTTAATTATAAAATTGTTAATAGAAGACATGGTGTATATAGCCCCAATGGGCTTCCTCGTCGGATATATGAAAAAGGAGAAAAAAATAGTGAATAATTTGTTTACTAATATTTAATATAATTCAAATAAGTGTCAGCCTGGCCACGACATAGTGTCAAAATGGCTTTCAAAACATGTGTTTTCTCAAGTATTTTAACGCTTTTTTTAAATAAGTCTAAATTTTCTAAACTTTAAACATATTTTCGTGCAAAGATGTGTTAAATTTCAGCTTCACTTAAGTTTTTGTCTGCCAGTGTATTTAACCGAACATAATTATATAAATTCATATATAAAATGAATTTCGTCGAAAAAATTTTAATATTATTTCATACATAGTTGCGTCTTATCGCATCTCGCTCAATATAAATTTGGATATTGCATTTAGAATACGCTATAACTAATCCAATTAATAATGACGTTATATATACCTAGGCATTACAAAATTCAAAGAAATATATATTTAGATATTATATCATATTTAAAAAAACACAATTTAATTTTGGATAAAATTGTATATTACCCCCTGCAGAGTCACACTAGAAAATTTGTCATATGTTAAATATAAATATGTATTACATCAATACAATATTGCAATTAATTGCCCATATAATTTTGTGTACAATTTTATACACAAAATGTTTGCCTTCTGAATTGATTCCTTTCTGGTTCTTAAATTTCTACTGATTATACACAAAAAAAGTCGGAACCCTAAAAAAAGAACTTGATTTATTTGTAACATTAGGAGTTTTTAATTAAGTTCTAGATTTTTTTGAATGTAAAAAGCTAAATTATGTTTCAACGTTTTTTCGGTGTTTGTTATTCATTGGTGTAAGTTACTAAATTCCATAAAATCTTCATTTTCCTTATATCTTAATTTTCAAAGTTTTTTTTTTTATCAAACCACTTATTTTTTAGGTAATTTCAAGAGCAATTTTTGAATAAAATAAAATGTCCAAAGGGAAAGGAATTTGCTACAAATTAAAAAGTCGTAAGCTTTTTGCAAGTGGCTAAGGTGTGAAAGGATTAATAACGTTGAAGCAAAACCCGTATTTGACGGTAATTGTTTCTGCAAATATTTTGGATTTAAATGAAGTTTTAAAATAAAAAACCGGATACAACTATAGCTTATTTTGTATATATTAGTATCAGTTCAGATATAAATTTATACTGCTATATAAAATCGGATTATATTGCATCGCGCCATTATTCGAATATAAATTAATCTGATATTATCAAATTGAAACTAAACTAATGGAAATTTTTATAATTATATGGGCCCTTTTCTCTGTATTAAGACTCATATTAAATTTCGTACGATTATATAAAGCATAATACTAATTTGTTTTAATCGGGCTATTATAAGTAGAAAGTTTCTGTATGCAGAATCAACAAATTTTAGCTATCCTAGCCGTATATTAGTCAATAAAAGTTAGCTAAAATTTTAACGTAATTAGACAATAACGATGCATATCCAACTCAGTGTTGCCAATTTGGGGTGGGATTTTTTCCAAAAAATTTATCTGTAGGGAAAAAAGGACAGATTCTGTTTTTCAGTCAAATTGTAGGGATTTTTTATTAAAAATTTTATTCTATTTATAATTTATAATAAACAATGAAAAATATAACCATTTATTTTTTTTAGTGTAACAGAATAAAACCAACAAATCTGGTGGCACTGGAAAAATGAGAAATAAGTTAAAACATTTGGCACCATTGTCTGCATGTGCTCTTGGCTTTGCATAAATGAAAATGGTTTTGACATTTACGTTCGCACTGTTGACAACACGTTCGAAATAGAGAAACCAAATTTTGTATGAAAACTTTAACGTTTTCATTCGACTTGTACTTCAGGTCATCGTTCGCATAGAAATTTAGTTAGAGAAACCCAAATCAATTTTCTTTCGATTAGAAAGCGAAAGAAAGCATTCTTTAGAAATCGAGACACATGCCATAAGTGTTTATTAGGGTATTCAATCGGTTAACTGTTACTCGATTAATCGATGAAATGATGTCGAACAATTGTTCGAGTAATTCGAAGTGGCCAATTTCGAGTAAAGAATAACTCGAACAATTTTGGTCGATTAATCGAGTAATTTAAAAATATGAACTATTTTATATTTTTTTAATATTTTGTATAAAATAATGTGACTGTTATAGTGAATATTTAAATGTTAAGTGTATTTTTATATTAAGTGAGCACTGTTAAAGAAATTATATTACGAAAAACGAAGAACTTAATGCGAAAAACTCCGATATCGAAGAAACTTGGATATTTTTTAAAGAAACAAGTTCTAAGACTGGTTTGTTTAAGATTATTGGTGCGGATTTGAGGATTAAAAGTGGGATCAAACATTATTTTTTTTTTTTTTAATTTAGTTGCCATTTGATCTAAAGAAACTACATATAAATACTATATTTTCAAAAAGGAATTTTTAAATGTCAGTTACTAAAAACTTTTTGTTGGTCCCTTTTATGTCGTTGTAACAAGCCAATTTTAGAAGCCCTATATGGAAATTCATAGCGGTCCTACGCAAAATTTCCACATATTAAAATTTACATATAGAAGTAATGAAGTTTTCATTAATATGATGAAAATCTTCGTAAATATTCGTGAAAGTTGTTTCAAAACTTCTTTATAATTTTTTTAGAAAAATTACATATCTCAAAATCCCACAATGATAGGACAAAACGGACTATTTTTTCGTTTAATACTAACACACTAATATAACAAAACTGTGTCAAGTCTGAGTGAAATTACAAAACGGATCACCTTACAAATATTTTTATAAAACAGTTTAATACATATTTATGAACCAGTTATATTGAAAGAAAATCAATGAAGATTTCAACATATTTATAAAGAACTTCATTGATATAATAACGCTTTTGCTTTGAGTGTACTGAGACAAAACTGTCGCAATAATAAATAATCTTAGCAAATGCTTTTCTCTTTTAGATATACTTTTTACTAAAATTTTTAATTTATTTGCTAATTTTTATATATACATATGTTATATTAGTACTAATAAAATATAAAAACTTACAAAAATGTGAGTTTTTGGAAAATAAAATTAAAGTATTAAAATTGTTCGAGTTACTCGAGTTATTCGAGCAATTTTAAAATCTTACTCTCCTACTCGAGTAAATTAAAAACCTCAAAATCGAGTTACTCGAACAAAAGCAAACCCGAGTAAATTGAATACCCTAGTGTTTATACGAGCATTTTTTAAAAATTGCATTTTTTATTTGTTTACCGTTTACCGTTTATTTTTAGTTTTTATGTTTTTTTTTACTTTCTATTATTTTTGTTTAATGAAAATCTATTGTACCTGAATGAATAACTGTACAAATTTATAATAAAAGTAAATATAATTTAATGCTAAAAACAAACTTTTTTGCATTTATTAAAAAAAATGTGTAGGCAAAAATGTAGGAAATATTTTTTCTGTCTGTAGGGAAAAAAGGGATTTTTTTTCTTTAACGTAGTGATTTAAAAACAAATCTCCTGGCAACACTGATCCAACTTAAAGGACACACACGTTTCGCGGATTTTAATAAAAACAGATTAAAGCGTTGTTTAGCGATATAGATATCAAAATTCGAAAATAACGATCACAATACGTAAAAAGTTATTTATAATACGTTGGGCAGTATTATTGGTCAACTAATACAAATTTAAAGTTAAAAACTTGAAAAAAATGCATTTTAAGGAACAGCACTTTATGCGGGAGATTTTTGTTTCAAAATTACCTGAAAATGCGATTTCTATTATTAATACATTATTGCCCATTAAGTGCTGATAGGTCAACATTTAGGAAAAAGGTAACCCTAGTATGCTGAAATTTTTTATAACTTTCCCCGGATTACAAAAAATACATAATCAAAATAAAAAATCGGAAAAGCCAAATTTGTTAATAATTAATTTATAAGCTCCTTTCTATAGCTTCTATAAATGTAATAAATTAATTTTTTCTAGTTAAAATTTGCATTATTTAAAATAGTCGTAACTTCATATTCAGTTAATGATATTTTTCCGAAGCATATAAACCGTATGTGTCGAAGTATAGCATCGCAATAACATGAGGTAGTATTTCAGGTTGTTTAAGGTTGCATTGGGAACACAATCGAGATCTTTGTTGTTGAAACCTATTGCAATTTAAAACAATGAGATCGCATCGAACTTTAAAAATCTAGCTTACAATATTTACATTGGTAAATCGATGAAAAAAGTTCCGACATAGGTATATATATTCCGTATCACATCATATATCAGGTGATCCGAAAAATGGAATACATAAACTTATCTCATGAGATCCCATGGGATCTAATTTGATATAATTTGATCCGACAAAAGGGTCTATATAATTTGATCAAGTTATATATAATTTGATCTTCATAATATTCTTTGGGAATCTGAGCTTCAATTTTGTTTCACATTCCAAATAATAAAAATAAAAAATAAAAAAAAAATATAGAAAGTTGGTATTGTACACTCAATGAAAAATGACGTTGCAAAATCGACAACGGTTGTGGTCAATATTACACCCCAACGTTTTCAATTTATTTGACAACGCACGGTGTCAAATTTTTAACGAACGTGTTGGAATCGACAACGTTATGTTGTCAAAATCACGTGCGTGCCATTAGCCTAGCGAATTTATTCTCGGTTCACAAAAAACCAGGTGGCAACGATGGACAAAGCAAATTTTATGACAGCTGTCATTTTCATACGTGTTATCATTCTCAAGTGAATGGATATATTAATAATAAGAAGAATGTAATGTACTTAAAATATATTTATTCCGAAACACATATTCAGGAGCAGATTCTGGCTCCGGGCGGCCGCGTACCAAAAATGTCTTTATGTCCAATGCATGTTTAGGACACAATGAATCCAAAAAAATTTATTCCAAGTTTTGAACAAGGACTACTTTTTGAATAAAACTGCCATTTATAAAATTTTTTTTTTATTTTGAAACCCAAATATTTGGAGCAGATTGTGGCTCCGGGGGGCCGCGCACCAAAAATGTCTTTATGTCCAATGAATGTTTAGGACACAATGAATCCAAAAAACTTTATTGCAAGTTCTGAACAAGAACTACTTTTTGAATAAAACTATAATTTCCAAATTTTTTTTTTTTATTTTGAAACCCAAATATTTGGAGCAGATTCTGGCTCCGGGGGGGCTCGTACCAAAAATGTCTTTATGTCCAATGAATGTTTAGGACACAGTGAATCCAAAAAACTTTATTGCAAGTTCTGAACAAGGACTACTTTTTGCATAAAACTGCTATTTAAAAAATTTTTTTTTATTTTGAAACCCAAATATTTGGAGCAGATTGTGGCTTCGGGGGCCCGCGTACCAAAAATGTCTTTATGTCCAATGAATGTTTAGGACACAGTGAATCCAAAAAACTTGATTGCAAGTTCTGAACAAGGACTACTTTTTGCATAAAACTGCTATTTAAAAAAAATTTTTTTTATTTTGAAACCCAAATATTTGGAGTAGATTGTGGCTCCGGGGGGCCGCGTACCAAAAATGTCTTTATGTCCAATGAATGTTTAGGACACAGTGAATCCAAAAAACTTTATTGCAAGTTCTGAACAAGGACTACTTTTTGCATAAAACTGCTATTTAAAAATTTTTTTTTTATTTTGAAACCCTAATATTTAGAGCAGATTGTGGCTCCGGGGGGCCGCGTACCAAAAATGTCTTTATGTCCAATGAATGCTTAGGACACAATGAATCCAAAAAACTTTATTGCAAGTTCTGAACAAGGACTACTTTTTGCATAAAACTGCTATTTAAAAAATTTTTTTTTATTTTGAAACCCTAATATTTAGAGCAGATTGTGGCTCCGGGGGGCCGCGTACCAAAAATGTCTTTATGTCCAATGAATGCTTAGGACACAATGAATCCAAAAAACTTTATTGCAAGTTCTGAACAAGGACTACTTTTTGAATAAAACTGCCGTTCAAAATTTTTTTTTTTATTTTGAAACCCTAATATTTGGAGCAGATTGTAGCTCCGGGGGGCCGCATACCAAAAATGTCTTTATGTCCAATGAATGTTTAGGACACAATGAATCCAAAAACTTTATTGCAAGTTCTGAAAAAGGACTACTTTTTGCATAAAACTGCTATTTAAAATAATGTTTTTTTATTTTGAAACCCAAATATTTGGAGCAGATTGTGGCTCCGGGGGGCCGCGTACCAAAAATGTCTTTATGTCCAATGAATGTTTAGGACACAATGAATCCAAAAAACTTTATTGCAAGTTCTGAACAAGGACTACTTTTTGCATAAAACTGCTATTTAAAAAATTTTTTTTTTATTTTGAAACCCGAATACTTGGAGCAGATTGTGGCTCCGGGGGGCCGCGTACCAAAAATGTCTTTATGTCCAATGAATGTTTAGGACACAATGAATCCAAAAAACTTTATTGCAAGTTCTGAACAAGGACTTCTTTTTGAATAAAACTGATATGCAATTGATACCATACATGAATGTTCCTTTGAATATTATCATAAAAAATCGCGCAAAAGCCGCCGTTCGATATAAGTTAGCAAAACCTAATAATTTCCAGCAAAATTCTTCTTCTAGCTACAGCAAAATTCTTGTTACAGCCAAATATATTTTTTTACAAAAAGAGAAACAATTTATTTTTATTATTAAATTATCAAGTTAATTACTAAATATTAAATAGAAATATATTTAAATAAAATAATTAAAAGAAAATTAGTTATTTCTTACTAGGGTTGTTAGTGAAAGTTGTGTGAAGAGATTTTTCATCTTTTGTGGTCAACACCATTTAGATATTTGACAACATTTGCGGTATTTGTTAAGAAAATGTTTGAAGGAGTCGATAAACTGAAGGTAGGAGAACATTTCGCATTTAGTGAATGTTTTTTTTATTGCTTATTTAAAAGTTTCCCAACCAAACCCCATTTTCATGTTGTAAAGTACAAAAATGAACAATAATAATAAAAGTGTATTCGTCACTTATGCGTTCTTGGCTAACGATTTCTTGTTTACGAAATAACGATTTTCCAACAAAATAGGTTTACATCAGGGAATTCCCCATTTGCAATGTTGAATGTTTTTACGCATTGCTTTTGTGAGTTGGTGCAACTCTGCATGCTAAAAGTATTTAAAGAGTTTTGAAAACAGAGAAAGATTAGAAATTTTTTTTGTAAGAAATAAAATGAAAAATATAAATCAAAAGTAAGTTTAATTATTATTTGTAATGCTATTAAAAAACGAATTGATTCGAAACGATTTCTTCGAAAATAATGTGTTCATAAATAGTTTATGTTTAAACAATTTATTAATTTACAGAGTTTTAGCTAAAGTTATCAGTGAAGCATGGGAGCAAGGTTTGATTGGTCCATACAATTTGAAACATCCATACAAGCCCCATGTGGATTTTGATGTTATAATATTGAAATGGAATCAACAATCTGCTACATGCGTTAAGATCACAGACTGTAAGCAAACGCGGAGTAGAATTTGTGCAAGCTTTAAACGGGTATGTAATAATTAATTAATCAAAGATTCATATCTAATTACATTTTGTAGTTTTTAAGCATACTATATCCCGCCGCTGATGATGAAGCTGAAAAAGAAGAAAATATAGGAAACGAATTAGAAGTGGAAAATTGTTACATTCAACCAGATGATAGATATGGCTTAGAAGATGAAAATGAATCTGGTTTAGATGGCGTTAAGGTTAGTTAATATATTTTTATTAATTAAACTAGCAATGATTAATATTATAACAAAATTTTGACAGTTTTTAAGCACACTATTTCCGGCCGCTAAAAATGTATCTGCAAACGTAGCAAATGTCATTCCACCATATGAAGGAAATGACTTAGAAGTGGAAAATGAGGACACTCAACCAGATAAAGAATATTGCTTAGAAGGGGATAATGGATCTAGTTTAAATGGCTCTAAGGTTAGTCGATACATTTTGATTAATTTTAACAGTTCGTTGACTTCAATTGTTACAAATATAATCGGCTTTGATTACGGTTTTCGAATTTGTAGTCGAATTTTTCGACTCTATACAAAATGGTTTTGCTTAAATTGAAAATTATAAAGAAATTTAACCCTTCTTTAATATTTTCTACAACCGAATTCTTATTTATGAAAATTTCAAGACAGATTAGATTTTGTTCCTTTCTTTTGTGTTTAAATATTTTTTGTATAATTCTATTATACCAAGGATTGTGAATATACCTTACTAGAAAATCTTTACAAATTACACTAAGTAACAAACTTTAAAAACTTTTTGAGTAGAAAAAACTCGTAATAAGAAAATCATTATTTGTTGGAAAACCTTTAAATTTATAGAAATAGAATATTAGATCGAGTTCTGAAAAATTTTCATTTAGTTTATATTTGTTTTTATGGATATGTCCCGAGTGTGCAAATAATATTTAGAAAATTTTGTTAAAAAGCTGAAACACGTATTTACTTAAATCGACTCAAGATTAAAATATGTCAATTTGATCCTCGGGATCCCGATTTTCAAAAGTACATATTTTCATAAAAATTATTTATTTAAAAGACCCAAAAAAGTTTATTTTATATTACATTTAACCCCAACTTCTCAGGAAAAAATATTTAGTTTTTATAAGATTGTTGAATGGAAATATTATTTTCAAAGCTTCAATTATGAATAAAAAAAAAAACTAACAGATTGCAAACATAAAAATAATTTGAACGTTTTTATTTAAACACATCATAGAAATTTAAATAAAAATAATACTATATTTTTATATAATATAGTATTTGGTTTTTGCAATGTTTTTATTTATAAAATTATAATAAAATTTTGTTCGTTTCGTTACTTTTGCATTTTATTTTAATACATGAAAAACAAAAAAAAAATTGGGGGTCCGTGAACCACTAGAAGTGTCTGAAGGTGTCCGGAAAGCAAAAGTTATTGGGATCCCATGGTTGTCCCATAAAATTTTAGTAGACAAAAAAGTTAAATTTTCAAAGTTTTTTTTTACATTTTATTATGAGAATAAAATTCTAAATTTAAGGTAAATAATAAAACCAATTTTGTTAATATTACAGTTTTTTTCTATTTAGTTTAAATTAAGTTGTGGTTTTTTAAAGAAAAATTTTTAAATGTTTTGTTGAGCTTAGCAGATGAACTTGTCAATTTTAATTAACTACAATTTAGCTGAAATATAATTTAAAAGGTATATATTAAGATATCCCTTAAAAAATGACTTGTTGACTTTCTTTCTTTTATTTATTGATTTTATTTATTTGCTACTTAGGCCAAACTGATTTTATCAATTACATTTGATATTTTTTGAATTACATTTGGTATTTTTTTAATAACACTTTTTTGAATATCATTTGGTGTTTTTTTTTTTTTAAATAATGTGTGGTATTTTTTGAATTTTATTTTCGTTTTTTTTTTTTTGTTTGTTTTTTTAATAGCATTTGGTAATTTTTTGAATTACATTTGGAATTTCTGAATTAAATTTGGTATTTTTTGAATTGCATTTGGTATTTTCTGATTTAGATTTTTGATTTTATGAAAAACAAATGTTATTTTTTGAATTGCAAATTAGGGGTTTGAATTGCAAATGAAGTTTTTGAATTTCAATTGCTATTTTCTGAATTTCAAATAGAATTTTCTGAATTTGATTTGCCAATTTAAAATTACATTTGTATTTTTTTAAAAATCAAATTTGTTATTTTTTGAATAACAAGTATAAACTGCAACACTACAGTTTTTAATAATTTTTATTATTTCTTTAAATTACAGACGACATCGCAAAGCAAGAAGGATGATTGTATCGACATAAATGGTAAGTTTATTTCTAATTATAATAACAATAAACCCAATTTTCCACAGCAAAAAATATATAAAAATGTTAAAAAAAGCAAAAAAAAACTTTGCAAATAATAAAATCAAGGCAGTTAAGGTTATTAACGAAAACAAAAAAACTGGGTACACGCATAACAAAAAAAAAGAGGTTATAAAGAAAATAATAATGAAAAAAATTGCAAAAATAACCTAAATGATAGCGCAGAAATAAGAAATGAAAATACAAGTAACGCAAGCTATATATCCATTGCACATTTTTTAAATGAGAGTAATGTAAATGCATCAAAAGAAGGATCGCCAAATCATAGCTTTAAAGCCACTTTTCTTAAACATATTCGCGAAAAGTATCCTGCTCCAAAGCACCTCAAAAGAGAGGTTAAAATGGTGGAAACAACCGGTTCTGAAAACAAAAAGCACACGGATGATTATGCCATGTGTCTTATTCTTGACTCATCAATGCATATACCAGAAGAAATTGAAGAAATTATGCAAAATACAATTAAAATTAAAGACTATTCCCGAAAAAAAGATTTTGCAAGACATTTTACGTGTGGTGTATGCTACAGAGAATAACGCATGTGATATTAACTGTAAGGGTTCACCTATATATAAACACTCATTTACAGCATATGCTTATTGCACTCATACTACTTGCAATAAGTATATATTTAAAGGTGATTTTTTCGGAAATATTCAAGTGTATCAATCAAAAGACCAAATTATACATACAATTAATAAAAAGAAAACTTATCAAAAACGTGCAATGCAAAGATATGAAATGTTGCCAAAAGCGTCTACAAAATCAGCTCTTATAGTTCACCAAGATGAAATTAACGCCCAATCGACTGAGCTTGATTTGATTGGCCGATGCCAAGTAAAAAACCTTTCCAATATAAGAAAAATTAGAGCTTCAGCCACTGCGATACAAGATAAAGATCGCGATCCATTTGTAGATACATACTTAATGTTTTCACAGAATTATAAACATTATATACAAAAATTATCTGCTGGATCAAGCGGCTTGGAAATTTTTTTATGGTCAAAGCAGCAAATTGAAGTCCTAAAAAGTAATAATGACTTCCTCTTAAATAAAATAAATAGAACTCTGCATATTGATGCCACAGGTAGAGTTGTACAACAGATTGGTTGGGTTCAAAAAAGAACATTCCTGTATTCTTTAGTTGGATATGATGCGGCAAACAATCACGTATTTTCCATTGCTGATGGACTATTATCTGCGTATTCAATGAATGATATTGGACAGTTTTTAAATGCAATACAAATGTATTGCGTAAACAATAAAATAAACTGGCCAATATGCAAAAGAGTAGTTACAGATGTAAGTTTTGCTATCATTGGAGCAATTTTAAAAGGGTTTAACCAGCAAACTTTGCCACAATATTTGGTAGCTTGTTATAACTTTTTGACAAGTGGTCAACAAAAACACCCCGCCTTTGTATCAGTTCAATTTTGTGCTAGTCACTACACCAAAATAATGTGTAAAGATATTGATGAAAACGTTGGGCTAGAAAATGTAACATTGAGAAAGTTTATGAGAGAGGCATTAGGTGTTGCATATAATTTCATAACGTTAGAAGAATGCAAACAATGGTTTAAAAATTTATGTGTAATATTGTGCTCAAAATACAACACAGAAGAACTTAAAGAAGCCTTTAACTATTTTATTATCTTAACTAAAACAGAAGATTTCGTAATTAAAGATGAAAATTTTGAAATTAATGAAAAATTCGATGAATACAAAACAAGTAACAAAAACTTGAAAACAAAAGCTGAACAAAGTCCATTCCGTAAAGAATTTTTACCTTTAATGCCACAAAACTACAATACAGAGGACAAAGATGAGGTACAAAATATTTATTATTGTCCGAAAATGGCAGATTTTTGCGTAAACAAATATATACCATTTCTTGTTATGTGAACTAATATAATTGGTGTCTATGCTAATGCTTCCTATAAAAATATTAGAGTGAGCAATGCTCCTGTCGAAACATATTTCAAAGACGTCAAAATGTTTTTGCTGCAAAGGCAAAGCATTAGAATCAATAGATTTGTTAGAAAAATTGAACAATTCACCAAATCAAAGACAACAAAAATAAAAATGCTGTACAGCAAAGAGTTTAATAAACCAATTAAACCTGGAACAATCATTAAACCAAGAAAACAGTATGCTACCCCGAAAAGTGGGATCAAGAATAGTCAAGACACTGTTTTATGCGCTTCTTCTAACAAAAAGCCTGAAGAGGTAACTGAGTCATGGCGAAAGCCATCTGATGTTAAAATACAACAAAGTATGTTTAAAGGCAACTTTAAAGAAGTAAAGAAATCGTTAAAATTCTTTGACGATCCAACACTTGAAAGTAGTACCCCGAAAGGGACTTCACAAGCGTTAACTACATCGCATATCAAAGAAGAATCTTCATTAATGATTTTGGATAATTCAGATATAGCGATGTTGAATGATTCAGATATTGAGATATTAAACAATATAAGTAATGTTTTAACTACTTCACACGACCATAGTTATACCCGAGATTGTAATATAAATCCTACTTATGAGTACATCATTAATGCAGAAGTTAAATTTACAATGGAAGAAAAATTTAAAGCTGCTTTAAATAAATATAATTTAAAAGAGGGATTAAAAGAAAATGCTCTAATACGTGTTTTAAAAATGGAAACATTATTTAAAACTGTCCACAAAGATTTAGGATTTTTGGAGTATTACCCGGAACTTAAAGACTGGGCTTCTCTAAGAGTAAGTCAAGAAAGACCTCAAGATATGTGGCTTACTGGTACAATAGTTAATGCAGGAATAACAATTGCATTGTTTGAAGCAAAATGTAAAGATATATTATATATTTCGTCACAAGGTGACTTAAATTGCTTTAATAATGAAGAAACATTAAAACATTATTTATCTAAAAACCCCTTGTATGTGATAGTTCCACAATGTCTTAATCACCACTATTCTATAGTATTGATTGATTTTACGGAACATACTATTATCAGTTTAGATCTATTTGGAGACACTGAAAGATGTTCAAGATTTGCATTATATTATAAAACTATGTTGACACGTCTAGTTTCAAGAACTGAATGGACAATTAAGAAAGTACAACAAAATATACAAAATGATGTTTATAACTGTGGAATATACATAATTCAATATGTGGAAAGATTTATTAGTTCGCAACCATTTACCAATCTTCCTAATCCAAACGAGTACAGAAAAGTACTAAAAAATAAGTTGCTTAAATATGCAGACTCACTTTCACGCATTTGTTTGCATTGTGCTAAAATTTTGAGAAAAGTGAGGGAAGAACTTCAATGCGACTCTTGTGAAAGATACATATGCGATGGATGTTATGGACGTTATAAACTTACAAAGCAAACCGTTGCTATTTTGAAAAATACATATCAAATGTTTACGTGTCAATTTTGTCCTAAATTGTTTTAAATTGTTATTTTTTTTTTTTTTTTTTTACTTCTTTTTAACACAAATTTTAGATAGTCTTCAAAGACGGCATCACCGAGATTTTAGAAAATGTGTAAGAAATCGAAGTTAACATTAATATTTAGATGTTGAAGTTTTATGCAAAAAGTAGTCCTTGTTCAGAACTTGCAATAAAGTTTTTTTGATTCACTGTGTCCTAAACATTCATTGGACATAAAGACATTTTTGGTACGCGACCCCCCGGAGCCACAATCTGCTCTAAATATTAGGGTTTCAAAATAAAAAAAATTTTTTTTAAATAGCAGTTTTATGCAAAAAGTAGTCCTTGTTCAGAACTTGCAATAAAGTTTTTTGGATTCATTGTGTCCTAAGCATTCATTGGACATAAAGACATTTTTGGTACGCGGCCCCCCGGAGCCACAATCTGCTCTAAATATTAGGGTTTTAAAATAAAAAAAAATTTTTTTAAATAGCAGTTTTATGCAAAAAGTAGTCCTTGTTCAGAACTTGCAATAAAGTTTTTTGGATTCATTGTGTCCTAAGCATTCATTGGACATAAAGACATTTTTGGTACGCGGCCTCCCGGAGCCACAATCTGCTCTAAATATTAGGGTTTCAAAATAAAAAAAAATTTTTTTAAATAGCAGTTTTATGCAAAAAGTAGTCCTTGTTCAGAACTTGCAATAAAGTTTTTTGGATTCATTGTGTCCTAAGCATTCATTGGACATAAAGACATTTTTGGTACGCGGCCCCCCGGAGCCACAATCTGCTCCAAATATTTGGGTTTCAAAATAAAAAAAAATTTTTTTAAACGGCAGTTTTATTCAAAAAGTAGTCCTTGTTCAGAACTTGCAATAAAGTTTTTTGGATTCACTGTGTCCTAAACATTCATTAGACATAAAGACATTTTTGGTACGCGGCCCCCCGGAGCCACAATCTGCTCCAAATATTTGGGTTTCAAAATAAAAAAAAAATTTTTTAAATAGCAGTTTTATGCAAAAAGTAGTCCTTGGTCAGAACTTGCAATAAAGTTTTTTGGATTCATTGTGTCCTAAGCATTCATTGGACATAAAGACATTTTTGGTACGCGGCCTCCCGGAGCCATAATCTGCTCTAAATATTAGGGTTTCAAAATAAAAAAAATTTTTTTAAATAGCAGTTTTATGCAAAAAGTAGTCCTTGTTCAGAACTTGCAATAAAGTTTTTTGGATTCATTGTGTCCTAAACATTCATTGGACATAAAGACATTTTTGGTACGCGGCCCCCCGGAGCCACAATCTTCTCCAAATATTAGGGTTTCAAATAAAAAAAAAAAAAATTTAAATAGCAGTTTTATACAAAAAGTAGTCCTTGTTCAGAACTTGCAATAAAGTTTTTTGGATTCACTGTGTCCTAATCATTCATTGGACATAAAGACATTTTTGGTACGCGGCCCCCCGGATCCACAATCTGCTTTAAATATTAGGGTTTCAATTTAAAAAAAAAATTTTTTAAATAGCAGTTTTATGCAAAAAGTAGTCCTTGTTCAGAACTTGCAATAAAGTTTTTTGGATTCATTGTGTCCTAAGCATTCATTGGACATAAAGACATTTTTGGTACGCGGCCCCCCGGAGCAACAATCTGCTCCAAATATTTGGGTTTCAAAATAAAAAAAAATTTTTTTAAACGGCAGTTTTATTCAAAAAGTTGTCCTTGTTCAGACCTTGCAATAAAGTTTTTTGGATTCATTGTGTCCTAAGCATTCATTGGACATAAAGACATTTTTGGTACGCGGCCCCCCGGAGCCACAATCTGCTCCAAATATTAGGGTTTCAAAATAAAAAAAATTTTTTAAATGGCAGTTTTATGCAAAAAGTAGTCCTTGTTCAGAACTTGCAATAAAGAGTTTTGGATTCACTGTGTCCTAAACTTTCATTGGACATAAAGACATTTTTGGTAAGTGGCCCCCCGGAGCCACAATCTGCTCCAAATATTTGGGTTTCAAATTAAAAAAAAATTTTTTTAAATAGCAGTTTAATGCAAAAAGTAGTCCTTGGTCAGAACTTGCAATAAAGTTTTTTGGATTCATTGTGTCCTAAGCATTCATTGGACATAAAGACATTTTTGGTACGCGGCCTCCCGGAGCCACAATCTGCTCTAAATATTAGGGTTTCAAAATAAAAAAAAATTTTTTTAAATAGCAGTTTTATGCAAAAAGTAGTCCTTGTTCAGAACTAGCAATAAAGTTTTTTGGATTCATTGTGTCCTAAACATTCATTGGACATAAAGACATTTTTGGTACGCGGCCCCCCGGAGCCACAATCTTCTCCAAATATTAGGGTTTCAAAATAAAAAAAAAAATTTTTAAATAGCAGTTTTATGCAAAAAGTAGTCCTTGTTCAGAACTTGCAATAAAGTTTTTTGGATTCACTGTGTCCTAATCATTCATTGGACATAAAGACATTTTTGGTACGCGGCCCCCCGGAGCCACAATCTGCTCCAAACATTAGGGTTTCAAAATAAAAAATTTTTAAATAGCAGTTTTATGCAAACAGTAGTCCTTGTAGACTTGTAAATCCAAGGGGTAGACAGGTATTGAACACTATAATGTCGAAATAGCTAGATGTCATATCTAGCGGCCAGCCCACTTACTGGCCCACAGATTTTAATAAGAAACCAGACCTAATTGACTTTGCTGTCATAAAAAATATTAAAAGAGAACAATTTTCAGTGAGCCCTTCACTGGATCTATCCTCGGACCATTCGCCAACATTCCTTAAATTGTACACTGGACCTACTAATGAAATCATTAATTCAAATTTCTATCCAAATAGAAACACAAACTGGCTAAAATACAAAATGTATGTGAGCTCTCACCTACAACAAAATATCCCTCTAAGAAACTCTGTTGATATCCAATTAGCTGTAAATCACTTCACTGATGTTGTGACTGCTGCAGCTAGAGTCGCTACTCCACTAGGCAAATCTAGGAAAGTTAATTTTTTAAATCCCCTGGCGATATACAGGCTCTTGTTAGGGAAAAAAGAAGGCTTCGGAGACAATAGCAGGAATGCCGTTCCACGGCTCTAAAGGCTCAACTAAACCTATGCCAAAGGAGGTTACGAGCTTAATTGAAGGAAAATAACGAATCGGCTCTCAAGAACTATCTCAGTAACTTGGATCCAACAGCTAAAACGGATTACAGTTTGTGGAAAGCTGTAAGAAAAATGCAGTGTCCAATTGCATACGAGCTCCAATACGACTCGAAAATTGCACTTGGGCTAAACATACAAGCGAAAAAGTAAATGCGTTTGCTAATCACTTAGAAAATGTATTTACCCCAAATGATACAAACTCTTGTATCAGTCCACCAATAATCAATGACATTATCACTTGTCCTATAAAATTTCGATTCTCATCGATCAAATCTGCTATTGCAGATCTTGATACCAGAAAGTCACCAGGAATTGACCGTATATCCGCTACTATGATAGTTAATTTGCCTGTTTCAGCTATTAGGATCATAATGTTTATATTTAATGCCATATTACGCTTAGGCTTTTATCCATCCTCATGGAAAGTCTCCTAAATAGTTATGATTCCTAAACCGGGTAAAGACATTAGCCAAGTTACGTCATACCAACCCATAAGTTTACTCTCCATTCTGTCAAAGTTGTTTGAAAAACACTTCCTTCGAAGTATAACTCCGTATCTCGCAGAACAACAGATTATCCCTGATCACTAGTTTGGATTTAGGGAGGGGCACGCTACCATTGAGCAAGTGCACAGAATAATTACACTTATTAGATCGGCATTTGAGAACAAGCAATATTGTTCTGCGCTTTTTATTGACATCTCTCAGGCTTTCGAAAAAGTCTGGCACGAAGGTCTAATATTTAAAATTACAGAACTGCTACCTGAGAACACTCACAAGCTTCTTAGAAGTTATTTGACTGACAGAACTTTCAAAGTTCGATCAAAGGAAGTATTTTCTAATTTAAAAAAAATTTCTGCTGGTGTCCCCCAAGATAGTATATTAGGGCCGCTTTTATATACTATTTATACAGCAGATATGCCTACTAAATCAAATACTCACACATCTACTTTTGCGGACGATACTGCATTTGTGAGCGTTAACCAGAATCCGATGGTTGCATCCGAACAACTACAGTCTCATATTCATGAATTAGAACATTGGCTGGAAAGGTGGAAAATAAAAGTGAATCCCACAAAATGTGTTCACATAACATTTTCCCTTAGGAGACAAAACTGTCCTCCAGTTACAATTAACAATGTCAGTGTTCCGGAGCATAATCATGTCAAATATCTGGGGATTCGCCTAGATCGTCGTCTTACATGGACCAACCATATAGAATCAAAAATAACCCAGATTAAATTAAAATCTGCTCAGATGCAGTGGCTTATAGGTCCACATTCAACTCTTGAATTGAAATACAAAGTGCTTTTGTATAAGTCTATAATCAAACCGATATGGTCATATGGCATACAGCTATGGGGAACGGCCTGTGCCTCCAATATCCAAAAACTGCAGAGAAGACAGTCAGGGCTTTTACGATTAATAGTTGGTGCTCCATGGTACATCAGAAATGACAACATCCATAAAGACTTGAACATTCCCACTGTTCAAGATGAAATAGAAAAGTACTCAATTAAGTACGTGAGGAAACTAATCGATCACCCTAACTCGCTTGCAAGAGATCTATTGCTATTTGAAGGACATCGGCGGCTAAGAAGAAGTGATACTTTGGACCTAGCCAGACAGAATGTTCCCTTGGTCAACTAATTGAAAGAATAACATTTAGGCTAAGACTTGAATACAAAATTTTGGTGATTGCATTGGCAATACCCACTATATTATTAAATTAGGTTAAGATTTGAATACTTATTGTAAATTTCCAAGGAAAGATCCAATAATAAAAAATTAAGTTGAAAAAAAAAAACTTATTGAAGACATTTTAAGTAGAGATATTGTGCTTTGCACACAAGACTATAACCGTTTGTTGGATGAAATTTGTTCAGTTATCCCACTTGAAACCGAAATGAAGGTAATGTTTAAATAACATGAATTCAAAACTTTAAATATAAAACAAATAATTCAATGTTTACAGGATTACTATTACATTTTACGAAAAGGAAAAAACAATGCAAGCGGAAAGCTGTATGCAAAGTATAGAAACAAGAATTTAAAAAAAAAGAAAGCTTTTGGACTCTTTACCAACCAGTAGCACCATTAAAAGCAACATGTCTGTGCAATCTCCTGACAAAGACCTTGTTGAAATAGGTGAATCAGTTGCTGTTGAACTAAAATCTTCCTTGATCAGAGAATACGACGATTGGGGAGCAGTTTGTGAAAACTGGAAAAGATCTTTCAATATACGCCAAAAAGACTTACAAAAATTGAGGAGTGTTGAGTTTCTACAAGAATGGCCAAAATTGTTGGATGCAAGAGCATAGGCATTGGTTGGTATTAGAATTTTTTACATTTATTTTTGCTAAATTCTATTTCTTTTAGATTTATATTGATTTTGATATAATGTTTCCATTAAAAGGACATCTGTTACTTTCTAAATGGGAAAAATTTAAAGAAACGATTCGAAACTACTATGCAAAAAACATCCATAATGAATATTGTCAAAATCTGTTTACAAATGTTCAGTCGGCGACCAGTATAGGTAATTATCCAATTATATTGGTTATTCTATAAATGTAATTTATCTTATTATTTTACATGTTTCACAGATGCACAAGACTATATATACACCATATTACTTAATGCGGTTTTACCATTACCAGCTAGATTTAAAGGCGGAGGTGCTAAAATTAGGAAATAGGTAACAATAGCCGATTCACATGAAAGCTTCGTCTTGCGTTTGCAACTATAAATGATTACAAATGCCAAATTAATACAGTCATAGAAAAATATTACCATGCCGGCTTAACTATCCAGCCCTTTCTAATTGTAGAAGGCATGTCCGATACGGATATAAAAGGTTTTTACATATTTTTTAACAGCCATTTGCTTAAATTTAATTCATTTATTGATTGTTTATACACATGTTTCAAAATGTTTCAAACTTTATCTTTAAAATATCCGGATGCGTGGATTTTTATTCCAAATTTTTTTACGAAATTGTTACTGTACATGATACAATTTATTTTAGAATTAAGTTAATTTAAGTTATTGTGCTTTAAATTTAAATAAATACATTCTTTGAATAAAATATATTTATCTATATATACATATATAAAATTGAATGTGTGTTTGTTTATTTGTTTGTTTGTTTGTACCTTATAGGAGACCAAACCTCTGGACCGATCATCCTGAAATTTTCAGAGCATTTAACTGGGACTCTGGCATGATTAATAGGGTACTTTTTTTCGACCACGCCCACTTTTACGCCCACTTTTTAAAATTATGTAATTGCTCCCATATAGTTTTTAACAGGTTTACTTCAAATTGTATACACATTATAGTCCAGGCGAGGCAGAAATAAACATTTCTTACGCCACGCCCCTTTTCAAGCCCCGTTTCACGCCAAATTTTGTTTGAAAGTTTTAAACTGTTTGTTCTCTGTACAAATTTGTTCCTTCCGACGGATTTTTTTTTATTTGGTAGTATATTGCTCTTAATACTGTTAACGTCGCCATATAACTATGAACCACTCCCACTTCACCGCCCCCTTTTTTTAATTCAGATACTTACTTATACCACTAACAATGTTTGCTATACAAAATACTTTTTTTGTAATATGTATTTACCTAAAATTTTATATACTTTTTATCTACAGGTAAGGTACCCATAAATTTTTTTATTACCAAATCCCCCTTTTTCGCCCCATTTTACCTTAAATTATAATTAATCTGCTTTTAATATTTTTTTTTTGGTATATAAAATGGCATGTGTGTTTGTTTATTTGTTTGTTTGTACCTTATAGGAGACCAAACCTCTGGACCGATCTTCCTGAAATTTTTACAGCATTTAACTGGGACTCTGGCATGATTAATAGGGTACTTTTTTTCACCACGCTCACTTTTACGCCCACTTTTTTAAAATTATGTAATTGCTCCCATATAGTTTTTAAGAGATTTACTTCAAATTGTATGCACATTATACTCCAGGCGAGGTAAAAATAAACATTTCTTACGCCACGCCCCCTTTCACGCCCCTTTTCATGCAAAATTAAATTATAATTAATTTGCTTTCAATCTATATATACAAAATGGAATGTGTGTTTGTTTATTTTTTTGTTTGTTTGTTTGGACCTTATAGGAGGCCAGACCTCTGCACCGATCTTCCTGAAATTTTCACAGCATTTAACTGGAACTCTGGCATGATTAATAGGCATGATTTCGATCACGCCCACTTGTTTTTAATTATGTAATTGCTTCCTTATAGTTTTTAACACATTTACTTCAAATTGTATACACATTATGTACTCCAGCCAAGGTATAAACGTTTCATACGCCACGCCCCTCTCACGCCCATATTGTTTAAAAATTTTAATCTTTTTGTCCTCTGTACAAATTCATTCCTTTCAACAGATTTTTTTCAAATAATTTATACTGCAATTGATTTCACTAATTAAGAATGGGTTTGATTGGTTGTCTTAAGAATAAATACTATTTCACCAAACGGGAGCTATGTTTGCCGCCATTCAAGTTCTAACTTTGATCGCGTCTATTTGACTAATTACAATAACGATTCTGATTGGCAGGTTAAAGAAAAATTATTCTATTTAAGCAAGTGGGAGCTTTGCTTGCATGCCTTGCATTTATTTAATAATATATACACTTTTTATTTCATTTCATAACGATGGGGGTAGCGAAGCACACCGGGCTCAGCTTTTTATTATAAAAAAATATATCATTGACACGAAATTTTTACTTAATTTTGTTATCTTATTTTGAATGTATTACACATTTTAATTATCATTTTTTTTTAATTTTAAAAACGATCATAGACAAACTAAGGTCAGCTAACTTATCTCAATGTAGCCAAAGTTTAGTGATAACTATAGTAATGAATGTTAAATTTATATAAATATATAAAAGTTATTAGCCTTAAATAAAATTTTCGGCAGGGCAACGTCTGCCGGGTCACCTAATTAATACAAATAAAATTTGAAGGCAAAACAACGTTTGCCGGGTCAGCTATAAAACATAATTATAATCAATTTAAATCGTTTTTTATTAGTAGATGGGAACGGGTAGGTTGGGAACAGAATGGGAAAGGAATTTTTAAATCAACCACGAACGGTGTCAAACCGACACCGTTAGGGTGTCAATTCAGCAACGGCACGGTGACACTTCGACACCGGTAGGGTGTCAATTTAACACCGACACGTGTCACTTCGACACCATGGCGGTAGGTTTAACAACGAAATCGTTGTCAATTATTCGTTGTTGAATTGACCTCGGCGTGTACAATTTGACCACAAACGTGGTTGGCGGACATTTGACAACGAATGTGGTCATTTTGTACGCGAATGGTGTCAACTTTTCTCTGGGTGTACGTTGTAGTTTTTGGTGTGATTATTAAGTCATTAAGTGTTTATAATTAAAACGTAATTTTAAGAATATTTTAAAAATTTATAGAAAGTTTTTCATAAATTCATCCAAATTTAAGTCGAGACTAGATTTTTTTAACAATCCTACTTATTGGATTGAAGACACATAATTTTGATAGAAAAAAAGTTAATTTCTCGACATAAATATCGCATATTATCTTTTTTCGGTCAAAAATTGAAATTAACAAGATCTTATAAAATAATATACAATTGAGGTGTTCTATTTTTTCCATCGGTTTTATAAAGTTTTACTTAAAGAAATCATTAGGGATATAACTTTTTGCACATTTACGTAATTTAACTGTGAAAAGTAGACGATAATCGTCGATTGTCCTACAGAAAGCATAGCCAAATTTTTGTTCGATTTTATTTGTGTTTCGTGAGAGGCGATGTAGAGAAAAACAAGCATATTTCTAAAAATTTTAACTACTTTGTATAATTGTTCAGTTCAATCAGACTGCATAGTCTGGTATTTAACCATCATCAGTGATTCTGATATACTGTAATATTTGTTATGTTTTTTTATTTGATTTTTGATTGGGTTTTTGTTTTGCAAAATACATAATTTTTACTTATGTGATTAAGTTGAGTATAGCTCTAAACGAATAAAAGAGTGAATGGCCCTTTGAAGTTCCAATCTCCAGCAGCTTAGACTGGGTGGTTGGGCTGTACTAAATCGCTTTTGAATATCGTTTTTACTATGTTTTATTGCATATTTTAGAAATTGTATTGAAAATTCCTAAGAGTATATCTTCGGTAAATTAGCCCATACCTCAGGGAATACATATTCTAAAATTCACAATTCTAGACCAAAGGGGTTGGGCAGTAAATCAAGAGGAACCCTTTTACTTTTTGCTCCATTACGTAAACATTTCCAATAATCCCATATATGTGGATATCGACGCCAGAGGCGGTACTAAATTCGTTTTAAATACCATTGTTACTACGTTTTCATTGCATATTTTAGAAATTCTCTTTTCAGTAAATTAGTTAATATACCAAGGAACACATAATTTATAGTAAGGGACAAGCCCACTAAGTTGTTATTATCTGTAACACTTTGTTTTGTCTTAAAGTTTAAAATGTAATTTTATTGGACAACGGAATAAAGTATTAATTTTTTTTTATTTTACGGCCTTCCATAAATGTTTTACTCAGCGATGCCGACTTCCGCCTGGCCGCAGTCCGTCTACGCATAAAAACTGTAATATTCACACAATGTTCTTTTGAAAACCGATCTTTATGTGAATAATTAGCATAACTATGTAAGACATAGCTCCCATTTTGATTTGGGGGTTAAGACAGAAATATTTTCATTCGTAATCCCCAAATTGGAAATGGTTATAATGCCATTTTGTTGTGTTTTAGTTTCCTTAAAAGATTAAATTCTTATCCAAAATCAATTACATTTTAAACTTTAAAGCAAAACAATGTCGTCCCCACATTAACAATGTAGCGGACTTGCCCGATATTAGTAATTAAAATAAATCTTAATCCGCTATGGTTCAGAGCATAGTGTGTTCGTATCCCCACGTCATGGGGATGAGCTCTCTCGGTCGGTAAGGATGGGTAAGTGTGACGCGGGTTCCCCATAAAAAAATGTTTTTAAATTTTTTAATTAGTAATAAGAATACATCTTAAGCCGCTATGGTTCGGACCATGTGTGTACGAAGCCCTACGTCATGGGGTATTTTGAAAATGGGATACTACCTCATTGTAGGAAGGCATGTCCAATGACTCAAGCCGATCTACACATCTTTATTTGGATTTATCACAATTTCGTTAAATATTAAAGGAAACCAATCATGAATATAAATGTTTTTATTCAAACAAAAACTAATTAAAGTTATTAATTATAGGTAACTAAAATTCAAACATAAACTACATTGTTATGAAGCTTCAAACTCCTTCAGCAAAAGTTTACAGGCATGAATCTGGAAAACCTGCATCAACATCACATGAATTCTGTATACTATTCCACATGTTGGTCATTATATAAAAAAAATGAATAAAACTTTTTAGGCAGAACTATACGCAGAAAAAAGAGCATCGTATTATGATAGCTATCATAGTTGAAGAGCATCATGTTATGACTAATTCGTAACAATCATGATATGATCGTAGCAATCATACTATGATTCCAAATGGCGATAAAATCGCCTTCGGTTATCATAATATGATAATCCAGAATCATGTATATGATAATTAGAATCATATTATGACAATTCTGTATCCACAATCATGTAGAATCATATTTTTTCTCTGCGTGTAGGTGCACTCCGGGCAAGCACGCTTGTAGGTTATATATTTTTAAAAATTACTTTTATTTCATACTACTACAAATGTTTTGTACATGACATTGTATTTAAATTTGAAAATGATATTTAGAGTAAAAGTACTTTGATAAATATCAGAATTAAATATCAGATTCATAAAGTTTTGCGGTTCATTATATTTTTTTAATAGTAGTATTGCAGTTTGTTTTGTCTAATATCCTTTTTTGTTAATTTTAATTCATTTATACATGTGTTGGTGTATGTATATATGTAAGTGAGAACAGTTTTCGTACTACCAGCAAACAAATCCGAATTAAAATTCCCATGTTGATAACCATTTTAGGCCGTGCATTGTTGAGTTGGGCTCATTAGATAAAGTTCCGCTCATTCCGTATGCAAGTGGCGAGAACAACATGAAACTGTAGACCAACACTGACAGCAAACCACCAAGTAGTGAATGTTGAATCCATCTTGGCAAGCGGCCAGTTAAGTAATGAAACATAACTCCTGTAAAGAACAAAAAGGGATATTAATGAAAACGCCAAAAAAAAAAACTGTCTTAACTTTATACAAAAAAATAACCAAAACTGAAATTAAATAAAAGAAATAAGCAAACAATTTTAAATTAAACAAAATTAATGTTTAAAAAAAAACTTCGCAGCAATCAAAATTATAAATATTAATTGACTCCGAAATAAGTAAATTTATTTTAAAAACTTTCTTTAATTATTTTTTCCAAGTTAAAAATAACCACTCAAAATATGAGAAGGAAAATGATGAATGCCTGCAAAAATTACTCAACATGACCCAGAAAAGTAGGAAACAAGGAGTGTTTTGAGCAATCCAAATTTTGTAAACTACCCGGCTAAAAATTTGAATTTGGTGTGTAATTTAATTATATATTTATACAATTTACTCCGAAAAATGCGTCTGTATGTGTATCGAATTATATTAGATATAATGTAATACAATTTTATCAGAAATTTGTCCATATGTAGAACATCGAATTGTATTTAATAGGACACTAATATTTTTTTATCCGATATTTTTATCCGATTTTATCCGATAACAGATTGACTTTATTTGCCTAATATGCTGAAGTATTTTATGAAATAAAACAACGAAATGTTAAAAAATTATCAAACGCAAATTGAGTGTTTTTAACCCATTGACGACGAACAGTTGATATATGTACCATTTTTTGTTTTTGTTGTATTAGTTACATTTTACAAGCGATTTTTTCGAGTGTGATGTGTATCTACAAATAATATTTTTAGTTTAAAGATCATACCAACCACTTGAACCAATATGGTATTAGAGCCAAATAGATTGAAACCAAAATTAAAAACTATTAATATTTTGTTTCGTTACTTTCGGTACTTACGCTCAGGCTAAATTTTTGTTCGAGTTATTTGCTATTTACCAAGCATTATTTTCAAAATGCAATGCTTATGAAAAAAAAAAATGTCGCTTTTGTTTTATGTTTCAGTCTTCTATTGACATTACAGCTATTTCATCACTGTTGCCAACTTTTTGTATTCAAGAAAAGATGCTAAGTCTGACTTAAAAATTGGTAGAAATCGTATTTTTTAGTTGGAAAGGTAAAAAAGAACTACCCAGTTTTTAGAAAAAAAACGCTAAAACTGTAAAATGTATGCAAATTATTGGAACTTATTCAAGTTCGAGGCCATACTCTATATTTCGTTATTAAGATATTGTCCTAACAACTAATCTATAGTTTTTTTTTCAAATTTGTTAATTGACCACTTCAGGAATGTGTTGATAGATCTATTCACTTTAATTGTTTACAGCAAAATTACGGTTTTCGCACACTCAAGGAAAAAGCTTCATTAATATGATAAAAAAAACTTCATTAATTTTCGTCCAATGTTACATTTCCTAAAAGGGTAAATTGATGACAGGTTTCTTCATATATATGAAGTCTTTCATAAATATGAGGAAGAACTTTCCTAACTTTTTTCGAAAACCTAAATTACCTAAATTTTTATTAAAGTTTTATAAATTTGTATGAAATGTTTATTATGAAACGTTACATATATATTTAAAAAAAAATCGTTTTTAGAATAAAGAACACATCAAATAATATTTAATTGATGTTTCAGAATTTCAAAGTCTAAATTGCAAATTATATTTTCTAAGTTTCAAATAAAAATTTCAGTAAATAGCTAAAGTTTATTTTCGCAAAGCTTATGAAACTTATTTATGAAATTATGAAGGTCTATGAAACAGTTGTCATTAATTTTAATGAAACTTTTCATGATATTTATGAAAACCTCATATATGTGATGAATAATTGATGAGAAACAATTTCTGAATCAATTTCATCAATATGATGAAAAAATTTATCCTGAGTGTATGCTAAAATCACTTCTTCAAACAACTGTTGCAGGAGTAGAATATTTTTTTTTCAGTTGTTTTTCTAAGAAGTCACGACGATTAGAGGAAAATACAAACATGATAATTTTGTAATGGTTTAAATCATTTTAACTTTAAAATAACTGATAAAAGAGAGATTTTGCACGTTTTTAATTTCTCCTGAATCAATACTTTTCTTGAAGGACATTTTTTGTATACACAATTTCGAGAAACCAAAATTAAAAAGAAATGATAGGAACCCAGGAAAACTTGCTATTACCATGGAATGGGAAATGGAAGAAGAAAACAAGAATCAGAAGTACTTATAGTTGAGGCCAAGAACACCTGATTTTAACATGGGGGTGTCATAGGAGGCAAGGCCTTGCCTTGTGCTTACATATAGGGACAAAAATAAGACGTTACAAAATATGTAGTGAAATCACCAGTTACACATAAGTACTTATTTCATTTCTTTTTTGTAGCATCAAAAGTAATGCTTAAAGCCATTATATGACGTATTACTTGTAAGGATGTTAATAAGTAGTTATTTATAGGTGCAAAAATAAGTACGTATTAACATGTACCTAAATAAGAAGGTATTAATAGGCAATAAAATAACTAGTTATTAATAAGGACAATTATAACTAGTTATTAATAGGTCCTAAAATAACTACTGACTTTAGTCATTACAAGGAAGGACTATAATAACTGCTTACCAGGAAGAAGTGTAATAAGTGGTGAACAGCGATTAATATTTTCTCAAGAAAAAAATTAAAAGACTTTGTTTATTATTTTCTAATAACATTTATTAAACATAAAAAGAACAAAAAAAATCACTATAACAAACTAAAAATCTTATATACTAGTACACCCAAAAAAAAGTTTGTAATATTAGCAACTCGTTTGCTGGGAGGATCCTAGCAGACAAAGTTGCTAACATCAGCAAAAAAGTTGCTAAACTCAGCAAAAAAACTTGCGAGTACGAGTTGCTAACATTACGAACTTTTTTTTTGGGTGTAGGAACTTAAATGCCTTATACATATTTAAAATTTGGCTGGTTTTTAAAAAAAAGTACTTTAAAAATGTTTATTAATTAATAAACTACAAAAAAAAAGGATTAACAAAACTGAATTTGACAAAAAATAATTGCAATTAAAAAAGAATTATTCTTGTCGAGGCCAAAATTTTGTACTTATATGAATTATATATGAACTAACATACTCAATAGAATTTTTGTTTTTCAAAATGCTCTATACCTTCAGGAATGATAAGACGCGTTTCCGGGGATTTTTCAATTACCCTTTCATCAGTTATCTTTAGAAGGTGGGAATACTGCAAATAATGAACATCAAAAGTTCATATTATCTACCATCTACTACACCATCAACTAAGTGATAAGTAGTACATATTATGAAGGATAAAACTTTTGTACAAATCACTAAAATCCTAAGTGAGGAAGAATTTCTAGCAAAAAGATTTTCAAACTTACGAAGTTTTTTCAACGATCCCATGGATTCATTGGATTTAAATATTGCTTTGGTTGACGAACATGATGGCTCAGAAGAACAATTATTTAAAATAGAAAACATTCTGGCTAAAGTGCTTAAAATGTCGTACAATAATGAATATATATTGATTCCGGAAATTCATTCCATTCATGAAAAATTAAACGTACGTAATATATAATACATATTTTCAAAAGCCAATCTCTTTTTTAATAAAAGTTTTTTTTCATATTTTAGACAACAAATTTTTAAATCTTCAAAGGAAAATACTCGGTTATTCTTCGAAAATAAGAAAATTATTACCAAAAACTCTTAATGTATTAATAAATAAAATTTAATAATTTCTACTTAATATCAATTATCTTAATTTTGTTATTTACTAAATAAGCTTTTGTTTTGTGAGAGTCGTTTATGTATAACTATATATTTGTTTGCTTTGTGTATAACTCAACACTTGTGTTAAGACATATAGGAGCTTTATGAAATATTTCAAAAACTAAAGCTTGTGTCGATATTTTGATATATATGTAACTAATTGTGTTCACATACATTATACATTTGCTTTAAAGAACACATTTCTGACATGTATTACACACTTGTGTGGTTATATGAACTGGGCTTTAGTATTTATCGTACATACATTTTGGTATTAATGTGGTTTAAAACAGAAAAACATACTCTTTTAATGACCTATGCAAAGCCTTTAAAATTTTGAGCGCCATACATTTTTCGCGAAGCAATTTTGAAATTATCACGATATTCATGATCTCTGGCCTAATAATAGTCATGTAAAAAAATTGGCTCCCTAGACCACCTTCCTGCCCCTCATATCTGGCTTCGAAAATTAATTCCATTTGATGGCCACACAGTTTTAGCTGAATGGATTTATATGTTTTCTTCAATTTCGTGATCTACAACTAAATAACAGTTAAGTTGCAAACAATTGGCTCCATAACGTCCTTCTTGCCCCTCATTTTGCTTGATAAAAATTTTTAATTTTACCCTCAAATAAAGACTAACAAAGGAAGACAAAATCATGACTTTTAAAAATGAATAAGTTTATGACTATCAATTCCATTTAACTTAGGCACGCTGGTTTCAATGGCGTTCAAAATTTTCCTAACGAAAACCTCCGCTTTGGTAAATATTTGTCACAAAAGTTGGGTTCTTGTTAGAAAAACTATTTCAAATATAAAATTTTTTCAATAATTTTTTGCACATATACTTTTCAAAGATATTCACATATCATACTAAAAGTTGGAATCTGAGTTCATCTCGGAAAACTATGCTGATATTCTAAATTTTTTACAAATCGACCGTTTTGCACATGAAGCACCATATTAAAATAATTGGGTTCTTGTTGAAACCCCTTTTCCAATAGGCTCTTTCTAGCGCATACCAATTTTTATAGTTCAAGTGTTATTTTAGCGAGAAAATTCGCTTAAACTGTAAACATACACTCATAAAAAAAAGTTTGTAAAGTCAGCAAAAAATTTTGCTGAGTCAGCAAAATTTTAGTCAGGAGGATGCTAGCAAAAAAGTTGCTAATGTCAGCAAAATCTTTTCCTGAAAATCAGCGAGCTGATTTTTAGCAACAAAATTTGTAGATTCAGCAAAAGTTTTGCTAACACTTAGTAGATTAGAAATAAAAAAGCGTTGGTAAAAATTAATAAATTTTTTGCTGAATTTTAGTAGACTGAAAAAAACGCAAAAAATTTGTAGAAAAATTGTAATTTAGTTAATTTATTTGCTGAAAATCATAAAACATATTTTTGTGATTCTTCTAAAAATAATTTACTATAATAACGAAATATAACAATTTTAATTTTCCCACATTGACGACATGAATTAATTTAATATCTGAAAATATATAGAAATAAATATATATAACATAACAAAAATTTTCTTTCAACTACTTACATCAATGGTTGTCTTAATGATGCTATGACGAAACTGCCGAAGATAATTCTAGAAACGAAACGAAATACAAATCTACCTAAGATGTGTGTTTTTGTCTTTCTCTTTACTCTGTCTACATGTCTGTATATGTTTTTTCATGGTTGATTTTTTTACTTGTCTTGTTAGAGTTGTACTTTTTAATATCATTTTCCTCTTCTCTACTACATCTTGACATGCCGCGACATCTGCTTATCAGCACAATTTTTTTTAGCAAAATTAATTAGTAAAACATTAGTATATTAGTAAAGCATTAGTATAAAACAGTTAAGTGCTGAATAAGTATAACAAAAATTTTAGCTGAAAACACGATTTTAGCAAAAATATTTGCTAAAAAATAGTATACCTGATTTACAAGACGTTTTACTAACTTTTCTACTAACTTATTTTTTTGAGTGTAGGAAAAAGCAATAAATAGCGGTTTACAGTTATGTGAATTAAATATGTACATCAAATTAGAATACAGTGATTGTATTTACATGTCAAACAAAAAGGAATCAGATTAATTGAATTATAAAAACGTTATATGTCAAAAACTGCATTTACATGAGCCAAACTTTAAACTAAGTTTGTGGGAAAACTGTACCATAGTTCGAAAAATAAAGTTCGTCGTTGAAATCAGCGTGCCGGATATACATCGCATTGGTGGGTCATAAGCTCATTAATGTTTAAAAGTTATGATTTTTTCCTCCTGTTTAATTTAGTTTACTTGTACATTAGAGCTCTAGTACTAAAAGTTATGTCGTTCGAATTTAAGAAAAGTCGGAAAGTTTCCTGTTTTTGAAATTTTTTCTTAAATTGCTTTAATAAAAATATATCTTGCGACATATAATTTTGTATTAATTCTGGCACACTGGACACGAATATTTGCTTTCTAATATGTTAAAAAAAAATAAATTAATTTTACAAAATATATTTTGTAATATATTTTCATATCTAATTTCAGACATAATCAAATAATATTAATTTCTTGAATAGAGGAAAGAGACTCAATTTTTGGTGCAAGTTAATTTGGAATATCTTGAAAATAAGTAAAAAAGTAAAAAAAAATAATTTTCGTTCATACCACCACCAGACTTAAGTCGCTTAAACCAATTATGTTTCAGCCTTTAGTCCGATTTTATTTGAAAGTTTCTTATTCAGAGTTCTAAAATTAACAAAAAAAAAAAAAATGTATCACAAAACATATTTTTATTAACGAAATTTAAGGAAAATTCGGTCGGTTGTCATCACGGTTTAGAGCCTTCTGATTTTTCTCAAATTCGCACCACATAACTTTTTGACCTAGTGCTACAATAATCTGAACAATAAATTTTTTTTCGATAAAAAGTTTTTCTTCATACAAAAAAAAGTCGCTCTCTTGTACATAATGGTAAGGAAATATCGGATTTTTAATTCAGTCTACATGTAAAATCAAAAAGCAAAAGAAAAAAATTAGCAAACAATTTTGCTAAATCTAGCAAAAATTAGTTCAAAATAAAGTTGCAGGAAAAATTGCTAAATTAAGCTAATTGTCTTTGTTAAATATTAGTAAGACAAGAATAGCAAAAGTAAATATGTTAATCCAACAAAAGTTTTGCTGTATTTGAGCTTAATTTTAGTTAGTTGAAAGTTACAAAATAATCTGCTAAAATCAGCAAAAAATTTGCTACTATTAGTAATCAAAAAACACAGCAAAAATTGTAAAATTTTCAAAGTTTTTTTCATGCGCATAAAAATCTGCCTTCGACAATTTTTTGCAAGTACTAATTAATGTTAATTTTAGCAGAAAATACTGTTATTTGCATTCAACTTTATTTATGGTAAATATAGCAAAAGTTTAGACTTGAGAAATCTAGTTCGTTTGGGTTACCGCTCTTTCTAGTTCGATTTATTTGAATGAACTAAGTCGCTCTTCTAGTTCAATCAATATTTGACAATTTCGTTTAGTCGTTCGTTAGATCGTTTGTTTGATAATTTTTAAGCGAATTATTCATATCACATTTGGGCGCTGCGGTGTAATGGATAGCGCGTTGGGCTGTTACACAGATGGTCAATGTTTCGGTTCCCGGTGACGGTAACACCAATTTAGAAAAATGATATGTATGAGTTTTCTATTCCTCCTATGTATGGCAGCGTCCACCTTCAGTGTTCAGCACTTAACCCCACCGAAGTAAAATACTGAATCTGGGCTATGAACCAAAAGGTTTCAATAAGATGGCGAGAAACAACTGTTCTAAGACTTATCATCTCGCGCAATGTGTTGCCATGTTTGAAGGCATTCCTCTTTCCCCACCATTCATTTCTCCACTAACCCCTTTCCAAAGAAAGCAACACATTGATAAATAGGAAGAATTTCCTGAGTATTGCTTCTCTTTTTACGAAAAAAAACAAATATTACTCAAATACCAAAAAAAGAACAAAAAGAGCTGAAGAATGCGATCTAGGTCACTAGTTCAATGTAAAGCCTAGTTCAATTGAACTAGGTCGTTCGCGAACTACACAAGTATACAAAAGTTTTGAAGAACCTCATCAAAGAAGGTTGTATCTCAGTTATAAAATCGGATCTCATTTTATAAAGATTGATATTAAATTTTATCCAAATTTATCTCCAATTTGGGGTATCCAGCAATATCCAAATGGATTCCTTAAATATATTACTAGATTGATTCAGATCAAAACTAATGGGATTAATTGAGATCTAGGTAGATTCAAAAAGATAACTAAGTTTTGGTGAATCTTATTATCTTTAGCATATATGCTTAATATATAATATAAAATAAATAGTTAAATATGTTACCACTGAAGAAGCATATAATAATACATGGCTACTAGAGTTGTCGAACAAATTATGAAAGTTGGATTTTTAAAAGAAATTTAGAAATTCCAAAAAAACTAATAACTTTTAAGTTATTTGCGTTTTTTTTTTTTTCAAAATGATACGTAAAAACACATAGTTTTGTTAAAACTAACATATTTTCTTAAAATATCTTACTTTTTTAAGTCTTATAAAAACAAATAAATTAAATCTGAGATAAATTTTAATGGAGATTAGGAATCTGCAATCGAAATTTAAAAACAAAAAATTATGAATTTTAAATTACACGCGTTTTTTTAAAGAATCCAAAAAAATCGTTTTTTTTTTGTAATTTTTAAAATTACGTAATTCGTACACACAGAGAAATAAAGTGCCAACCGAATTGAAAATAGTATATCAAAGGTAACAACTTATAAAATCTGTTTGCACAACGATATTTACAATAGATTTCTAAATATTTGGGGGTGTTTTAACTAAAATTCAGTTGAATTAACCGAACTTTGTGGTGAAAACTAATGTTAAGTTGTGCCAATCGTCTGAAATACGTAATAATCGAATTTGAGTGCTAGTAACCGAATTTCAGTTGGCAAATAGCAAAATTTTTCTCTGTGTATAGAAAATTTAAATTTGTTACAGTTTTACAATCTACTGACCAAGGACTTTTATCATATATGATTTTGTTTTTAATTTCAGAAAGGGTAAAGGATATCCCTATGCTCCTTATAGGAACGACGGGAATATATATATATAAAGGATATCCTTGCAGTTGAACTTAATTTAATTTTTAGTTGTTGTACAAATTTTGTCTCACATAAAAGGATATTCCAGAGAAATACATTAATGCAAAAAATGAATTTTCACAGCGAAAAATATATGATAATTTTTGATCACTTTTTTGTATGAAATTTTTAGATTTAAATTTGGATAACATATTCGTAACTTACGACCAAAAATATATTAGATTTGGCGTTTCGCGATCATAGTAATTATTTTTAATTTTGTATCATTTTGCAATTGAAATAAAATAATAGAATAAGTACAACTTTGAAACTTCAATTTTTACCTGCTACCTCTAAAAAAAAACTTTTTTTTTGAGATTTTTTAGCTGATCATGTTTATTTTGCATCTTTTTTTTTCAACACACACTGCGCATCATAACAAACTATAGCCGCAATACATTATTCGTCATATTTAAATCTTAAAAAATAATTTAACAAAACTTATTGCGGTTTCTTAAAGTGTTATAAATGAACTTTAGTTTATGTAAATTCGAGTTATTAACTTTTAAAATTGACGAAACACGGCCTATAAATGCATTTCTTAGTATTTCATAAACATAGCCGCTCTTCGTTTTGAATCGTTATAACGAGTTCAAATCGAAGTTTCGAAAGCTTACTTAGTCAAATGAACTTCCTTATTAATTCTCAAACAAAGCGCGATGCGGCAGATTGATTAATGAAAAACGCCAAATTTGAGCCCTTTTAATAAATGGCGAAATTTGGGTGTTAATTGTGCGAAAAATAAGCGACCGAACAAATTTATCCGCAATTTTAAAATAAATTAAAGTGGATACGGGAAAAGAAGAAATCGACGCGCACAAAACCAAAGCTATCTAAGGGATATTAACTCATTATTGTCAGAGCAAGCAATTTTCTGAAAACTCTTTCGAAGATTGCAGATGATTGTGGCGTAAAATTTCCAAAAATTGCATTTAGTAGAGCCTTACAAATATCTGCAATCATACCACCACAAAAGCTTCAGCTTGTAGCAACGTTATTACCTTTCCACAAACCAGCTTGTGTTTAGTTTTTAAAGAAAATTTTGAAAGCAACCTTAGAAAAGTTAGTTTTGCACATAAATAATATTCGAATTATTTCCACTTTTCATATTTATTTAACATTGTTTTTTCTTTTTTCGTATATTTTTCATCTAAAATAATTACTTGTATAAAAAAAAAATAAAAAAAGTAAACGAAAATATTGAAAACTTTTATAGTAGAAAAATCACGAAAAATCACTAAATTACCTTTTTCCAGTTTTAATGCAATTTTTTTTTTTTGAAAACTAAACGCGAACTTACATCGATATTATATTTTATATGCATCGATATTATTTTTATGTTATTTTTAATTTATAACGAGCTTTCAACGTCCATATATTGTCAAATATAAAGCAAATCAAACACATTCGGCCGAGCTTTAACAGAAAACCGATTAGTCATCAATTTTGCTCCATTCTTGTCTTCTTAGTAACCGAATACGTGGCCTAGCCAGTAAAATAGTAAAATCCAAATAACTGGTTGCAGAACAACTTATACTGTATTATAACAGGTTTTAATTTCTGTTCTGCAACTGGTTCTTTTTATATGGAGTTTATCCCATTTGCAATAGGTTCTTTACCTACAAACAAGAACAGGTTGCTTCAGAACTGGTTCTAGAACCAGTTATAGAAATAGTTCTGGGTCAGTGACACCTTACACTTCGACTTCCAGGAACCTGTTCTAGAACCGGTTCCATCTAACCAGTGGTAAAGAAGTTGTTCTAGGTAATCTGTTCTAAAAAAATTTTCTGGGTACACAAAGGAGAATTCCAACTAGTAAAGTTGCCAAGTAATTAGGAGTATTTTAACTAAATAAGATGAACGAAAATAAAGCAAATCAAACATGCTGGCAAGGTTGATACTATTTCGATCTGGCTAAAGATCTCACCAGAACCCGAGCCTCCAGAACTAGAGAATCCAGAATAGGCAGAGCTTTAACAAAAAATATATGAATAATTAATTTTGCTCCATTCTTATCTTCTTAGTACTTATATGTGACTAAAAAATAATATTGGTTCAAGCATAAGCTTCTGTCGAGTTATGCTTTCCTATATTTTTAAGGCTTTACTAATTGTAGATTTTAAAAATTTTAAGCTATCTTCGAAAGTCATTTCGTGGAATTTCATGCTGTGCTAAAAATAAGTTTACCTCTCTCAGATAACTTTGGTTTTGTGTCCTTCGGTTTCTTGTAAACGTATCCACTTTGATTTATACGAAAAATGCAGATTATTTTTCGTACAACTTCCACCCAAATGTCGTCATCTTCTAAAGAGGCTCAGATTTATTTTCCGCATGGCTTTGTGTTTGAAAATAAATAAATAAGGAAGTTAATTTCGTCAATTTTACAAGTTTATGGTTCCAATTTGCATAAACTTAATAACCTCTATATCACTTTAAATGTACCCATACACTGCGCAATATTCTTGCGCAACTTTTGATATTGTGCAAAATATTACCAGTGTGGAAGGTTGTACAATATATTGGAAAAAGACAAAATGGTTTTGATTATTATTGCGCAACCAAGAAATGTGAAAAATATTTTATATTGTGTTGGCCACATTGTGCAAATTTTATATCCCTCCACAACAGAACAAAAGAGTGGTGCCATATTTTGTGCAAAAGTATTGTACTTCTTATTGCACTGTGTAGGGAAAAATGACAATAATACTGGCAATAATATTAGCAATAATATTGCAAAGTGTATGGGCGCCTTAAGAAACCGCAATAAGTTTCACTAAATTATTTCTTTAACTTCAAATATGACGAAAAATGTAGTGCGGCTGTAGTTATGATACGCAGTGTATATCATCAAATATTATAATACATTTTAAGATACAAAAACATAAGGCTTATATATCGGCCGTTCCACCGAAGACCGACCAAAAAATGCAATTTTTACCTTGGGTCTTCCGATTCTAATTCAATTTTGAATTTAGAAACTCTATGGAGCAAGTTAAAGATTGGCTCTTTTAGTTTTTCAAATTTTCTGCGCTATTTAGTTTTTTTGTAAAATGGAAATTGTATGTAAGTTTCAACATTCGTAATTTCTTTAATATTTATCGGATCATTACCTTTTAAATCGCATTGGAATACTATTCCACACCTCTATTTCTATATTATTAAATTTATTTTTAAAAATTAAATTTTTTAAATATAATACTTCAGTAGATTATTTTATGTACAGAAAAACTCATAAAAATTAAATATATAGTTTTGAAAACAGAGACATTGAAACTACATTTACAAATTTGATTCTAATAATTCAGAAAAAATGAAAAAAAATAACAAATTGTCGTTTTTTTTTCAAAAAATCATTAAAAATAGTTAAACCCCGTGACCCAACAAAGAAAAGGGGTAACTGTTTGGTAAAAATTTCATATTTTGCAAATATCCATTCTTTTTTTAAAATCGAGAATGGCCAAATTTTAGAAAAAGGAATTTTAAAAATAAATTTTATAAAAATTGCATTTAAGTGTATTCCACAATATAAAAGAAGACGTAAATGTAATTTAAATGGTATTGATGTATTACATTTTAAAGGAACTACGAATGTTGAAACTTACACACTTTTTGCAAAAAAATACAGTGTTCCTTCGAATTTCAATGGAGCCACTTAAATGGCTCCATTGCGTTTCTGCGTGCAAAATATAATTCAAATCGTAATAGCCAAAGTCAGATTTTGGCCGATCTATCCACAGTGGGGTGTATCACAAATATTTTGGAAATATTTCATTCATTTCTTACTGGCTGCTCGGATTGCCATTAAACTTCACACAGCCATAATCCATCAAGCACTGATCAAATGGACTCCAAAGTAGGACACCTCGGGTATTCAAAATTTTGTAGAGCTTGCCAAATTTATATTTATCAATGGATTTTCAAAAATGAAATTTTTTTATAAACTGCTTGCTTTCTAACAAAAAATTTGCTTAGTCATGTGGGTTGTCTTTTAAAGTGCAAATTACCGTCAAATACGGGTTTTGCTTCAACGTTATTAATCCGTTTAGACTTTAACCACTTCCAAAAAGTTTATAACTTAATAATTTGTGGCAAATTCCTTACCATTTCGACATTTTATTTTATTCAAAAAATTCTCTTAAAATTACCTAAAAAATAAGTTGTTTGAGAAAAAAAACTTTGAAAATAAAGATAAAATGAATATGAAGATTTTATGGAATTTAGTAACTTATGGAAATTAATAACTTATACATAAAATGATATAGGCAATTAATTGTATTGCTTATTTTATTGATGTAATACATATTTATATCCAAAATATAATTGACAAATTTTCTGGTGTGACTCTACATGGGGTAATATACAGTTTCATCCAAAATTTAATTGTGTCTAAATAATGTCTAGGTATATATAACGTCATTATTAATTGTATTATATTTAACGTATTCTAAATCCAAAATACAATTATATATTGAGCGAGATGCGATAAGACGCAACTAGATATGACATCAATACAAAATTTTTCGACGAAAGTAATTTTATATATGAATTTATATAATTATGTCCGGTTAAATACACGGGCAGACAATATCTTATAAGTTTATGTAAAATAATATATTGCTTTATGCAAAAGGTTTTAACTCGGGAAATTAAAGATTTTTAACCGTCAAAAAACTACGTGTTTTTGATTAGTGAACTCAAAATTTTCAGATTTGCAAACAAATTAAAAAGCAAATATAATATAGCTTTTTCGATGGGTTCCCATTGAACTTAATAAAATTCGGATATGTGATAAAGGAGCAAAAACTTATGACAAACGTAGTTCTCAGCGATCCATTAAATGTGTCGGTGAAATTTAACACATCTTTGTATGAAACTATGTTTAAAGTTTAAAGCGTTAAAATACCCGGGAAAACACATTTTAAAAGCCATTTTGACACTTATTTGAATTATTTTAAATATTGGTGAACAAATAATTCACTATTTTTTCTTCTTTTTCATATATCCTACTTTTTTTTAATAGATTATAGCCCCCATCTTGTCTATAATCTATGCCTTGTATTAACAAGATCGTAAATTTTCCAAGGAAGCGTTTAAGCTCACTAGTGTAATTGTAGTCAGAAAGAAATGATGACAAACAAAAAATATACAATTGGAAAATTTAAAAATATATCTGACGTCTCACAGGTCTTATTTAAACTAAATTATGTTTTTCCAATTTATTTTGTTTTAAATTTTGAACGATTTCAGATGCTTTTCAAGCGTTCTTGAGTGTTTATCCTTCATCTTTAACTTTTTCGTCAATAATTACAATTTTCTTTAATCTATTTTTTAAATAAAAACCCTTTAAAATTTCTAAAAAAGAACAACATTATTATAATACAAAGCTGCTTCATTTTAAAATGTCGCATTTCATGTAGCGCCGACAGAAATTTGTTTACATTTAGTATAAAAAAAATTGTGAAAATTTGAGTCAAATTGGATAAGATTAACACATAGTACATATCGAGCAAAGTTTAAGGCTTAAATTTATTTCGAAATTAATAAAAATTGTCTCTGTGTGCTGAACACGAGTCGCTTTAATGGATTTTGAGATATCGTTATATATATCGTAAGAAAGTGTTAACAGATGCGTTCGTAGCGAACCAAATAAAAATAAAAAGATTGCACTGTAAGTAAAGTTTTAACTTTTGAAATTACACACTACGGCACACGTAAACTCAAGTTTAGGTCGTAGTGGTATATCCTTAGCGGTATCTCAGTTTTAAAAGATTATGTCAAAATACACAGAAAAAATTATTGTCAAGAAAATGCAATTAAACTTTTATTCGATTTCAAACTCATTTTCAATTAAATGTTTAATAATATGTAAAGGGTCTGCCATCTAACGTTTTTTTTTTTTCAACTAGTGCTTCGTGAATGGTAACACTTAGCTCATGTCTGATTTGACAGATAATAAGTTTTATCCTTCCGCTGAACGAATATGGTATGTATGTTCGTTATCTTGTGAAAAAAGTGAAAGAAACTGGCATCCTCATAGATAAACCAAAGCGTGAAAAGCCAAAAACAGTGCGTACACCCGAGAATATTGCTGCTGTGGCAATTCACCGTCGTTCTCAACAATTGAACATTTCGGAGACATCATTGAGACGAATTTTGCATAAAGACCTTGGTATGACGCCATACAAAGTCCAATTGGTTCAGGAGTTCAAAAAAAAAAGTTATTTTTATTAAAAACAGTTTTCATTTATTTATTATTTTTTTTCTGTTGAAATTACTATTTTTGGACATATTCAGTCTTCATATATTTCAGTTGTTTTCATAACAAAAATTTAATTATAATGCTAAAAAAAATTACAATAGTAATAACAATTTTTTATTCCGGTTCGAACTACTAGATGAATCTAAGGTGCAAGTTACACAATGTTCTGACAAAAGTTGTAATATATCATCCTCCATTGTATTTATTCGCGATGTCTTTCGCATATGGTGCTCACGGAAATTGCGGTAATCTTTGTTCCGGGCTTCTAACGCTTCTTCCGACATTTTTCCTATTGGAAGTGGTGATACTTCAATTATATCGGTTCCATGTATTAATATTTTATGTGTGGAACACGGCATATTAACCCAAGGATACTGTGTGATAAATAGTTCTGCGGTCTGTAAAGCATATTGCCTAAAATATTCAATATTGATTTTGTGCCCGCAAGCAATCGAGCGTAAAATGACACTGAATCTGTGAATTAGCTCCTCATTCACTCCGGTTATTTCGGATGCTAATTTTGGTTCTCTAAAAAATTGGGATATCAGCAAGCAAAGACATTTTTCTTTTTAAGCTTTTTGAACAAACAATTTACATTCAATACTACGAGCGCACTGTGAGGTGTTTCCTTAACAATTTAGTAAACTTTACTAATTTCGTTTTGTTGGAACATGTAGGACTTCCACGATTAGTCAGTGGATTAACTAATAAAAGTTGTCCGTCTAACCACTCCTTGTTGTTTTCTTCAATTTGTGGCTGCTTCTATGGTTCAATTTCCATTTCTCAGCCAATTTTGCTGCAAAATTTCTGTTTTTTTTTGTTTATTAGAAGGATTTCATTAGCATCATACATGTTGATATTAATTATATTATTAAATATATGATTTTGAACGACAGAAAATTGTTTAGTAGTCACGGGCTCGTTGCGCCATAGTAAATAAACTTCTCGTCTGAGCACCGACATTGTTCCTAAAAAGTGCAATATCATGTAAAGTTGCAAGTGGCCGCAAATGATTTGGACATTTTACAATCACAAGACAACATAGTAATAAAATAAAAATATTCTAGCGCGAGTACCCACGAATATCAGAAGTTCCGGTCCACGGAAGTTTTGTTTTGGCTTTTTCAAGCAGTTAGTGGTACAGTCAACTTTAACTATATTTTTTTCTCCAACAGTTAAGCACAGATCACAAACAAAAATTTTTTTATTTAATACATATATACCTCTAACTATAAATAAAACCACTTTTCTTCCACTTAATTGAGACAAATCCAACTTTAGAGAACATTTGGAAATGCAAAGAAAACACGTTTTAAAGCTTAGTGATGCAGCTGCTGAAACATATGTTGTGTTTGACAGCTCAAAGCTGTTCAACTAGATCCTGTCAATCAAAATAGAATCGATATATAAGTTCAGTGGGATATTAGTAATCGGTAGACACAATTTTTGCGCAATTAAACACTTTGAAAATTGAATTAAACGACGCTAGATCGACCATTTCGCCCACAGTTTGCGCAGTTTCTGGTATTGAACCTTCGTCAGTGACCCTGTTTTTTTGAATAATGTAATATTTGTTATGTTTTTATTTGTTCGATTGCGTCTATATGGAATTTTTCTGTGCAATCACTGACCGTGGTACAGATAAACTGATTTATAATGCCACATGCACTCGCACTACACGTTAGACAGAGCGCTTTAGCGCACTGAGCTATCGTCAGGTCGTGTTTTGTTTTGATTAAAACTAGTTTTATTCAATACACGGTGTTTTTGTTATTGCATACATAATCTCAGAAGTACAACTCCAACAACACAAACAGTTCTATTTTTAGAAACTTATCTCACTCTTATGTCCACTGTTTTCCCATATGTTGTAAGTGATGCCACATCTATGATATATTCTTTGTATATTCGATAGATGGCGCTTACGTAGTTAGGGACGAATTGCGAGAAAGCAAAGTTTAATTTTTGTTTGAGTTTGAATTTTAACGTCTTTTTCAGACAATTGCAATTAATACTATAATTAATATGCAATTTTATTTGCTTAGTACTCCCTTAGTAAAAAAGTACTAATAGTACTAGTATTTCGAATACTTGTTATTTATTGATACTTATCAAATAATATTTTAGTACTATTTGTTAATAGTAGAAATTAACCTTCAAAAATGCACCGTTCATCCGCAAGTGTAATTTCTACAAAAGAAAACTAAACGAAGTACCCCTTTTTTTATAAAATTACGAAGAGAAATACATTTTCTATGAAATAGTACTGAAAGGTAAATCTTTTATTTATTACGGATTCAAAGAGAGAGAAATAAATGGCGACTTCATCAAGTAATTTTTTGAAGAAAGGGGTACTCTAACAAACAAGATGAGATTCTTCCGAAAAAGAAAAAAAAATTTATTTTTTGGGAAGTGCTTTCGATGAAATACTACTTTCTTTAGTACATATGTACGTCTTTAGTGAAATGGTTCCAATTTTTTGTATCAATATTAGTATTATTAGTAGTATTAATAATAACGAATTCGCAACTTTTTGGAAGACCTGTGTTTTTACACATATTTTCTAATAAATTTAGGTACGCTGAGTGTTATTATATGGGAACATTTTTTTCTCATTTGTAGTTTTTGAAATATCATGTTTTTTATGTCCCCCATTTTTGTATAAAATATACTAAATACTTCAGGATATTTTTAATGTGATTACAATTTTAATACAAACATGAGTTTAGTAGAATGTGAAGTTTACTCAAAGTGATAAAATTAAAACATTTTTTATCATATATAATATTTATAAGAATGAAACTAAACATTTAGAATTGCCAATTTTCTTCTCATACCTGTAAGATATCCTCAACCAAACACCGATGCTATTGTATTTAAATGAAAGACAATTGTGTGTAGATTTATGTTCTTAAAAATATTTCATAATATTTTTAAAAAATTAAGCAAAATATACGAAAAATGGTGTGAATGACGTAAATATAAAGACCGCAATATTTCAAAAACTGCAAATGAGAAAATTTAATTCGCCAGATTTACATTTAGCGTACATATAGAAAATATATATTTCAAAGACAGACTCTGTAAAAAGTTGATAGTGGTTGAGAAGTGTAATCTTTCGAAAAAACAGTATTAACAATTTACAGTTATATTAGTTTTATGTTTTTATATACATCGAGATTATTTTTATGTTATTTTAAATTTATAACGAGCTTTCAACCTCCGTATATTTACGAAGATAATTGTATATTTTTTAAAATATTTATATCATAGTTATTTTAAATATACCTGTATGCATTAAAAAAAATTAACAATGAGTTTTTTATTGCAAATTGATTTTTTAAAATTTCAGCTAAAATAATATAGAAACATTCAGTTGAGACAACCTCGTTTAGTAAAATAGGAGGTTGTATCAATTGAATTGACAACAAATTGGTTTGCCGCATCCGAATTTGGGAGATTGTGCCAACACAACCGGTTCGGTTGTGGCAACCGAACTTGTATGGTTGTTGCAATCGACTCAAGTAGGATGGAAAAAAAGCGGTTGGAGCAAACAGAATTGTCATGATTTTGTGGTTTGTAAATTCCTTTTAGCGAATTAAATTCGAGCAGTGTTGTGGACGGGTACAGACATTAGCTTTCGGCGAGTAATTCCATGGGTGTCCTTTAAGAGCCTACTTATGGTTGATTTAAACAAATTTACCGTACGTTCATCGATTATCTGATAGAGACTCTCCATTGGGTTTCTGGTACAGATAATTATTTTGTGATTATTGTACTCCGGTCGTGATCAGAGAGCTTTTTTCTGGCCGCCTGTTTTTATTTTAACCATAAGTACTAGGATTTTAAACGTTTTATTTTTCTTACAACAAAAAAAAAACTTAAGTCACTTAGATATGAACTACACGGCATTTTATTGCGAATTGATTAAGATTGCATAAAAAAACAAAAATAGTTCTTCAATTTTTATTTATTTGCTATTCTTTTTATAGTTATGAAACACTAAAGGTTGAATTAGTTTGTACGTTCCGTGATGAATCAGCTGATTTGTTTTTGATGTATGAAAATGAATGTGTGTGGTTAGTTTGTACGTAATTTAACGTTGAGTGCTGGACGAACCTTTTAAAAACAGAATTTTCTTTACTGCGTTAAGTGACAGTTAAAAATCAATTGATTGCGCTCATATAAAAAAACTAAACAACCAACACAAGATCTTTTGTAATTTTATAAGCTAAATTGTACAAAATAATATAAAAAGGTTTTCTGACACATTATGATAATGAAATTACTACTATTTTTGCAACTAGTTATACAATTACTATAATCGTTTAGCCGCAGCAGCTGCTGTTGTTACGGAACAGCCATATGGAACGGCACGTTACAGAAACGGCACGGAACGCAGGGACTAATGAAGCCTTTAACAAAATATTATTACACAATTTTTCTCTTAAGTCAATAAAGTAATCTCTTAAATTTTACACAATGTGAGATGAGTTATCACACTCTTAACAACAGTTATAAATTTAAAAAATGTTTGTAATGTTAGAAAAAATAGCATAAATCATTTGTAATTATAGTTATGCAACGCAGTGTATAAAGATCTTTTACAACCACAACAGATTATGAAGCACGGTTGTAAGTGAAAACGAAAGAATGATTGTATATTACAATATTTTCTAAATTAAATTTATAATACGAGGGCGGATCAATAAGCCCGTGACTTTTTGAATGAAACAGTTTTTTTTTTGCAAACAAAAAAGTATTTTTCAACATAATCTCCTTTTAGCTCAATACACTTAGTCCAACGATTCTCCAATTTTTGTATCTATTCCAAAAAATATGATTTTTTAGGTCCACAAAATAGGAATTTTTTTGGCCATATGGATTTTTTTTATAAATCCTCGTTAAATCGGTCCAATAAGTTGGCATAATATTCGCCGTTAATTGTGTTTCCCTTTTAAAGGTAATCGATGTGGATTATGCCGCGTGCATCCCAAAAAACTGTTGCCATCACCTTATTGGCCGACAAACTTACCCGGAGAAACCCATGGCTTAGACTGCTGATTGGACTCCGGAGTGTTGTAATGGATCCATGTTTCATCCACAGTTACAAAACGCAACAAAAACTCATTCGAATAGCGGTTAAACAACTCCAAACAATCCTTTGAAGTTGTCACACGATTACGTTTATGGTCAATTGAGAGCAAACGCGGCATCCATCTTGCAGACAGCTTTCTTAAACCAAACTGATCATTTAAAATCGAAACCACACTGCCATATGAAATGCATCAACAATCTTACGCACTTTTACTCTTCGATCTGATAACACCATATCGTGGATTTTTTCGACATTTTAGGGTGTATTGTCCTCAATTGGCTGTCCAGAACGTTCAGCGTCATTTGTACTTGTGCGACCATAACGAAAGTCAGTAAACCACTTTTTTATCATTGAAATCGATTGTTCAGAGTCCCCATAGTATTTATCAAGCTTTTCCTTTCTTTGATTGACGGTTTTTTTCGCAAAAAATAATGTTTATTGACCACTCGGAATTCACTTTTTCCATTTTTAAAAAAATGTTTTGAGCAGCTGTTAAAGGCAAAGTAAATGACGGAACTTGCTCGAAATTCAACAGTAGTCTATTAACAGGTGGTACTTGATGGGAGCAGTGTTGCATTTCATATAACTTTCCTTTTTAAGAGCATGTTTAATATTTAATGTATTTAGTGGTCAATATTTAAAAAATATATTTATAGTTATTCATACACGCACAATTTGTTAAATTACCTGATAACATCGAACTAAATATTAAAGCCGGAAAGTAGTGATGGAAATATAGAACACGACCCATGGCCCAAAATGGTAAATAATGGATAATCCAACCGAAGAATAGCCAAATTGCAAGCGTCTAAAGTCAATGAATTTGATGATGACACTAAAAGTAGCAGGTAGAAAAAAGCATTTATGGGCAAAGAAATAAATTTATATGAACTGATGATACCTTTCATCCGATCACTCTTTTTATGTAGCTTTGTTGCATCACTTTCATCAATATTTGCAATTTCGTTTGCTGACACTTGTAATTTTCGTATGCCATCCTCACGTCTTTTTTTAACAGCATTAACGACAAATACAATTAAAAATAATGCCAAAAATATGAGATTGCTCCACCAGATAATCGGATTACCCAGTAAATAAATGCGATATGAACTGCCGGAGAAGAATTGTCCCTTAAAATATAAAATTGTGATTTATTATAATGTGAATTATACGGGCTATTTCGCTAACAATAAGAGACAGATATTTTCCAAAATAGGTGAATTTTTATATTAATAAAAAGCATGGGATTTAATTTGATATAAAAAAAAATCAGCAATAAAACCTTTCCTAAATTAAAAGTTCCGCTTCTGCGCATTTTAAATTATATTGGAGGTAAAAATTTATGTTCGTGCGAAAATTGGTCCTCTCGAAATGCAAAAATAAAACGTTGGAACATTCCTATAATTTGCTCTAATGTATAACCAATATTTTTAACTTCATAGGAAATTGATTTTATGCTTAAAAGTTCGTCCTTTCAACACAACACAATGCTAAATTTAATTCTTTTACCAAATCGACATATGTATTTGGATCCGGCCAAACTTTTAACTTTATAACTAAACTTCGGCTTTTTTCTTAAATTTTATACACAAAATTGAATTAAATCCGCCCAACACACACATGTTTCCAATACCAAAAAGTATCATCATTGGCTCTAGATACAAAAACCAAATATAGTTTTTTGGCCGAACTTTTCGGTCGCACACTATCAAGTATACTGTTTTTCAGCAAACTTTTTGCTAAAATTATGTTTTCAGCTGAAATTTTAGTTTTACTAAAACTAATGTTTTAATATTTTACTAATTTATTTTGCTAAAAAAGTTGTGCTATTAAGCCCATTAATAGTGTACAGTACAGCCAGATTAAAAAGTATACGCAGAATGAAGTAGATTGTCGCGACATGTCAAGATGTATTAGAGAAGAAGAAAATGGTACTAGAAACTAGAACTCTTGTAAGACATATAAAAAATTAACCATGGAAGATTTTTGTATCTATTTTCCCATACATAAAACAAAATTGTTGATTAAAACAACTAAAATTTTGTGTTGACATTGCTTGTGATAGTAATTGTCTAGTAATTAATTTAAAAACAAAATAAAGTATTTAAATTTAACAAAGATTAAATGTGTATTTGTAAACAAAATGTTTATAATGATTATTAAAGTACACTAAAAAAATAATTTAGTAGAAAAGTTAGTAAAACATCTTGTAAGTCAAGTTTTTTATGCTGAAATTGTGTTTCAGCTAACATTTTAGTTATACTTGTTTAGTATTTTACAGTATTACAAATATTTTACTAATTTATTTTGCTTAAAAAATTGTGCACATTAACTAGAGTTGTCAATTATTCGCCTTTCAGCTTTGTTCGAATAATTTAAATAATTGTTTTCGCTCGTTCGATCAAACGATTAAATTTCAAAAATTATTCGATTAATCGATGAGAATAACGAATAAAAAAAATTATTTTTAAATAATATTTTTATTAAAAAAAAAAAATAAACAATTCATACAAAAAAACTTAAAAATAAAAAAGTTAATATTTTAATTAACATGAAATTCATAACTAACAAAAAAAAACTTTAAAATAAAATAGCTAGGTTGTTCTTAAGAAATAATCTTTCAAAAACAAAGGTTGACTCAATTTTTTTGCTTTTAAACGATTTTTGGTTTCGGTTTTTATTAAATTAGATTTTGAAAACACTCTTTCGCTAATTGTTGAGGTAGGTGATATAGTAAGAAGAGAATTAAATAGTTTATCTAATTTTTCTGTTCTTTTTTTAGATTTTTCCAAATATACCATATCGTCTGATATATCGCTGAAGTCTATTTTATTTTCTATATTTTAATACTCTGAATTGAATTATTTAATTCGCATAAAAGATTATTATTTTCATTACTAATAACTTCTTCTATTTCAATACTTTTATCTGAATTATTGTGATTACTTTCAACATAAAATAATCTGGAGTACAATTCATTGGCATATTCTTTAGTTTCACTTTTTTGGGAATATTTTAGGAAACTTTCATTGCTCGGAAAATTTTCAGAATTCAGAAATATTATTAACGTATTTAAAACTTTTATACGTGTCTCATTTATTCTTATTTTAAGTAAGTCTGTTGCAAAAGAATTATTAATTTTTTCCAAACTATTTATTAAAAACTTGATTACTCCCTCTAATTCTATTATGGATGTGCTATCTTTTTGACGTATTTCCGTAGTTTACTTATAACATTTTTATATTAATTTTTAATTGAAATCCATTATCAACGTCATATCATTACTAAGTTCATCATTATCATCGCTTTCGTCATCCTTCTTTAAAAATTTATGAGAATAAATCAAATTAAAAGCTCTCATTTAATTTATTTTGTAATAAAAAAAAATGTTCAATTAATTGACGTTAATTAATCAATTTATTCGTTATTCGAAAATCGTCATTTTTAAATTATTCGAACAAGAGTCTGGTTTTGTTTGATCGATTAATCGAATTATTCTTAATCGACGGACAACTCTAACATTTACGGCTTGTTTTTACAATACGTGTATAGTTTCAAACGAACGTGTGGCACCCGAACGAATACGTAAGGAAATGAGTTTTTATAATTCGTTCGTCTGACTTACGTTTGAGTATGTATAGCTTTATGTTATGTCAAATAGTAGAGATTGCCATGATATTGTTTTTCAGTTTTTGTTAGCTTTTTTTCATATACAAATAAGTCATTTTTCGTTGGTAGATGGCAACCCAACACTGTAAATGAAATATAAACAAAAAACAGCTGATTTTTGCTTGAAAAAAAAAAACAAAAATACAAATATTTTATTTGTATAAAATATTTGTATTTTTTTGTATTAAGTGTATTATCTTAAATTACATTTTCAGTTAATTTAAACTACAAACTATTTTCAGTGTATCAGTTGTTGATCTAATAAACTAAATCTTGTGTTGATTCCGGCTTGTCAAAGAAATTGAATATTAATTAAATTAAAGACAAAATAAAATGTTTAAATTTATTAAAAATTAAATGTGTATTTGTACAAAAATTGCAAACAAATATACGGTCAGATAGACATACTAAAGCAAAACACAAGAACACACAACTTAGGTAATTTTTATTTGTAAAAGGGTTGTGTATGTCATATTTTGTTAATTTTTTTTATGATGTAAGTAATTGAAAGATAATTTTGTTTATTATGTTATAATTATTTCTATATATTTTCAGATATATATCGTCAGTGTGGGAGTATAAACAGTTTTATATAAACATTTTTATTTTTTACAAGTTTGATATAATTTTTATTAAAAATAAAAATTATGTGTTTTCGACCTTATACATAACGAACAAGTTTTCTACTTATTTTGATCAATGTTAACTTCGAGCTCATATATTAGTTCTCATTTAGTGGGATAACTAGGTTATATGAATGTTTGATATTTGCATGGGATTGTCACTTCTTTCAAAACGTGTTCTGATGATGGGAACCTAGAAAATTCCCGAAATATATATATTAACACATGCGTGAAAGTGATAAATTAATAAATTGAAAAACAAAAACTCTATTGATTATTTGTTAGGACAATATCCTAATAAAAAAATATAAGGTATGGCCTCGAACTTGAATAATTTTCCTTTTTATTTTTTATTGATCAATGGTGATAATCGTTAACTTCGAGCTCATATATTAGTTCTCATTTAGTGGGATAACTAGGTTATATGAATGTTTGATATTTGCATGGGATTGTCACTTCTTTCAAAACGTGTTCTGATGATGGGAACCTAGAAAATTCCCGAAATATATATATTAACACATGCGTGAAAGTGATAAATTAATAAATTGGAAAACAAAAACTCTATTGATTATTTGTTAGGACAATATCCTAATAAAAAAATATAAGGTATGGCCTCGAACTTGAATAATTTTCCTTTTTATTTTTTATTGAAAATTATTTTTAAAAGAATCAAAAAAAATATTTAGGATTTTCAGCAAATTGATTACATAAAGTATAATTTTTTGGGTTTTTTTCGTCTACTAATATTCAGCAAACATGTTATTAACTTTCAGCAAGGACGTTTTATTCTTTAAGCACAAGTGTTAGCAAAACTCTTGCTGAATCTACTAATTTTGTTGCTGAAAATCATCGAGCTGATTTTGCTGACATTAACAATTTTTTAGCAAGCCCAATCATGACTAAAAATTGTTGACTCAGAAACTGACTTTACTAATATTTTTTGAGTGTACATGAGCATCAGTGTTGACAGATCTGGGTCCCCGAAAATGGCAAAATTTGTGTAAACAAAGCCTAAAAATGCCTAAAATACAGCTAAAAAATGGCTAAGAAATTTTATAGGAAAAACTACACATTTAAAAAAAAACAATAGCCGGATTCATGTAATGTCGTATATAGTGTAAACATCGTATTTTAATAACATTAGTGTGTTTTTTACACACTAACATATTTCAACATCAATATTTATTGAAAGTAATATAACATATATTTATCAACATTTTTAAGGAACTGAATATAGGACGAAATGAGACAATCTGCAATGGAAAAAAACGAAAAAAATTACAAAAAAAAAATAATTTTGTATGATACCTGGACGCATACCTAGTTCTTCTTTAACAAAAAACTGTCTAGAGTCGTTTGTTTTTGGCGACGCTTCAAAATTTGTTGAAAATGCGACACAGCATTATCATTGAATAAATCTGTTGCGCGTTTAGCCACTTAATGTTACATTACACTTTCACAAAAAATAACAACACGTGTTCTTAATTGTATGAACACAAGTAATGCCAAAGCTGAACACCGGCAGAAGTTTTTCGCGCAATTCGGTATTTCCCATTTTGCGTTGGTCGTTATACGAAACTTTGTTCGTTAAGCGAAACATTTTTTTTTTTTTTTAAATGTGTTCGCGAAATGTTCGTTAAGCGAGGCGTTCGTTAACCGAGGGTCGACTGTACATGTTATTTCTACTTCCGAATATTTTGAACCACGTTTATTACAAAACCTTAAATTCTATGCTAAATTTTCTTCGATAAAAGTAAAATTTAAAGTTCAAAATTTTATCTCTACAGAACCTAATATTTTATATATTTTTGCATTAGAACAAATTTAAAAATGAAAAACAAATTTTAAGATGATTGAATAAAATATTTGTTTTTTATTCAGAATTTTTTAAAGCCAAAATATATTTAAAATTTGTATTACAAACTTAAAATTTTTTTAACAACAAATATTTTTTTGAACACCAATAATTTTCAATTTTATTTTCACTAAAAACGGAGTATTTTTCCACAATTCTAGAAATTTTCTAAAAATTATATTAGAATTTTTGTTTTTGAACTAAAATAGTACACAAAACATGCTGACATTTGATGTTAATTATGTCTGCTATTAGAGATGATGTATCATAAAATATATTCTTTAATAATGTTAAGTTTTCTTTGATCCTCTTTTATTTAATACATCTTATTTGACATAACAAATATTGCTCACTATTGCAGACATTTAGTTAATAGGAACTAAGATAATTATTATGATGTTTAATAATATATGTATTTAATGTTCTAGTTTAGTTTTGAAATAAATGTAAATTTATAAAATTAATAGCACTCGTGCTAAATAAATATAGTAAAAAAAAATATATATTATAGTTATTTTTGTTTTCTGTGATATATTTATATTTATTTATTTATTTTAGATTTCTGGGATATTTTTATTTTTCATATTGACATAAAATATTTTTGATTTCCCGCCTTTTTTTTAAAAATTGTTATAAGGTTTTAATTATAAATACAAAAATTTTTCAATCAAATTATAATATTTGTTCACTATAGAAGTCACCCCATGTGGAGACGAAATATTGGAAATAAATAATTATAATTTATGAATAAAGGATCTTATAATCGTTTAAAATAAGAATTATTATATGTATTCTTTAATTTTTTTCCATATATCTAAGGCTTTGTGCATAGGTCGCCAAGGTTTAAGTAATTGGATTTTTTCAAAATTTCGCACTACAAAACTTTTGGATTCGTTCAATCAAATGGCTAGACATCAAAAAAATTAATAAGGTTCTGTCATTTTGGGCATTCTGATTTCAATGGGGTATTTTATTTGATTTTCATCTATGTTACAGCTTTTCCGCAAAATTACTTTAAAGTTTGACGCATCTTCGTGCTGTTTAATATGGGGCGTTTCATGTCAAGTGACCCAACTTTTGAAATCGATGTCTTCCGATCGGGATGAAATTTGCACCAAGGTTAGTGCTATTGGAAAGTAGTTTAGACACAATTTTCCAACAAGATTGCTCAAAAGAAAGCTTGGGTATTTCCTTTAAGAGCTTTTTGGTCGCTTAGTGGGATGCTAGTGGGAGATCTATCAAAATAAATTTTTTGTAACTCAAGACAAAGTTTTTTTAATTTTTCGCATATGCACTATTTTGAATTATTTCCTATTTGTGTGTAAGTGTTTCTAAAACCTTAAAATAAAAATTCTACCGAAAAACTAGACAAATTAACCTTTCCGACGGTATGTAACATACCTAACTAAAATTTCATATCCTCGATACTGCAATACCCACAATATGTTAAACACGCAACAATTTTCCACCCCCAACATTTTTTCTGAGTCTTGTATCTGCCTTTCATTGGGGTTTTTTTCGTAAATCCTATAGGTAGTTTTAAGCGCACGTAATATTAATTGTGATTTTTATTGTCAAAATATCAGGTGCCCCAGATAGGGTAGCCAGATATTGAATTGGCAAAAAAAAGTACATCAAAGAAAAAAAGCAGTACAATTGATAAAAAAAAGTACATTTGTATTTTTATTGAAAACGTCCTTAAATTCATTAAATAACATATCATAAAATAACATATACTTCAGTAAAGAATATAAAAATTAGATCGTAAATGTTAACTTAAAAACAAAGTTAATTTGAACAAGTTATATTAATATGTTTAATACTAAATATAATTTCCCAGTAAAAAATTGTCGTGTTTTCAGAAGCAGGATAAAACAAATGCGCTGATGTAAGTGCTTACCATTACATAATACTGAGAAGCAGCAAAAGAAACGAATAATTTTCGTATAAAAATAACCAAAAAAAATGTTGAGCTTTCTGATTTCCCTTACAAGAACGCAGGTTGCAAGCAGCTTACCTTAATCCCTTACAATGATGCAGGTTGTAATGCAGAAAGTTTAAATTCGTGGATTATAAACGATCAGTACCTGCTTTACCGAGTGATCCCCGATCGTGTTTGGTGTTTTTGAATATGTTGTACAAAATAAATAGTCATTAAATTGTTTCTAAAGAGCTAGCACGTGGTGCGGAAAAATGAAATTATTATATTAATATGTCTAAAATTTTAACAACAAAAAATTAATAACTGTAGAATTTTATGTAAAATAAATTATATAATATTCATATTATTACTTATAATCGAAATAATCTAGACATGAAAAATGATTTTATTGAAAGCCATGAAAGCACAGCTTTTTATAAGCGCTAAAATCAGCGCTTATTTTGCCAAAAAGTAATGCTTCCAAGTGGGAATTCGCCATATAAAAATCATGGCATATGTAAGCAGGTTTGTAAGGGATTCTTTTTGGCTTACTCCCTTACAAACCAGGTTGCAGGTAAGCAGCGTTTTTTACTGGGTTGTGTGTTGTACATTTCGGTTTGGTTCGTTTACATAATTATTAAATAATTATATTTTATTTCTTTTTAAATAATTAAAAAATTTTACAAATATTTATAATTCTTTTCAACGTGGTTAACAATTCTATTTTTGGCATTTTCAGTTTTTAAAAAAAAACTCTACACATGTAAATTCAAAATTAGTTTTAATGGTCAGTTCACTCTCTAAATTTTGAATTAAAAGCTTGTTTCTTTCCTGTCTCCAAAAGGTAAACATTAAACTGAATATTCTCTCAGTTGCCGCATTTGAATGTGGTATAGAAAAAATAAACATAAAAATTTCAAAAATATTTACGATTTGCTTTGATTAAGAGTTTCATCACAATGCTGGCGACTGACAATTGATTAATATAAAGAAGAAAAGTCGTCAAGACTGGCGATTTTTTGCTTCTCATATAAAAAACACGAAAAAATACTTCTGTTAGTCGCCACAAATGTGTTCAGGTTGTTAAGACATTTTAACAAGGCGCTTCTAACTGTGTGAATCTTTCTGCACAAAAAAAAATGTTACTAAAGATACTAAACAGGAAAAAAAAGTACAAATAAAAGTACAAAAGGCAAAAAAATGTACTTTAGCGTACTTTTTAGGGGTTATGCAGAAAACAGTACATTGACTAAAAAAAAGTACGCGTACTGCTGAAAAAAGTACGTCTGGCTACCCTAGCCCCAGAGACAACTTTTTGAATCAGGTGGAAATATTTTATGACCATTCCCCGAAATACCACTTTATTTATTATTTCATGACACTTGACATTAAAAAATGTTTGGAGAGGTCGAAGTTAACATGTAGTTGAAAAGGTAAGGTTGTTGAAAAGGTAAGGTATTTTTATTATTATTAGTAACATTTGGTTAAAATGATCTTAAAAAACTATTTATTGTCATTCTAAAGACATTCGGAAATCAGTTTTTTAGACACAGCGTTAAAGTTTAGACGCGTGTTATTTACATAATTTCTTACATAATTAATCATCACAATGTCTACGGCTCCTAAAACGGCTAAGCTTGAAATAAAATTGATGGTTTCCTTTCACAAAAAGGAACACACATCATCAGATATGCGAAATATTTCCGACGGCTTATTAAAAAAATTCCCTACACTGTCAAAACGGTTGCTAATTTGTGGATCATGCAGGAAAGAGCTCGGAAAGTTGAAAAAATTACCGGATTTGAATAGTAATGAGCTTTGAGTTGAAGTTATTGCAGATGAAGCCAAAATTAATTCTGAGAGTGATGGCAGAACTGTTGATGGTGATTCTAACTTTTCAGTAGAAGGTATAAGTTCAAAGAATGAGTGTCAAAACCAATATCATAAGGATGCAGTAGAAGTTATTGAACAAATAAAAGAGAATACAAAACGTCACAGAGTAGAGATAAAAGAATTTAACTTCTCACGCTTGCTACATCGACATGGAGTTATGCAAAAATAATGACTGAGTTTCTAACGTCTCAACGAAAAGCAAGAATTGCTAAAAATATGTTTGCTGAGCATGGGATTCTCACACCCCCAAACAAAAAGAAGGGAAAAACTTTAGAGTGCGAAACTGAAGCTCTAGTAACTCAGTTTTATCAGCGAGATGATATGAGTCGCCTGGTGCCAGGACTGAAAGACTGGGTGTCTATACGAAACGATGGCAAGAAAATTCAATTGCAATGGTTCTCTGCAACCTGAAAGAGTTTTTCGCAATATTTCAATCTGAACACTAGGATGTCAAAATTGGCTTCACAAAATTTACCCAACTGAACCCAAAACATTGCGTTTTGGCCGCGAAATAACAGCTGAACCTAGAACACCAAGAAAGTATTGACAAAAAGAGCTGCAAATAAAGGCGATAAATAATCTGGATGAAAGACTGGGTATTTGAAAATTTACAAAACTTAAACATTTCATCAGCTACAATAAATTAAGTATAAAAATAGTTATGATATAAATGAATCTAATGTGATTAATATTAAATTTTATTAAATTATTTATCTTTTATTTTTATTACTATCTATAACTATATAAGAGTGGCGTGACTGAGTGACTGAGTGCTGAGGGCTGAGTGACTCAACATCGCTCAGCCAAGACCTCTGGATCTAGGAACTTGAAAATTGGTAGATATGTTCCTCCTCCGACTTAGACCTCCACTAAGAAGCGATTTTTTGATATTCCAACGGACAAGACCACAAAGTGGAAAAACTCCTCCTTTTTTGGAAAATAATGTCCCTTTTCCCCAGCCAAGACCTCTGGACCTAGGAACTTGAAATTTGGTACATATGTTCCTGCTCTGGCTTAGACCTCCACTAAGAAGCGATTTTTGGATATTCCTACGGAGAAGGTCAAAAAGTGGAAAACTCCTCCTTTTACGGAAAATAGTGTCCATTTTTCGAAAAAAGTACCTTTTTCCAAAAAAAAAAAGTACCGAAAATGAAGTCCAAAAAAAAGTACCTTCTTCCAAAAAAAGTACCTTCTTCCAAAAAAAGTACCAAGAGAAAAAGTACCGAAAACGTTAAATTTCAAAAAAAAAAAACGTACCAACAAATTTTTCTTTTTACCAAAAAAAAAGTACCAAAACTATTGACAATAAGTACCAAAAAAATTTAATTTTCTAAAAAAGTACCAATTTCAAAAATGTCCCTTTCCAAAGAAAAGTAATGAAATTTTCAAAGAAAATAATTACCAGAAAAGCCCCTTTCCCAAAAAAAAGTACCAAAAAATGTACCATTTCCAGAAAAAAGTACCAAAAAAAAGTACAATTTCAAAGAGAAAAAGTTCCAAAAATGTTCATTTTCAAAAAAAAGTAACAAAAAATTTTTCTTTTTACCAAAAAAAAAGTACCAAAACTATTGGCAAAAAGGTACCAAAAAAATTAAATATTCTAAAAAAGTACTGATTTCAAAAATGTCCCTTTCCAAAAAAAAGTACCGAAATTTCCAAAAAAAATAATTACGAAAAAGTCCCTTATAAAAAATAAAAGTACCAAAAAATGAGAAAAAGTACCGAAAATGTTCATTTTCAAAAAAAAAGTACCAAAAAATTTTTCTTTTTACCAAAAAAAAAGTACCAAAACTATTGGCAAAAAAGTACCAAAAAAATTAAATATTTTAAAAATGTAATGATTTCAAAAATGTCCCTTTAAAAAAAAAAGTACCGAAATTTTCAAAAAAAAATAATTACCGAAAAAGTTCCTAATCCAAAATAAAAGTACCAAAAAAATTTAATTTTCTAAAAATGTATCAATTTTAAAATGTCCCTTTCCAAAAAAAAGAACCGAAATTTTCAAAAAAAAATTACCGAAAAAAAGTACCAATTTCAAAATAGTACTTTTTCCAAAAACTACATTTTCCAAGAGAAAAAGTACCGAAAACGTTAATTTTCAAAAAAAACGTACCAAAAAAATTAAATTTTATAAAAAAGTACCAATTTCAAAAATGTTCCTATCCAAAAAAAAAAGTACCGAAATTTTCAAAAAAAATACTCACCGAAAATAGTCCCTTTTCCAAAAAAGGTACCAAAAATTTTACCCTTTTCAGATAAAAGTACATTTTCCAGAGAATAAGTACCGAAAAAGTTAATTTTCAAAAAAAAGTACCAAAAAAATTTTCTTTTTAAAAAAAAAGCACCAAAACTATTGGCAAAAAAGTACCAAGAAAATTAAGCTTATTTATAAAAAAGTACAATTTTCAAAAATGTCCCTTTCCGAAAAAGTACCGAAATTTTCAAATAAAATAATTGCCGAAAAATACCCTCTTAAAAAAAATACCAAAAAATGTACCCTTTTCAGAAAAAGTACAAAAAACTGTTGTAAAAAAGTACCAAAAAATGTTCTATATCTAAAAACGTACCAATTTCAAAATAGTACTTTTCACCTAAATAAGTACCTCTTTCCAAAAATTAAGTATATTTTCCAAAAAAAGTACCTTTTCCTAAAAAAGTAACGAAAAAGTTCCCTTTTCAAAAAAAACTACCCAAAAATTTACCTTTATTACCAAAAAAAAGTACAAAAAAAAAATTTATTTTTCTTCGAAAGTACCAAATACCAAAATAAAGTACCAAAAAAGTTTCTTTTTCCAAAAAAAGAGGTACCAAAAATATTCCTTTTTCAAAAAATTGCAAAAAAAATTTAATTTTTCTAAAAAAGTATTGGAAAACAGTACAAAAAAAATAATTTTTCTAAAAAAGTACTAATGTAAAAAAAGAACTTTTTCCAAAAAATGTATTTTTTCCACAAAAGTTTTTTTTTCCAAAAAAAACTACACAAAAAATAAATTTTTCTAAAAAAAAGTACGAATTTCAAATATGTACTCTTTCCAAAAAAAAATTCCATTTTTCAAACAAAAAGTACCAAAAATATTAAATTTTACTATAAATGTAGCAATTTTAAAAAGTTCTTTCTGTATCTTCCAAAAAAGAGTACCAAAAAAGTACCTTTTCCAAAAAAAATACCGAAAAAGTACCTTTTCCAAAAAAAAAAATCTAGCAACAAAATTTAAAATAAATTTTTCTAAAAAAATACCAATTTCAAAAAGAACTTTTAATAAAAAAATTTCCATTTTCCACCTAAAGTATCTTCCACAAAAAAAAACAAAAAGTGTCTTCCAAAAATGTACCCAAAAAATTTGATTCTTCTAAAAAGGTACCAATTTCAAAACAATAATTTTTCCAAAAAAAACTTCCATTTTTCAAAAAAAAAAATAAAATTAGCGAACATTTTTTAGCTTTTCCAAAAAAAAGTACCAAAAAAAATTTACTTTTTCTAAAAAAATACCATCTTCAAAAAAAATACCGAAAAAAATACATTTTTTCAAAATTTAAATTACAGTTTAAAAAAATTACTTTTTCCAAAAAAATTTATAATTTTTGAAGTGTTTTTTTTCATTTTTTTTTTTGTATTTAAAATTTAAAAAAAATTCCCGGTTCAACAAATGTCAAACATTTCACACTGAAGTAACGCTTCCCAGCAAAACTTTGGTAATGGGTGCGATAAAGTAATGCATTACCTTGTAATGTGTACTCCTTACCCGTATCATTACTTTCCAACAAGAAGTAATGAGTTACCGATAATTGGACACTCATGGATTACCTTGTAATGAGACCTCATTACATTTTACATTACTTCAAAACATAAAATAATGACTTACCGATCATCTATTACATAATGCATGAATTATAAACGTAAAGTAATTATCAATATATATTTTTGAAAATCTATTTATAGACACATTACTTTGTGATTTTTTGTAAGCATAATGGTAAGGTGTATATTTTTGATATCACGAACGAAAACACGAAGCACAGCAACTCATCTACATGTTAAGCAATAAAATATTGTATGTATCGATAGCTCGGTTGGTAGAGTTCTCGCCTAACTAATTGTTAAATACCAGAGACCCCAGGTTCGAATCCCAGCATGACCAAGTTATTTATTTAATAAAAAAAAAGTTATTTATTTAATTAAAAAAAAATATATGTAAAAAAAATTTTTTATGCATTTTTTATGAAAATCTATTTATAGACACATTACTTTTTCCCACCATGTAACCATATAAGTAACCAGTTACTTTACCCACTACAAGGTAATGAGTTACCTTGAGGCTCATCGCCTGTAAAATTCATCAATGAAGTAACGTGTAAAGTAATGCATGAGGCCCTATGCCGATACATTACTTTACCCATGATTTGGTAATGTGTGGTTTTGCTGGGTTTAACAAACAAGTCGAACGAAAATAAAAAATATTTAAATTTAAAAATATAAATAATAATTGCAGTTCTGTTTTTTATTCGTTTTGTTGTTTATCTCGATTTAACGAACAACCTTGACGTTCTGTAATTCGTTTAACCAGAATTCTACAAAATTTTCTACAAATATAATTTTGTTATAATTACGTTCTAATTTTCTACACTTTTTCCCGTATAAACTTTATTTGAGTGGTTTTTTACACCTATCGTGTTACAATCTTAGACTACAAATAGAGGTTAAAATATTTCGTGTATGTTTTTTTTTCATATTAATGTATATAAATAATCTATACATATAAAGAAATGGTGTGAGTGACTGACTCAACATCGGCCAGCCTAGACCCCTGGACCTAGGAACTTAAAATTTACAATTGATTTTCCAATATTTCAATGGAGAGTGCCAAAAAGTGGAAAAAGTTTTCCGTTTTTGCATAAAAAGTATTGGCATTTTTAAAAAAGTAGCCGTTACTTTTTTAACACATAAAAGTAACGATTTTTTAAAGTAACGGTTTAATCAACAACTAACGGTTTTTGTTTTTTAAGTAACGATATTTTTCAAAAAAATAACGGGTTTAAAAACGTAACTGTTGTTTAAAAAAAATAGCGGTTTTTAAAAAAAATATAATAAGTAACTGTACTTTTCAAAAAAGAACGGGTTTCTAAAAAAAAGAAACGTTTTTTTCAAAAAAGGAACGTTTCTTTTTTAACTATTTTTTTTCAAAAATTAACGGTTTTTTATAAGTCATGGTACTTCTCAAAAGAATAACGGGTTTAAAAAATTTTTTTTTTCACAATATGAAACTTTTTTTTTTTTAAGTAACAGTAGTTTTTATCTGTCTATCTATTTATATAAAAGAGTAGTGTGATATACAGTTCTTTTTGAAAGAAAAATGTTATTCAGATGTAAGAAAAATGTTATTCAGATGTAAAACCACATACAACTCACTGACGTTTTGGAGTTCAAAAACCTCTACTCAATCTCAATATATCTGTTCGCTCAACAGAAAAATTTATTACGTTTAACAAAATGCATTGTTTTTTTTGGCTCAGGAAAAGTGTTTTTGTTAATTTTTACAATTCTTAATTAAGGTACAAAATAAGTACATCTATAGTCTTATTTATACTTCTAATTTACACACAATTTTTATTCAAGCTAATAACAATGCTACATTGATGTAAAACATAATAAAAAAAAGTTGATCTTTCATTTGCGCCATTACATTTTAAAGTTGGACTCTTTGTTCAAACGGGACGCGGAAGCTTTACCAGTCCTGGTCCATATATATATTAAGAACATTTGTGGATACCCCGATGAAACGAAAATGTTGACTGTTTCATAAAATAGAGTATTTTTCGAAAAAATTTCGTGGCTCCTGGTCCTAACCAAGGTCCAATTTTGGATAGGGATGTCGTTATCACGGGCGTAGGGTAAAGGTAGGAGTAATACATATTTTCATCGACATTCCTTAAACTTTATCAGTTTTCAAGCTATAGGTCATATTCTAAAATCAGATAAGGAGCACAGTCTTGAAAACTTCAGATAAGCTGATGGAGCCATTTACCAGGTAATATCATATTTTACAATAAATTTTAACAAATAAATTCTAGAAAATAGTTTTGAAAAATAACACTCAAAAATGGTTAAACCACTGGAAATTTTTACTATTTTGTTAAATAAGATTAACTTAAATCTATGCTTAAGTCAGTTTTTAAATACAAAATGGGTTCAAAAATAGTCAACTCGATTTAAAACACATTTAATAGATTTTTTATGTTTGTTGTTTTGGAAATACATTCGTTCTGAAATTTTAGTATAACAGTTTTTGTGAAAAAGTTTCTACTATCGATTTACGAAAAAAAAAATTAGAAATCTAGAAGGCTCATAATGAAGATGTCCTCTTAAAATTGAAAAGTAAAAAATTTAAAAAATAAATTTATGATCGGGAGATAAAAATCGTATAGGACCAAATTTTTTTTACAGGTTCCACAATTTTCTGCTTTTGTGTTCATTGGTTGCCCAGGACCAAATATTTTTTACAGGTTCCCAATTTCATGCTTTTGTGTTCATTTGTTTATAAGAGTAAATAATTTTGCTGCAGTTGAAACCTACAAGTTTTAAGTGAATATGTAAATTTCTTTCAGAGTTGTAAAGAGTACCATTTACCACCTTTTGCTCTTTTTTAAACCTATAACTTTTAAATATTCAAATTCTTCTATATCTTAAAAATCCTAGACGCCGCTAACGGTAGTTTTTAATATCGGAATATATTAAGATTTCATCTTTTAATAATTAAACATTAAAATTGTTTGCTTTATTCCAAGTTCCTAGCTCCAGTGGTTTGAACTTTGTGATTAATGGCCATTTATCCTATTACTATGGTTTTATGATAAATTCCAAAAAGTTTTTCTTCAGTGAATTACCTGAAGTGTTTTGGACAAAAGGAGAGTTTTCCCAGTAAACATTTCCAAAAATCCCATCTTAGTGGGTGTATATGCGAGGGGATAAACCTACATGCCAGATTTCAAGTTCCTAGCTGCAGCGGCTTGGTCATGGTGATTAAGGGGACATTTTTTTCTTTGTACCACATTCTCATTGAGTTTTTATAGGGAATTCCAAATAGTATATTTTAAGTGCATTAGCCATTACTCTATTTGAAATTACAGATTTCTAGCAGAAGAGGTTTAAGCAGAAAGATAAGATGGATATTTTTTATCGTAACAATTTTCAAAAATAGTCTACGATTTCAGATTTCTAGCGAAGAGTTTTAAGCAGAACGTTAAGCAAAACACTTTTTTGTTTTTTTGTGCAACCTTTTAATTATTTCCAAAAATCATGTTTCCGAGAATTGTGTCTACGCCGGAGACGGAACCTTCATACCAAATTTGAAGTTCCAAGCCCATGCGGTTAAAGCTGGGAGATTACTTATTAACATTTGAACCCCATTTTAACTATGTTTTTATTTCAAAAAGTAGCTAATTAGTCTGTACATCAACACATATTTTATACTGGCGGACAATGCCCACAAGGTTGTTAGCGTAGATAAGACGTTTTTTTTTGCGTTAAAGTTCAAAATGTAATTTTTATTGGACAATACAATAAAGTATTACCTATCTTATTTTACAGATTTGCAGAAATTTTTTACTAAGCGAAGCCTGCTTCGGACATACCGCAGAGTAAAAAACCCCTAAGTCCGGCCGCAGGCCGGCTACGCAGAAAAACTTTAATATTCACACAATCTTCTTTTGAAAAATTTGTCAATGAAGAATATGTATATTTTTTACTGGGGATTATTAGCATAATAATGTTAGACATAGTTCCCATGTTGGTTTGAGGGTTATGATAGAAACATTTCAATTCATAATCCCCAAATCGGAAATTGGGATAATGTCATGTCATTCCTGCCTAAAAATGTAGATCCCCAAAAGATTAACTTCTTATAAAAATCGTCCAGGACCAAATATTTTTTTTTTTTTACAAATTTTGAGTTTTTGTGTTCATTTGTCAAAAAGAGTATATCATTTTGCAGCACTTGGAATCTAAAAATTTCAAGAGAATAAGAAAATGTATTTAAAAGTTATGAATTAGTACCAACTTTTACCCCTTCTTATACAGTTAACTTCTAAATATCCAAAATATTTTATAATTTAATTTTTATTATACTTGACTAGCTTAAAAGTCCGAGATATCGTTACCAATAGTTTTAAATGTCGGAATATATTAAAAAGAAAATGATTTCCTGTTTCAAATGGTTCGAAATGGTTCGAGAAGATGTTTTAAATTTTAAGCATAAAGCAATTGTACATGTCATTAAGAGGACACTTTCCTCTTTAAATCTCCATTTATGACAAGTTTTAAATAAAAACGCAGAAAGTATATCTTAAGTGAATTACGATATAATTACCTAATGATTTTGATTATGATGTTAAATAGAGATTGTCCGTTTTTGCCCCTCTCTTGGTTGATGTCTACGCTTAAGAGAACCTAAATGTAAAATCTCAAGTTCCTAGCTCCTACGATTTGAGCCGGGCTATTAACGGACATTTTTCCTTTTTAACCCCATTTATACAACGTTTTAATTGTAAGTTCAAAGAAACACATATTTTAAAAGTCAGATTTGTAGCCAAATGTTATTTGGCAAAATATTAAAAAGTAGATTTAGCCCCTCACCGTAAGAAATTTCACCATATAAATTTCTTATTATATAATGTCTGCTCCAGACGAGGAACCTTCAAGTCAAATTTCAAGTTCCTTACTCCAGCGGTTTAAGCTTTGTGATTAATCCCAATTTTAAACCCCGCTTTTATGGTGAGTTCCAAAAAAATGTTCTTCAATGTTTTCCTTTTTATCCATCCCCGCAAAAGTTTACAAAAATCCCGTCTTAGTGGATGTCTTATTTAATAACAATTTGAAGTTGAATATATTTTTACCATTTTTATCAAGTTTTTATTGGAAATTTCAAAAAGTATATCTTCGATAAATTAGCCCATACATCAGGGAATACATATCCTAAAATTAAGATTTCTTCACAAAAGGGTTGGGGCAGTAAATCAAGAGGAAACCTTTTCACTTTTTTGCTCCATAACGTAAATATTTCCAATAATCCCATATTTGTGGATGTCTACGCCAGAGGAGGAACATACATGCCGAATTTCAAAATCAAGCGGTTTGGGCTGAGTGGTTAAGGGAACATATTTGCCTTTGTACCACATTTTTATCAAATTTTATTGGAAGTTCCTAAAGGCAAATTTTAGATTTCTAGCTGAAGGGCTTTAAGTAGGACGATAAGGGGACGACTTTTTATCCTTTTTGTCCTAACAATTTCCATAGGTCGTGATTAGTTGTACACGATCGAGAAGGAACCTTCATGATGAATTGAAGTTCCGAGCCTGTACTAAATCCCTTTTAAATACCATTTTACTATGTTTTTATTGCATATTTTAGTAACGGGCAATCCCTTTACAGCGTTTTAATTAGAAGTTCAAAGAAAAACATATTTTAAAAGTCAAATTTCTAGCTAAATGTTATTTGGGATGACATTTAAAGGAAGATTTCGCTCTCACGGTAAGAATTTCCTTAAATTTATTCTTAGATAATGTCTTCGCCGGTCGAGGAACTTTCAATCCAAATTTCACCTTACTGAAGCGGTTTAAGCTTTGTGATTAATCCCAATTTTTCTTATTAAAACCCCTTTTTACTGTAATTCCATCTTTGTGAGTGGAGGAGAAACCTACATGCCGTATTAAAAAATCAAGCGGTTTGGGCTGAGTGATTAAGGGAACATATTTGCCTTTTTTATCAAGTTTTGTTTAAAATTCCTAAAGGTATATTTTAAGTGCTTTAGCCCATAGATTATTGGCTTATGCACTTGAAATTTCAGATTTTTAGCCAAAGGGGTTTAAACAGGACGATAAGTGGAGGACTTTTTATCTTTTTGCACTACATACTAACAATTCCCTAAAATCCTGATTAGATGTATGTGATGGAGAAGGAACCTCAATGATAAATTTGAAGTTCCAAGCTCCATCGTTGTAGGCAGCGAGATTAGGCGGTATTAATATCTTATGAATACCATTTTTACTATATTTTTATTGCATATTTTAGAAAATATCTTTGCATTAAATTAGACCTTATACCAATGAACACATAAGTTATGGTAACGTGAAGGCTCACTAGGTTGTTATCATAGATAACACGTTGTTTTGCCTTAAAGTTTAAAATGTAATTTTTATTGGGCAACAGAATAAAGTATTAACTTTTTTTTTTTTTTTTTTTTTTTATTAATTAATAATCATATAATTGGAAATTATATACTATTACCCTAACCGAGCACTAGCGACTATGGCCTTCGGCGCGTTGTAGCGAAAACAGACCAGTGCCTCTGGTGGGAATCGAACCCACGACCCCCGCACTGATAAGCCAGCACGCTACCAACTAGCCTACCGGGGCGCACATTAACTTTTTTATTTTACAGTCTTCCATAAATGTTTTACTCAGAGAAGCCGTCTTTGGACATACCACAGAATAGAAAAAATCCTAAACCTGGCCGCAGTCCGTCTACGCAGAAATAGGGTAATATTTACACAATGTTCTTTTGAAAAAACGATTTTATAACTATGTAAGACATAGCTCCCATTTTGATTTGGGGGTTAAGACAAACATATTTTCATTCGTAATCCCCAAATTGTAAATGCTGATGGCATACACGCTAACAACTCAGCGGGTATGCCATAGTGTGTACGTATGCCAAAGTCATAGGGATGAGCCCTCTCGGTCGGTTAGGGTGGGTAACCGTCCGTAAAAAATGTTTAAGGAGCATATAGACGACATGTATTTGTCATCTGACATGTCAAATTTCCCACTGCAAAATACATACATGTCGTGTGTGACCTTTTTAACTTTGCTTCTGTAAAAGTCAGACGCAAAGTCATCTGACAAAATTTCAATTAGAGCGTGCTCTATTTTCTTCTGACAAACCATCTGACATCAGCTGTTTTAAATATGAAACAAAAAGTTGTCATAAATCCATGCCGTGAGAAAACAAACAGCGGCGGTCCCCTATTGACGGAATCATTAGCCGGCTAAAGTTAACATTTTACAATACCAATAAATGTATATACATTTTCCCATTTAATAAAATTATGTACATATATATGTTTATAAAAAGTTTCATAATTATATCCCAAATTGGTATGTCCCCATTTAAAGAAAAATTATTTAAGATGGCTGAACTATTTTGCGGCGCAAAAAAAATTTTTGCTGCGGCAGCATGCCATGTTGAAACCCAGATCGACTTTGGTGTGTGATAAAACTATAGCAAATTTTGCTTGATTCTAATTCCTCTTTTCTTTTTTTTTTAATTTCGATTTCATTGCAGTTATAATTGAAATTACACTGCACACTGCAATTGCATTATCCTTTGATGACATTTGACTATCACTTTTAAAAAAAAATTATTTTAATAAAATTTTCGCACTGATCAGCTGTTGAAGAAAAAAAACAGAGACTGTGTCAGAAGCAAAAAACATGTACGTTTGTGACCAAATATTATAAACCTTATGTAAAATATTATAAACCTTATGTAAAAAAAAATTTTGACAGACATGCACAATTACATGTGACTTGAAAATTTGACATGTCAGATGACAAATACATGTCGTCTATATGCTCCTTTAGAAATTTTTTAATTAGTAATAAAAATACATCTTAAATACATCAAGCCGCTATGGTTCGGACCATAGTGGGGTATTTTGCACATGTGATATTACCTCATTATAAGAAGGCATGTCCAATGACTTAAGCCGATCTACACATCTTTATTGGGCATCGATAGAATGTGGATTTATCACAATTTCATTAATTATTAAATGTTACTAATCATGAATATAAATGTTTTTATACAAACAAAAACTAATTAAAATTATAAATTATAGGTAAATAAAAACCAAACACAAACTACAGTGTTATGAAGCTTCAAACTCCTTCAGCTAGAGTTTACAGGCAAGGATCTGGATCTGTGATCAACATCACATGAATTCTGTATAATATTCCACATGTTGGTCATTATATAAAAAAACTCCTTAAATATTCACAAAACTTACAATGAATAAAAATTTTTAGGCAGAACTACACGCAGAAAAAAGATCATCGTTTTATAATAGTTTGAGAGCATCATGTTATGACTACAATTCGTAGCAATCAGATTATGATCCTAAATGACGATAAAATCGTCTTCGGTAATCGTAATATGATCATCCAGAGTCATGTATATGATAATTATAATCAAAATATGATAATTTTGTGTCCACAATCATCTTCAATCATACTTTTTCTCTGCGTGCAGGTGCACTCCGGGCAAGCCCGGCTTTAGCCGGCTTGTTAATATATATAAATTTAATTATTATTACAAATAAATAAAAAAAATATAATTTTTCAAAATTCTATAGAAAACAAGTGATTTTATTCCTGCGGTTAACATATTGTGGGTATTACAGTATTGAGAGCATGGAATTTTAGTAAGGCATGTTACATACCTTCGGTAAGGTTAATTTGTCTAGTTTTTCAGTAGCATTTTTATTTTTAACGTTTTAGAAACACTTACACACAAATAGGAAATAGTTCAAAATAGTGCATAAGCGAACAAATAAAAAAAAATTGTCTAGAGTTACAAAACATTTATTTTGATAGCTTTCCCACTCGCATCCCACTAAGCCACCAAAAAGCTCTAAAAGGAAAAGACCTAAGCTTTCTTATGAGCAAAAAAAAAGGCATATTTTAAATAAAAGTCCAAAAAGTTTTTGATTTTGAAATAAATAGTCAAAAATTTTTTTTTTTTATATATTTTTCTTTGAAAGATTGAAGAAACTGGCTATCTAAACTAGTTAGGACAAATTTTGCTAAGAACAATAGGTAATAAGTTACATGGATGAGAAAAAACAGCTGTTTGGCCAAAAATGTCAAATTTTCACCCCCTCTAACTGAGAGAGTTCTTGACCGATCTTGTTGAAAAATTGTGTCGAAACTAATATCCAATAGCACTAACTTTCCCGATCGGAAGACATCGCTTTCAAAAGTTGGGTCACTCGACATGAAACGTCCCATGCATATACAAAAATTAGCAAATGCAATAAATCTGATTTCTGTCTAAGGGCAAGACCAGTATTGATATTTACGGTAAATATTTGACTTCAAAAGCATAACTTTAAACTCGTTTTTTAATTTTTTTAATTTTTCGCGAATTCTATCACTAAATAATTAATCGAGCTAATCAAATGTCCACGCAGTGGAAAGAGTCATTTAAGAGGAGTTATATTAGTGAAAAAAAGGTATTTACCAAATCGTTTTTTTTTTTGCAAAATTCGCGATTAGGCAAAAATTTTACTTGTTACCATAGCTTTTCAGGATGACCACAAGGTCCAGATTATAGTATGATATATAAATATATTTCCAAGGTTTGTTTTCAAATTTTCAGCTAAATATTTTTTTATTTGCAAAAGTTTTCCTTACAAAACCTCCGTTTTGTTACATATTTGTCACAAAAGTAGGGTTTTTGTTAGAAAAACTTCTTCAAATATAAACATTTTTAGATGATTTTTAGCACATATACTTTTCATACTAAAAGTTGGGCTCTTCGTTCATCTCGGAAAGCTATGCTGTTATATAAAATTTTTGATATATCGCCCTTTTTGCATATGAGGCGCTATATTAAAATAATTGTTTTCTTCATGAATCCTCTTAAAAGGCTCTTTCTACTGCCTAACCTTTTGTTAGTTCAGCGACAAAATTCGCTTAAACCTTAAAAATTGGTAAAAATAAGAAAACCAGCTAAATAGCGGGTATAGTCTACAGTTTTGTGAATCAAATTGTAGATCACATAGCAATACATTGAATGTCTTTACATTTCAACAAAAAGTACATAGTTAGTTTGATTGCATTTTAAAAAGGTTATACAGATATTAAAAAACTACATTTACATGCGCCAAACTTTGAAGTGATTTTGTGGAAAAACTGTACTATAGATCGACAAATAAAGTACGCGAAAAAATAAAATACGAGTGCCTGAGGTATATAGAATTGGTAATCATAACCTTATTAATTTGTTAAAGTCACGATTTGTTCCTCCTTTGTAATCATATGTATAAAATTGAAAAGCATAGCAATTTTACTACCATGTTAAAAATCGACATATATGGATCCATACCTGAACACACATGCTTCATACATGTCCACATGCATACATACATAATTCACATGTGTTCAAAATTGAGGTTATATTTACATACATAATCATACATATCAATACATGGTCGTATGTGCACATTAACGAAAATTGAGGTAATATTTGTATGCTCACTAGGGTCGCCATTATTTTTCAACTTGCGATTTTTGGGGCTGCCCCCCTCTATATATACGTAATACTTGGCTTATTTAATACTTGAGATGTGTTTAATAAAATACTTGACAGCAAACACAAGGTTTTTGATTTTTGTTGAATAAAATTTTCAAAAATGCAAAAAAGTCACTTTGAGGTACCCGCAAAATATTTATTAATTTTTTTGACACAAAGTTAGGGTAAGTTAGCGATTTTCTGGGTAAGTAATATTTTTTATCTGAGTAGTTATGATTAAACCCAACACAAAAATTATTTTATATTTTTTTAATTTTGAAGAAAAAAAAATTTGTACTTTTTTTAAATTATGCCCATTTTTCCAAGGGGCCCGATTTTCAAGGGCGATGCGGGACATCTTCCCGTTATGCTAGAACTCTAATTTTTTGCGTGGCGTATTTTGACACCCTATCGAATATTTTAAGGGGGGGGGGGGTACAGTCAAAATCTCATTTTTATTTTTCTCCCATACAACGGAAGGCACCCTAATGCTCACATATGAAGTGGTATGAGCATATGTGAATCCTATGGTTTTATATGGGCATGTATGACCTAGAATAACAACTCCATATATGATCATGAATAAGTTCATACATGTCCATAAATGCGTACGTGTATGTTGATTTTTAGCCGGGTATGTAAATTTTCTGATCATGAATAAGTTCATACATGTCCATAAATGCGTACGTGTATGTTGATTTTTAGCCGGGTATGTAAATTTTCTGTTTTTCCATGATATTTGTAGGGAAAATTACAAGTTACATATTAACATGATTGTGCTTAAATGAAAAGTAGTTTTGTATATTTTGTTAGTGCTGAAATTAACAAATTTGGAAAATTTTTAAAAAATTTGTAGAACGGAGGAAAAACTCCATTTTTATTAAAAATCAAGTCGCAATATCTCGAAAATTTTTAAATAATTATGCTTAGCATGCCAAAATTAATTTAAGATTATGTATCGCAAGACATATTTTGTTATAGCAGTTTAAGAAAAAATTTTAAAAATCGAAAACTTTGTTCGCGGGGCGCCACGGGTTAATCTTATTCAAATTTTCTCTTATTCGTAACAATAGCACAGGAGGACCAACTCATAACTTTTAAAAATAAAGTAGGTTATGACCATTAATTCTATATGTCTGAGGCACGAAGATTTCAATGGCGTACTTTATATTTCGACTAATGGCACAGTTTTTCCACAAAATGACATTAAAGTTTGGCTCATGTAAATGCAGTTTTTTACATACAACGGTTTTAGAATGCAATCAAAGTGACTACTTTCTGTTGAAATGTAAAGACTGCCCCTGTATTCTTATTTGAGGTACATATTTGATTCACAAAACTGTAATTTTAACACGTTTAGTGTTTTTTCTTGTTTTTCAAAATTATTACGGTTTAATCAAATGTTATCCCTAAACTAGCAGTTGGCCTTAACAAATGGTCATGCAGTAGAAAGAGCGTATAATTAAGAGGTGTTCCATTAAGAAAACAATTATTTTAATATGGTGCCTCATATGAAAAATGCGCAATTTGTCAAAAAATGTATATGGCACTATCGCTTTCCAAGATGATCCATCTGTACAACTCTCAGCATAATGTGTGAATACCTTTGATAAGTATATGTGCAAAAAATCAGTTAAAAATGTTTATTTATATTTTAAAAAAATGTTTTAACAAAACCCTACTTTTGTGACAAATATGTGACAAAATGGATGTTTTTGTTTGGAAACTTTTTGCAAATATAAAAATTTTTAGCTGAAAATTTGCTCAATATACTTTTGAAATGTATATTAGACTGGCCCTTATTTTTGAAGTTGCTCCGAATCCCGCTCCCCGGGGCTAATTTTTTGAGGTTAATGGAAGAACTAATCCAGAAAAAATTTCAGCTCATTTGATGAATTTTTGAGCTATCCCTGGCCCTTCAAAGTTTTGAATTTTTGGTATTTTTGCCAAAATTTTCCGTTGTAAACACCCTAGTGTACAAACTATAAACCCAAATATAAAATGGTTTTTTTCCTAAAAAAACGCTTTTATTACCTTTCCAAAATGCCCAAAATCTCTAAATTCGGATTAAAAATGACAAAGATATTGCTGTTATAGTCAACGTGAACGTACCTTATTTCATTGTGAATTGTCTATTTATATATGTTCATTAGAGTCGTTCACGTTTGTATGCACCACATTTTCATTTATTTGCACCACTCTAATGTTCATTCACAATAGCAGTGTACAGCTGTTACGTTATTTTGAACAGCACAGTTTTATTCAAAATGTTTTCAACTCGTTCTAAAACTCGTGTTTATTTAATCGGTGAACCTTGTACACAAATATTAGGCGCTAAGTTACCATCCAAAGGGCAAGTTTTATCGCTTTTATTCAGTATCTATAACGACCAAAGACTTTCGTTGCGTGCTAGTGCAGCTATAGTTGTAAATGAGGCGTGCGGTTTTTGGGATAAAGCTTACATTCCAACACAACGCAAAGATAAGTGCATTGACAAATTGTTATTGTTGCATGGTAAGTGGCATAAATTATTTAAACATAGAAGCCGCGAAAGTGCAGCACACAAGAAGAGTGAAAAGGCATTTCTAAAGAAGTTGGAAGAATTGTTCGATATCGCAGCAGCAAATGCCATGGACGTTATGACTAACAAAGCCGACAAGCAATTTTTAATAAATCAAAGAAAGGGTCGGCATGGCGTCATATTAGGCATTGATACAGTCGCCATGCGAAAGGAGAAGGCAAGATTGGATCGCATACAAGCTGAAGCAGAGCTGAGAAGAAGGGAGGAGGAACAGTTGGCATCTATTTCAGATACAAGTAATCTTGATGATATCGATTCAAATGATACTACTATTGAAATGAACGAACTTGTTGAAACCGACTCCGAAATGGATGTGGACTTTGCTGTGAATACAGTGCCATCTTCTAAAAGAGGCATATTTAATTTTATCAATGAAAGAATTGTGTCTGCTCTCGATAAATGCAAGGTCTCAGATAGATATGCTGTTCATCTACTGGTCGCAGTTGCTGAGTCGCTAGGCCACGACGTTCAAAAATTGATAATTAATCGGACCACTCTACAGCGAGTACGACAATTACAACGCGAATCAATTGCTACCAAAATAAAAGATAATTACAAATTGAATCCGGATATGCCATGCACTGTTCATTTTGATGGCAAATTGTTACCCAGTATACATGGAAAATCAAAGATTGACCGTCTTCCCGTTATCGTCTCCAATAAGAATGACGATCAACTGCTTGGCATCCCATCTATACGAAATGGAACTGGCCATCAGATATCGGCCGCGGTAATTAATGTTATTACTGAATGGGGTTTGCAACAAAATATTCAAGCGATTTGTTGCGACACAACAGCATCGAATACAGGACTGTTAAATGGCGCGTGCACGCTACTTCAGCAGGGGCTCGGGCGAAGCTTGATGATTTTGGCCTGTCGTCATCATATTTATGAAATTGTTCTTAAAGCGGTCTTTGATATAAAAATGGGGGCAACATCTGCGCCGGATGTGCTTTTATTCAAGAGATTTCAAGCTAAATGGGGTATGTTCTTGTTGTATAACATATACGAAGCATGTATTTCATAGTAACTTGAAACTAATTACTTTTCAATGCTTTTACTTTTATTGTAGAAGAACTAGATGTTGCTGAATATAAAACGGCTTTGGATGATGATAATGTCGACTTGTCGAACATATCAGACGAAATCGGGAGCTTTTGCATTGACCAATTGAACGAAAAACACAGCAGAGCCGACTATGCTGAGTTTCTTAAGCTTGTTCTGATTTTCTTGGGAAAAACACCGCCATCTGGAGTCTCATTCCGCTCGCCTGGGGCATTTCACCACGCCAGGTGGATGGCGAAAGTAATATATTGCTTGAAAATTTATTTGTTTCGCGGACAATTTGAACTAAAAGCGCGCGAGCTCAAAGGAATACGCGATATATGTTTATTTGTCGTAACATTATATGTTAAAGCCTGGTTTTACGCACCGTTTGCCGCCGCAGCTCCCAATGTTGATTTGGCTTTTTTAATTGATTTGCACAATTATGGTATAGTGGACAAGGATATTTCGAATGCAGCATTAAAAAAAATGTGTGGCCATTTGTGGTATCTTTCTGATGAAGCAGTTGGCTTAGCATTTTTTGACAACAGCATAAATGTTGATGTAAAGCAAAAATGGTACAGTCTCTCCGAGGTGATCCATCTGAACATGACAACTTATTTCAAAATCGAAATATTATACAACCGAAAGATGTACCTTCATTTAAAAACAAAACTTTAGCGTTTTTCGTTACAAAGAGAACCGCGGAATTTTTTAAAAGATTCAATATCTCTACTGAATTCATGGCTTATGAACCTTCTACTTGGCCACAACATAATTCGTACATTGAAGGCTTGCAAGTTGTTCAAAAAATGCAGGTAGTCAATGACGTCTCTGAACGCAAGGTAAAACTAATGGAAGAATTCAACCAGCTCCTCACTCGCGATGAAGAGCAGAAGCAGTTCTTGTTATTAACAGTTGATAAGTATCGTCAACAATACTCAAGTCATTTGAAAAGTACACTGTTGCAAAACGAATGACGAACTAATTTTTATTGTAACGTGTTGCTTTTAATTTATTCATTACTTACAATGAATCTGTATATAAACCCCTATATTGTCGTTGTTTTTAATCAGAATTTAGAGAATTTGGGCATTTTGGAAAGGTAATAGATACATCTTTGTAGGAAAAAATCAATTTTGTATTTGGGTTTATAATTTATACACTAGGGTGTTTACAACGGAAAATTTTGGCAAAAATACCAAAATTTCAAAACTTTGAAGGGCCAGGGATAGCTCAAAAATTCTTCAAATGAGCTGAAATTTTTTCTGGATTAGTTTTTCCATTGACCTCAAAAAATGAGCCCCGGGGAGCGGGATTCGGAGCAAGTTTAAAATCGCCCATACAACGAAGGGCCAGTCTAATGTATATACATATCATACTAAACGCTGGACCTTGGGGTCATCCTGAAAAGCTATAGTGCCATATAAAAATTTGACAACTCGCGAATTTTGCATAAAAAACGCTTTGATAAAATAACTTTTTTCTTTTAACTCGTATTAAATGACTCTTTCAACTGTGTAAATATTTGAATGGCTCGATTAATTATTTTGCAACAGAGTATAAAATTTAAGGAATAAGCCGAATTTTAGCTATAAAATTAAAAGTTCGACCGCCGAACTATTTTCGATTTGGCCGATATTTCGGAGGTCGAACAGTGAATTCATTGCTTAACTTTTTGTATTTTTTTGCAAATATCAAAAATTACATGTCATAGCCGTGTTGGCCTTGAAATAATATTAAAGACCATGATCTTAATTGTTCGTAGTCGTTAAAAAAGTTCCCGCAACAAATGCAATAACGTTTTAATTCAATTTTTAAAAAAATTAAATTTTTTACTTAAAATTACATAGTTTTATGTTATTTACTATGTTTGTTATGTGATTGTAATGAGGTCATCAATAAAAAATATTTTCCGCCATTACAACACACACATATTGTCGACACTCAAAAAAAAAGTTAGTAAAGTCAGCAAAAAAAAATTTGCTGAGTCAGCTAAATTTTAGTCAGGAGAATTGTAGAAAAATTGTACTTTCGTTAATTTATTCGCTGAATTTCTTATTTTTTTTTTTTGTGATTCGTTAAAAACTAATTTATACCACATTTATACTAAAGTAAAAAATTAGTAATTTGCAGAAACTACTTGTATAGTTGTCAAATATCATACAAGTTGTAAACCATAAACAAAAAGTTTTCAAAAACTAGTAACCGTAGTCGAACTTTGGCCAAATTTTAGGTGTTGGGCCGAAGCCGTAGCAGAACTTTTGAATAAAATTTGAATAAAACATGAATTTCGGTTGATTTTGACAACGAAATTTGTTTAAAGTACAACAAAAAAGATTTAAACAGAAGAAAATCACAAAAAATGCTAATTTAGATATTTTTTTTTTTCGAAAATATGAAATAATCAGTTCAGCTATTTTAATGACGTGCTTTGGAAAAAATGAGAATGCTTGAACTTTTTAGTTTTAACCAAAATCTATAACGAATTTAATACAAATTCTTGTGTTTGTACTTAAAATTTAAAAATTTTATATGAAAATGTACTCAATTTCTTCAAATACATGGTGTTCGGCCAAGTTCTTTCAAAATTTGGCTGAACGCCGAACTTGGCCGAACTCCGAAGTATTCAGTGCCAAAATTATATACGAAATCGTGCTTATTTAGTATATACCATATATATTAATATATGCCACATTTACGGTAAATCAATCGATATATATATTTAGATATTTATATGTATGGGACCATTTCAAAAATTTTCGAAAAACCAAATCCAAAATAAAATTATATGTGATCATATGCGCCATTACATGTATCTATATTAAGGCTATATTTTTTATTTAATGTTATATTAAATAAGATGTGATTGGATATAAAACTTTTTACTCGGATGGTAGATTTTTTATATGTCTTACAAGAGCTGTACTTTTTAGAACAATTTTCTTTGTCTCTACTACATCTTGATATGACGCGACATCTACTTCATTCTGGTGTTTGTCGTCGACATTATTAACGTGCTTATCAGAAGAAAAAAAAAATTACACAATAGGTGAGTAAGACATTAGTAAAATATCGGTAAACCATTAGTTCAAAGCAGTTAAGTGATATCTAAGTATAAATAAAAATTTAGCTCTAAACACAATTTCAGGAAAACATTTTGCTGAAAAATAGTAAACTTGATTTACAAGACGTTTTACTTACTTTTCTAATATCTTATTTTTTGAATGCACCAAAATATTTTAATAAAAAAAATTTATAAATAGGAAGGTTTTTGTTCCCAATTGACTTCATAATCGATATTTATTATCAGCACAAAATTTTCTTACGGTATTTTCCTGCAGTTTTTTCGTAAGAAACAAGTTATATCCCTAATGTTCATGTGTGTGCCTTAGCGCGGAATTTGTTTGTAAAGTATGATTTTTAGCAACACTGGTTTTGATAGCTCAGCTGTTTTCGTGTAACATGTTACTGTTAAACATGTTCAGTTTGGTCTATAATATAACAATGAATTGACTTACAAACGAACAACGCTTGCAGATTATTGAGTTTTATTTTCAAAATTCATGCTCGGTTAAGAAAGTGCATTGTGCACTTCTTCCAATTTATGGTCAGTTTGGGCGACCTTCTGAGGCTGCTATTCGGAATCTTGTGACTAAATTTCGCACCAAATTTACATTATTGGACATTAAACCCCCAACATGCATACGTAGAGTGCCGACAAAGGAAAATATCGCAGCTATATCCGGCAGCGTTGTTGATGACCGTGAAATATCAATTTTGCGGAAGGATTTGGATAAAAAACCTTTTAAAATACAGCTGGTGCAAGAATTGAAGCCACACTACCTGCCACAACGCCTTATTTTTGGTGAATGGGAGGTGGAAAAGTTGGACGAAAATCAACTTTTTTATCTTAAAGTTGTGTTCATCGACGAAGCTCATTCCTGGTTGAATGGACACGTGAACAAGCAAAATTGACGTATTTGGTGTGAAGAGCAGCCAGAAGCATTGCAAGAATTGCCAATGCATCTCGAAAAATGCACTGTTTGGTGTGGATTATGGGCCGGTGGCTTCATTGGACCGTACTTTTTCAAAGACGACCAAGGGAGGAACGTTACTGTGAATTGCGAGCGCTACCGTTCGATGCTTACAATTTTTTTTGCCCAAAATGGAAGAGCTGAACTTGGGTGACATGTGGTTTCAACAAGACGGTGCCACATGCCACACAGCAAGCGAAACAATGGCACAATTGAGAGACGAGTTCGGTGAACAGTTTATTTCACGTTTGGGCCGGTCAATTGGCCGTCTAGATCGTGCGATTTAACGCCTTTAGACTATTTTTGTTGGGCTATGTTAAGGCTCATGTATATAGGGACAAGCCCTCAAAGGTTGACGCACTGGAAGCCAATATTGAAGAATTTATTCGTGAGATACCGGTCGATATATTGGAGAGCATATGCTCTTAAAAATCACCCTTTATGAGGAAAAAAGTTGTGTAAAAAATTAAAATTTGTTGTTGCGATTATTATATTTATATTAATTTATTTATTTCCATTCCAGTACAACAAGAGTTTATTTTATATTTATTGTACAGGAATTAATAACGCAAAAGTTTGTGCAAAATTGATAAATACTAAAGTTATATGTATTAAATTAAAAACATGTGGTATAATAAAGAATTAGAATTCACTCATAATAAACATTAAGTAAAAAACAATTAAAAAGAATTTGATAAATTGATTAAAGCAAAAAATATATTTCACAAAAATTTAACTAATTGAAAATTATAGAATAAGATAAATTTACTAAATTAAGTTAAAATTATAAATTTTAAATGGAATTAATATTGAAATAAATTAAATTGAATTAATATTGAAATAAATTTAAGTAATTATTAATTAAAAAACAAAAAATATATAAAAACTAAATAAAAACTAAAATTAAAATCGAGCATTGTGTTCAAAAAGAAATTGCTTAGAACTCGAAGCGTTGCTGATTAATTGTGGTATTTGAGGGAGCATATTCCAAAGACGTACGTCGTTTATGTGCAATTGCCATTCGGATGCGAGGTAACAATGACTTGATGGAACAAGCTTATTTCCTCTGTTTGTACCGATGCCAAAACAAAGTTTTTCATAGAGATAATGGGGATGTTTTGTGTATATGGTTTTGTGTAAAAATAAAAAGGACTCTTATATTCATAAGACTTTCCAAAGACACTCCATCCATATTCGAGGTTCCACATGATCTTCGTAACCCAAATATGTTTCGTACTATACTGTTAAATACAACGTTTAACTTTACTTATTTAGTAGCATTTGCAAAAAGTTCGCACCCGTATGTCAGGAATTAAGGAAGCTTTGGCTAAAAGCAATCTAACTTTTAAAGGAGTGAAAGATTGAGTTAACCAAAGTGATCTTAGTTTTAAGAAAATTTGTGCAACTGTGGCGTTGATATGGTGTTACCATGTCAATGTGCCATTTAAAATTATTCCAAGGTTTTTAGCTGTGGAGACAATTTCAATTATATAATTATTTATAATAATATCTTTATCAAAAACAGGATTTCTCAATATTTGATTAATTAGAAGACACTTGGAGTTTTGAGTATTTAAACATAGTCCATTAGCAGAAGCCCACTGAAGTAATCGACTGTAATGGACTACTCATGTAAAGTTGAAGATGTTCAGGTATATGTTCCTAAAATGTTCAGGTACTCCTATAGTAAAATGTTGCGGTTGTGATTAACATATACAGATTATGTGCGATTCATGAGATAAGATGACTGCAATTGTGTTGAAGAGGATGAAAAATTGAAAAAACTCCGTAGTTTCATACTAAGTGTAGGGTGGTCGACAGTATCAAAAGCCTTAGAATGATAGAGGAGTACCGAAAAATTAATTTTGCCATCTTCAAGATTACGCCTTATGTCCTCACAAACGTCAGTCAAAGCAGTCACACAGCTGTGATTTGGGCGAAGCCCCGATTGTTTGTTTGATATTAAACCATGTTTATGAACATGTACACTAGTTTGAGCGTGCGAAATCTTTTCAAAGACCATAGAAAGATAGCATAATATTGCTATTGGCCGGTATTCAGAGCTTGTTTTTGGGATTGAAATTATCTTGGCATGCTTTAATCTGCTAGTGGTTAAAAAAGTGCATTATAAATTGTAGAAGAAGTGGTAGCAATAATTTAATGAATTTAGGATGAAGATTATCATATCCAACAGCATTCGATTTAATTTGTATATAACTGTAGTTGTCTACAGTATGGACTTACTCAAGTAAATTCAACGGAATTTTTCTCAATAGTACTGTTACGTTGGTTGTTGAATAAGACATCACTGTCGTTGGCAATATTACGTGTCCGATTTTCAATTTGAGCATAACTGTTGTCATAGAAATCTGTTCCCATGGGAACCAGGGGTAGGTTAGTGAATTTTATATTTAGTTCATCAGCATCAATCGAGCAATTTCCAATGCCAATATCTCGAATTGTCTTCCAGGTATGTTTAGTATGAAGAGCAGAGCTAAATTGTCTTGAGTAATATTCGGATTTTATGGTTAACCACTTTTCTTGCTGTTCGATAAACATTTGAAAGGTCAGGGGTTTTAAAATGTTTCCATCGAGAGTAGTATATATCCCTTTGACAAATTACCTGTTCGATAGCGGATGTAAACCAAGGGTTGTTCTTTACTGTGGTGGTTTTGTTTTAACGGGTACGGCTTCATAATAACGACGTAACAGGTTGTTTTGTAGGCAACACATTTGGTCATCAACGGATGACATGTTGTATATACATGAAATATAGTTGAGTCCGTGGTCGATTAAAGTTGAGTTTGGCGTGAGCTCCAAGTTTTTTAATAAAAATATGAAATATAAAGAGGTTCTTACCACAAAAACTTGATGAAACCTGAAGTTTGGTGTGTCGTGAATCAAAAGAAAATAAAAAAGACCGGTTTTTTATCATAATAAATAAAGAAATTGGAAAAAAAAAAAAAAAACTTTGAAAACAATTGATTTTAATTTAGTAAAACTCACTCAATTGCAAGAAAAAGAAAACATTGTGCACAAACCAAAAAAAAAAAAAAGAACAAAATATAAATCCAAATCATTGTTTACAAGTTAATACCAGCTGATCTATTCACACAAAATACTGGTAAATTATTAGAAAGCTGTCAGCTGTAATAATAAACAGGGTTGTTATACAAATCAACTGGGTGAAACAAATAAAGAAGACAGTGATTTTTAAACTGTAAACACAATAGGTCTTTTCATTAAAAATGGATAAATTCGTCAAAGTTACTGAAAACGGTCGACAAACTGTAAATACCACACCATCTAAAAGAATGTTGGTTGAAACTTCTCCTAACGATCAACAACCGAAGTCATCCAATAGAAAAGTAAGCGATCTCAATGTAGATGACCTTAGATCAATAATAAAGGAAGGTAATAAAGAGGTGTTAGACAGATTAGATTACCTAACCGGAGATGTTTCTGATTTAAAAAAACAAAATGAGTCTTTAAAGCATGAACTGGAATGTTTGAAGGCTGAAAATGATGCAGATAAAAAAAGAATTGCACGTTTAGAGGAAAAATTTAAAAACAAAAATCTCGTGTTTAAAGGCTTAGCTGCAGGCACTTCGCCAATAACGGAAATTAATAATATTTGTAAAGAAATTTTGAAAATCCCTGATACAATTACACTTAAATCAACTAGAAATCTTATCGAGCGTGATGGATTTGTTACTGTGTTAGTAGAATTGGAGTCAGAAGAAAGCGTTTCAACTGTACTTAAAAATACAAACAAGTTACGAGGCTCTAAAATTTACATCGAAAAAGATTTAAATGAAGATCGGCAAAAGGATAAAAATGTTATGTTGCGTTTAAAAAAAGAAATCTTAGGTATCAGCGATTTCCATCGGATCCTTGTGAGGGATGATAAAATGCGTATTGCAGGAAAATGGTTTAAATGGAACGAAAATAAGCAATTAGTTTGTGATAACAGGGAGGCGGAATCTGTTATAAAGGAGATATATGGCGAAAAATCGATGCAAATTAATGTGAGCTATGAGTATTTGTTAAATAATCTTATCCAAAAAACTAAGAAGTAAAAATTTTAAAGTTAATTGTAATAGTTCTGTTAGTAAAATTGTTTGTAATAAAAATGTTGTTAATGTCAATTCTGTAAGCAAAAATGAATCTTATAATATTAGTCTAGTATCTTTTAATATAAATGGCTTAGAAAATAAAAAAATATTCCCTGATTTCTTTAAGTATCTTGGTAATATTGATGTGTTTATGCTTTTGGAAACCCATATTACAGAGGAAAATATTGCGAATATGAATAAATTCTTTGGCGAACATGAGCTTTATTGGAAGCCCGCAGTAAGAAGTAGTAGATTTGGAAGAGCAAGTGGTGGTTGCGTGTATGGTGTCAAAAAAGATTTAAAATTTAAAGGCATTAAACATTTTTTTAAATGTGAAAGTGGCATTGATATGATAGTGATAAAATCAGGTGAACTATTATTTACACTTTTACCGCTATACATAAGAGGTGCGGATTGGAAGAATGAATTTTCTAAGGTTAAAGAATTTTTTAAAACAAACAATGAAACTCTTCCGATAATTATGGGAGATATCAATGTTAGAATAGGTTGTTTGCAACAAGATATCGAAGCTATATATGAGGTGATGTTTCAAGCTGGTAATAAAGATAGAAAATCAAAAGATGATATTGTAAATGGAAATGGTAAGGAGTTCTTAGAATTTTGCAATGACTATGGGCTAATAATAGCGAATGGTCGAACAATCGGAGACGAAAACGGAAATTTTACCTTTATGAACAATGTCGGAAGTTCTGTAAATGATGTATGTGCAGTCTCTCAGGAAGGTTTAGGCCTTATCCAAAGCTTTAAAGTAGAGAAGAAAATTTGTTCAGATCATATGCCAATAAAGTTATGCTTAAAGATTGATAACATAGAAAACGTTAAAAAACTGCATCTGTTGCCTAAATTAACTTGGAATGAATCTTTTAAAACGACATATCAACAAAAATTGAACAGAAATATAAGTCTAATTGTAAATGATGAAGAAGCTTTAAGTTTGCACGATTTAGTAACATCTATTAGAAAGTCGGCAGATAAACAAAAACAAATGAATAACGTTAAGTTTAAGCAAAAATGGTTTAATTATAAATGTTTGCATGCCAGGAACAAAACGTTTGAAATGCTTAACGCATACAGATACTCGAATGAAATGGAAGACAAACAAAAATATTTAAAAGCCCAGCAAAACTACAAAACAGTATGCGCAAACCGAAAAGTGGAGTATTTTGCAGAACTTGAGAGAAAGATTGATAGAGTGCAAGATACAAAAAACTGGTGGAAAATTGCGAATGAAATCCGAGGCAGTACTTTTCAAGTTAGCCCATCGGTATCAGCAGCTGATTTTAAAAACTATTTTGATAATCTCTTAAACCCGCAAGATACGGTAAATAATATACATTACGCTCATATGTGGTATTCGTACAATGAGTTGGATACAAATATTTCTACTTTAGAAATAGATTTACTATTAAAAAAACTTAAAAAAAATAAAGCGCCTGGAGAAGATCAAATCACTTACGAATTTTTACAAAACTCTACAAATGAATTTATGATACAACTTGCAAAGACATATAATAAAATGTTCGATTCCGGTAAGGTTGATGAAACATTTTCAAACAGCATAATATTCCCAATCTTTAAAAAGGGAAACCCAAATTTACCTATCAACTATAGAGGAATTTCGTTTATGAACTGTATAGCTAAAGTGTTTATGGGAATTCTTAATGAACGGATAAGCTCATGGTTAGAAAAGAATATGATTTTGAATGAATATCAAGCCGGTTTTCGAAAGCAGTACTCAACAATAGACAATATATACAATCTGGCGTCATTGGTGAAACTTAAGTTTGAGGAAAAGAAAAAGGTGTACGCATTTTTTGTTGATTTTAGAGCGGCTTTTGATAAAGTACCTAGACAAAAACTAATTTTTAAATTGCATACGATGGGATTATCCACAAAGATTGTTAGATTGCTAGAAGATATATATAAAAACACTTCGTCAGCTGTTTGGACGGGAAGTGACTTATCCGATTATTTTGAGACTCACGCGGGTGTTAAACAAGGCTGTCTTTTGTCCCCATTATTGTTTACCATGTACTTAAATGATTTACACGAATACCTGGGCGGAGGCATTATGGTTGAGGAATTTAATATACGAATTCTTTTATACGCAGACGATATAGTTATACTGTCAGAAGATAAAAAGGTTATGCAAGTAATGATAAACAAACTTGAAACTTACTGTACAACATGGAATATGGAAGTAAATATGAATAAATCTGAGATGATGGTTTTTAGGCAAGGTGGTAGGTTGGCAGGGGATGAAAAGTGGTTTTATAAACAGGAAGAAATTAAAATAGCATCAGAATTTTGTTATCTAGGTGTAATTTTTACACCAGGAATGTCTTTTGTAAAGCATGTTGAACGTAGAAACAACGCAGCGAAGTCCAGCATTAATTCTACATGGCAAAATTACTTAAAGAAACCAAATATTTCACTGAGTTCAAAGTGGAAAATATTTCAAGCTGTATGCAGAGCGGTACAAGCGTATGGTGCGCAAGTCTGGGGGTTTACAGCTTTTGAAATAGTCGATAAACTTCAAAGATATTTTCTTAAAAGAATATTGAAAATACCGGATTTCACACCTAATTATGCACTGGCTTTAGAAACTGGAGCTACAGAAAGCCATTTATATACATTATGTCTTCATCTTAATTATTTGACTAAAACATTGTATAACTATAGTACGGAAAGGTTACCACATAAATTATCAAAGCTAGTTCTTCAGAAAAACATTTTTTGGGCGAAGGAAATTAATGAAATTGGTGAGCATTTTAATATACGTTTTGATGTGGATCTATCTATGAATGAGTGGATTAACCAGTGTTTAGAAATTGTGTTCGAACTTCGAAGTAGCAAACATTCTGAAATGGAAGAGCTTGCTACAGCAAGTAATACTCGTATTTACAAGCACCTCACTCCTGCTATGGGTTTGACATACATACTTGAAGAAAATTTGTCAATAAACGAAATATCTGCAATTATTAAAGCGCGATGTGACACGCTGCCGCTAAGAAAATGTATGTTTAATAATAACACCTCTTCTATCTGCAATTTATGTAATATGGGCGAAGATGAAAATTTATTACACTTTATGGGAACATGCCCGATACTAAGAGAATTTAGGGTTCGTTTTTTCGGAAAAAATAATTTTGATCAAAATACGCTAATAAGTTTATTAAACGGAACATGCGACGGTTGTAACTGGAAAAACCTAGCAAATTATATCATAAATGCCTTAAGTTACCGAAAATTTTTGCTTACAGAATTTGAAGCTTAAAGCTTATGAAACAATGAAATATTGTTATAACACATTTGTAATTATATAGGCTGACGACACTATGTCAATGCCTCTTACTGCTTTATTTGTTTTTTATATACTCAATAAAGTTATTCTATTCTAATCTAATCTAATCTATACATGAAATCACGATAAGTGTAAGTTGTATTTCCGTGCTGAAACTTGAAATCATAAGTCAAGAAAATCACGCATGTTCTGAGAAGCATGACGCTGAAATTTGAACGTATAGTAGCACATTTAAAATATCACTCACAATAAAAAGGTCTAGTGGAGTATTTGTAGCAGGTTAAAAGTGTGTAGGGTTTAGGTGATTAGTAGGCTCGAGACCAATTGATAACATCCTGTCAGTTAAAATTGATTGAATCATGATGTTAGAGTTAAAATCTCTTGAAATTATGACATCACTAGATCCATCAGTTAAAATGTCCAAATTACAAGGTGGCGCACAAATAAACTTCCGATGTTTTTTGGCTGTAATTTAAAAAAAAAATTAAAAACTTTGATTCTTCTTGTGGATTATTTTTATTTGGTATTTTAATTTTTTTTACATCAAGTCGAGAATATGATGTCATGTAAATGGCCGCCGCCACAGTTGATTGTCATTTGAGCCCTTTTTATGGCATTTTCCATCACTTTGGCCAAAACTTCCGGCGATAGGTCCTCACATTCTTGACGGATATTGTCTTTAAGAGCTGCAAGAGTCTGAGGCTTGTTGACATAAACCCGCGACTTCAAAAAGCCCCACAAAAAGAGGTCTGGAGCGGTCAAATCAGGCGATCTTGCTGGCCAGTGCAAATCGCCAAAACGGGAGATTAGGCGCCCGGGAAATGCATCCTTCAGCATATCGGTTGTGGCACGTGCAGTGTGTGCCGTTGCACCGTCCTGTTGGAACCACATGTTTTCCAATCCCAATTCATCAAGTTGCGGCAAAAAGAACTCGTTGATCATTGCTCTGTAGCGCTCACCATTCACAGTAACCGTTTGGCCCGCGACGTCTTCGAAGAAAAAAGGTCCGATGACTCCTCCAGCGAAAACAGCACACCATACAGTGACTTTGAGCGGGTGTAATGGCTCTTCGTGGGTTACACGCGGATTTTCAGTGCCCCAAAAGCGTAAATTTTGCTTATTTACGTACCCGCTAAGAAGGAAATGGGCCTCATCACTCACGATTATTTTTGATGAAAAATCATCTTCCTCTTGGTGGTGATTAAGGATGGCTTGAGCGTATGTTACACGCGATTGGCGGTCAGCAGCTAACAGCTGATGCACCGTCTGGACTTTGTACGGAAACATCTTCAAATCTTGTACCAAAATTCGCTGTAAAGACCGTCGACTGATACCCATTTGCGTGGCACGTCGTCTGGTCGATGTCGACGGCGCTTCCATGACATCCTCGGCTACAGCAGCAATATTCTCTGCAGAACGGCTACTCCGGGGTCTGCCACGCCTGGCAGCATCTCGTGTTGTGCCAGTCTCTTCGAGGCGAGCGGCTAAACGTCGCAGTGTTTCACCAGTAGGCGTTGGACGGCCAGGAAATCTGCGACGAAATTCACGTTGTGCCAAAGTCACCGACCGATTATTGGTCAAATAAATAGTCACCAATATTACGCGTTCTGGAGCAGTGTAGCGTAACATTGTTTATTAACGTGTATTTCGCATGTGTTTACTACACAAATGTCAAAACAGAACTGACATTAGGGGCCAATCGCAAAATTTATAGCATTTTCTGATAGGAGGATTACTTTTGCGCCACCTTGTATTAAAGAGTTCTGAAAGACGTATGTCCTTAATGGGTATATACTCACAACCAGTTAAAAGTTTTCTTTGATTGAAAACGATTTCAACAAAAATGTAATTAATTTTGTCATCATTATTAGATTTGCAGCAAAACTTGCACACAAGGTTCTATCAGCTCTAAAAACTATATAACCAGATAGGTTTATTAAGTTATTGGCAGTTGATTCAACTAGCCAGGTCTCGGAGACACAATCTATACCAATGTTAGAATTTTCGAAAATCATCCTAAGTTCGTCTATTTTATTAATTAAGCTTTGTGCATTTAAAGTCAAATAACCAAACTTTTCTTTTGTTTAGCTAGAATTCTCACCATATTCATCGTAACATCCTTAGATCACCCTCTAATAGTAGTAGAATTATCCATAATCAAATGTTTTTAAAAGCAATACAACCCGAACAGCAACGCTAGAAAACGTTTTATTATATAGGTGGTAAAAGAATGATTTTAAGTATTATAGTATATTATCAAAACTAAGTCAAACATTTTATATAAAATTAAAATTACAAACACAATATTCTTATATTTCATCATTATGTTGATGTGAGAAAGAAAAAGTTTTAGCTTCCTTAGTTGCATGAAATAACCGCTTCAAATTAGCAATTCATCAATGCAGATCAGCTGCCTGTCGGTAAATTTTTTGACATAAACAAGTCCACGCATTGAAAAGGTACTGTGATACGCCTAGCTTCTCGCAAAATTAAGTACTGTGATACGCCTAGCTTCTCGCAAAATTAAGTAATTTGTCACTGTGAGAGCTTCATTTACGAAAAACTAATGATTGTAATTAAAGCCAACATGATTTAGACAAAAGTAAAAGTCCTTAAGTGTTTTTTAAACTTGTTAGTGTTTTAAAAAAGAAATTTTTGTCATAAGGTGACCACATTTTTACGATTATGGCGGCATCTCTTGAATCCTTTTTGTTTTGTAATTGATATATGGACTAAATCGTAGGTGCAGAAATTCTTATTACGAAACATATTTATTAAAAATATAAATAAGGTCTTCATTATCTTCAAATGGGATCTCATTTATACTTAATTGCACGCCACAGTTTTGTTCTCGTGTTGCTTTAATTGTGTCTGAAGAGATTTTGTTCCCTTTCCATACTTATAACATCAGTCGAAAATGTTTCTAATTTAGTTACTCTGTCTGTAAGGTTATTAAGATCATTCATAAGGAAATATAGTATTGATGAAGTGTGCAAAACTCTATACAAGGCAAAAACAAACAAAGCACCAGGAATTGATAGAGTGCCATATGAATTTTTCAAAAATGCATCACGTGAATTTTATTCGGAGCTAACAGCTATTTACAACATCATATTTGAAAATGGAAAAGTAGATGATACGTTTAATGAAACTATTATATTCCCAATATTTAAAAAAGGTAATGCTGATTCTCCCTGTAATTATAGGGGAATCACTTTCATGAACTCTGTGGCTAAAATTCTAATGGGTATTTTAAACTCAAGAATTCAAAGATGGGTGGAAAAACATGAAATACTTAATGAATTTCAAGCTGGCCTTAGACCAAACTATTCAACTATAGATAATATCTACAACTTAGCATCAATTGTGCACCTGAAATTTGAGGAAAACAAGAAGGTTTATGCATTTGTTGTGGATTTCAAGGCAGCTTTTGACAAAGTGCCAAGAAAGTTATTGATATATAAATTACATATGCTAGGTTTATCCACAAAAATGCTAAACCTAATTGAAAATATATATGAGAACACAAAATCAGCAGTATGGACTGGTAAAGAAATATCAGAAAGCTTCAACACATATTCTGGTGTACGCCAAGGTTGTCTTCTTTCTCCTTTGTTATTTACTTTGTACCTGAACGATCTTCACACTACTTTAGAAGGAGGTTTAAGAGTAGGAGGAACCAATATACGGTTACTTCTTTACGCAGACGATATAGTTCTGTTGTCAGACAACATACATACAATGCAGAAAATGATAAATATATTAGAATCTTATTGTAATGAGTGGAATATGGAGGTAAATTTAGAAAAATCGGCTATGATGGTGTTTAGACAAGGTGGTCGGCTTTCAACGCAAGAGAGATGGATTTATAAGGGACAACAAGTAAAAATCGTAAATGAGTTTTGTTACCTAGGTGTAGTGCTCACACCAAGAATGTCATTTGTGAGGCATTTAGAACAAAGAAATGTCTTGGCTAAAAACAGTATAAACTCTACTTGGCAAAACTTTCTTGGTAAAACATCAATTTCACTAAAATCAAAGTGGCAGCTGTTTGTAGATCGGTTCAGTACTATGGAGCACAAGTTTGGGGATGTTCTCTATTTAACCAGGTCGATATTTTACAAAGGTATTTTATAAAAGAATATTAAGGTTGCCAGATTTCACGCCAAACTATGCATTATCACTAGAAACAAATGCCGAGGATAACCACTTCTATACTCTTAACTTGCATATGAACTATATATTCAACACAATATTTAAATATAACGAGAACAGATTACCCCATAAACTATCAATTTTGATTTTAAACAAAAGATGCTATTGGGCAAAAGAAATAAACCGGCTGGGAGCAGACTTCAAAATCACGTTTGATAATGCAAACATATCGACGCAAGATTGGATTCGGAAAGGAACGATAATTCTACAGGAACTAAAAAATAAAAGTCGTAGTGAAAAGATAGAAGGAGCATTATCCAGTAATACTCGTTTTTTATAGATTTCTGAATCATATATTGGAGAAAACTACATAAAAGAGTTAGAGAATCAAAACAAAGTATCGATTATTGTTAAAACACGATGTGGTATGCTGCCCCTGAACGCTAATAGTTTCAGAAATGAAGACAACAAGATGTGTACTTTATGTAATATGAGAGAAGATGAAACACTACAGCACTTCATTGGAAAATGTCCAATATTAAGAGAATTCAGACTCAGGTATTTTGGGAAAAACGATCATTGAAGAGAATGAGTTGATTGATATATTAAATGGTAACTTACATGATGGTTGGAATAGAATTTATAATTATGTTACAGGTGCTTTGAAGTATAGAAAATTTTTAAAAGATGAATTCAATTATTAAAAATATATGAAAATAAAAATTATGTATGACAGACAACTCTATAGTTATTGTCATTTAAACCCCTTTTTTAAAATTATATTTTGTTTAAGTATTTAAATTTAAATTAATCCAATGTAATGATTTGAGAAAAAACAAATAAAGATGAATAATGTAGTTTATGAAATTAAGTGCGATGGAAACGAGAGGGAGCAGTGTAACAAAGTTTACATAGGAACAACAAAAGAAAATTAGGCGTAAGAATGACTGAACATGAAAATGATATTAAAAAAGGAAAAGAGACAACAGCTTTAGCACAACATATTAAAGATAGCAACCACAAAGCAAACATTAAGGATGTTAAAATATTAGATATGGAGAGGAACGAAAATAAAAGATACACATTAGAAAGCTTAAGAATTCAACAGAAAATAACGAGCACCCTTAATACAAAAGAAGACAAAGACCAAACGAAGCTGCAATATTCTATCGCGATCATTTAAGTTGATAATTCTGTGATATTATAATTTAATGTAAACTGTGATTTTATTTATTTATAAATTGTGATTATATTTTTAAAGATTATTATTTAAATTTGTGTCGTGAAGTCCCGTTTTTATTTTAATATTTATCTAATATTTTACAAATGTAAAGGATAAAATCGTAAGTTTGAAATAATGTACAAATATAAAAAGGTTTATTAATATATTGTTATGTTTTGTTGCCAGAAATTAATAAAGTCAAAAACTCTTGAGAAAGTTGGAATAAAGCCAACGAAACGTTGAGTGACGAGATGAAATAATTTGTTTTATTCACATCTTTTAAAATATTGCTTGACCATTATAGCCCGGAAAAAAATCATTCTAAATTATTATCAAAATTGGTCATAAAAACAAAATCTAAAAGATTATTATTATTATTAAGATCATTCATTAATGATTTGTTTGTGCTGAATTTTCGTTCACAACTGTTTCTAGTTTTGGAAATCTCTCCGCGACCGATTATAAGAGTGCATCAAGTTTAGTTTCCATTATATTAAAACTCTTATCAAATTCACTTAAGAGTTCTTCTTTGCATTGATTGAATTTACCTATTATCATTGTCTCTAGCATGTACAGTCTGCATTAGTTTGTACGTAACGTTCCTTGACGAATCAGCTGATTTGTTTTTGATGTATGAAAATGAATGTAACGTTCCGCGCCGGACGAACCTGTTAAAAACAGAATTTTCTGTACTGCGTTAAGTGACGGCTAAAAACATATATTACAAGAACTTTTTTTGTAATTTTATAAGCTAAATTGTTCAAAATAATGAAATTACTACTATATATGCTATAATCGTTTAGCCGCAGCAGCTGCTGTTGTTACGGAACAGATTAATCACACAAAACATCCATCCGGATCTGCACGTTACAGAAACGGCATGGAACGTAATAGTTATGAATTTAAAAAGCTACTCAGTATTAGTTAATCGTAGAGTTTTACACATATTACCAAGAAGAGAGTTCTGTAATACGTCTCTAAAACGTTTTTGCAAGGGAGCTTGGAGTATTATTATTTTGTTGTATATCGTTATGTGTTGTTTTTGTAGCATTATCAATTTTTTCCGTTGTATTTATTTCTTGTGTTGCCTAACTTGACCTCCAAAGCATTAGCATATGCATATTTTTCGCGTTCATAGAAGTTATTTTTAACAACTGAAACAAATCGCACACCTAGTACAAAAGTGACTCAACTCAAAATTTTCCATTTTTCAGAAATCGAAAAAAAATATTTGCAACTTTATACCAATTGAAACATAAAGAAAGACATAACAGTTAATAACAACAAAATACACTGATATTTTTTTTATAGATAAACAAGTATATTGTGCATAGTTCAAGAATATAAAACCGAAAAATTAAAATTTTTAGTTGAATCACTTTTGAACTGGGTGTGCGAAATGTTAAATGAAAGTTATTTTAAACAGCATTTGCATCACCATATAAATTATTTGCTATATAAATTAATAATATCCTAAGAAATGCTTTTTCATAAGTTCATATATTCTTTTTTTATGGAGATTGAGGTGGTAAGTGGTAGGATTAGCAATCAGAAGGTTACGAGATCGATTACGGACTGGGGAGATAATTTTTTTTTTTATTTTTCTTTTTTAATTCTTATTAATTTTTTAGTGTATTTTAAGATAATTAAGTAATTTAAAAACGACCAAATAACTAACATCTTAACTTTAATCGTAAAGAAATATTGTAGAAAATTGTTATCCAGAATTGACAAATTATTATTCGACAACATATATTTTTGGCCTTTGCGATGGGACTTTTTATAAAAATTATTTAAAAATATAAGAAAAACCTAAAGTTTTAAATTTTTTATTGTTATGTTGATAAGAAACTGCAAAAATGTATTTCACTGCTAAGATCTGACTGATCATAACTTGCATTTTTCATATTTGTTTCAAGATATACTTTTCAGGAGTGCAACATTCAGAAAAATAAGGTTAAAAATTGATTTTGGCTTGAAAAATCTATTTGATTTTTTAATACCATTGTTTCGTATCTCACAAAATTAGCAAAAACGAAGTAGTCTAGTAGTAATAATAATAATAAATTAATTAACATTTACTTAATTTAAATATATTAATATACCTATACAGTTTTTATCGACCTCTTCCTCATACATATCGCACTTGATCAACAAGAGGGTATTAACTCAAAATTTTAAAATTTTCAGTAGAATAGTTTTTTGATTCTACTGAAAATTTTAAAATTTTGAGTTATTACCCTCTTGTTGATCAAGTGCGATATGTATATTTAATAGACCCAGATATTTAGTAAACATCAGCGAAGTGGATAAATAAACCCATTTTAGTGTAAAATAGATTTCGTGTAATTAAAAGATCTTACGTTCCAAGGCACACTAGTTTCATTGCAGGCCACTTTTCTCTAACTGTATTAAACTACTTCTCCAATATTTTTTTTCCTATTGTCTGGTATATTTTATCTTATTAAAGACACTTCATCGGCAAATTATAAAAAAAAAAAATTAAAAATATGCAATTAATTCAAAATTGTTAAGTGAGCTTTCTTATTATTTTTTAATATTTTTTTTAACGTAATCGCAACTTAAACATATTTTAACAATAATATATAATATCTCGTTGATACGAAATCACATAATAAAAATGTTTTTAAAATCATTATTTTATCTTTTTTACATTATATATATGTGTAGCATATTTTTCTTGTTTTCATAAAAATATATCAATATTTTCAACTTAAGTTCGTTTTAAGTTTTTATGTACTGCATAAGTAACTTTGATGCAAATGGTAGAGCGGTATACTTCAAAACAACAGATTGTGATTCAGATTCGTGTGTTCAATACTCGCTGGCACCAAAAAGATTTATTTTTAATATTTAAAAACATCCCCTAGAGTATGCTGCACATTTTTATTAAATAAAAATGTTAATATATAAAGGGTCCGAATAATAACTTTTTTTTTTGGAACTCCTGAACCAATTAGACTTTGTATGGCGTCATACCAAGGTCTTTATGCAAAATTCGTCTCAATGATGTCTCCGAAATGTTCAATTGTTTGAGAACGACGGAGAATTGATGTTAATGGCGCTTCACGCACACTTTCTGCCACAGCAGCAATATTGTCGGGTGTACGCACTGTTTTTGGCTTTTCACGCTTTGATTTATCGATGAGGATGCCAGTTTCTTTCACTTTTTTCACAAGATGTGGAATAAACTCCCCGCGGAGGTCTTCCCTGTCACTTACAATGTAGCGAAATTCAAATCAAATATTCACAAACACTACTCCCTCTTTCCTCCTCCCCATAACCCAATTTCCTGATATCAACACAATGTATTGCAATATAGGGGGCATCCCCTGAGTGTTCGTCTAACGAAAAAAAAAAAAAAAAGATAACGAACATACGGACCATATTCGCTCAGCGGAAGGATAAAACTAATTATCTGTCAAATCAGACATGAGCTAAGTGTTACCATTCACGAAATAAGCACTAGTTGAAAAAAAAAACGTTAGAGGGCGGACCCTTTATTTAAAAAAGACCTTCCATGAACTATTGAAAATAGTATTCATGCAAGAAGTTATATATTCACTCCATCCGCCCAATGACACGAAAATGTTAAAACAATTAATGATTCACCTAAGTTTGCACCACATCCGGATTAGTAGTATCCTGGCAGTAAATATATTTGTATGCTTCCAAAATAGCGCTTCACTGCCGTGCATACAATAAAGCAATTAGGTAAGGCATTCTGTTGTGCTTCCTAAAATGCCTTCTTTGAAGCAATGAATAATGCTTACATTAATGTTGTCAAAATACAAAAAGTGCTACTTATTGTCTAAGAAGGCATGCATTTATTGATTCTAACAGCATATGAAAGAAGCGCTTTTCTCCTGCTTAAAATAGACAAACCAAGTGGGATATCGCGAAAGAAAATCATGCCTTATGGCTTTGCTTTGGAAGCGCTTCGTAATTAAATAATACTTTCCGGAAGTGCTTTTGGGTAAGCACTATTTTTTGCTGGGTTCATTTGTTTTATTTTACTATTTAAGCTTTAATTTTGAATGTTTATTTATGTTTATAAATACTGATTTTAATTTCCAAATGTGTAAATTAACAGAGTATTTTATAGGAATTTAACTTTAGAAATTTAACTTTATTTTGCATTTAAATAAAAAAGGGTTCAATTAAGTTATTTTATTAAAAACTGCGGAGCTTTGAACCACACTTCCGTTCTCTTACAGAGTTGCTTTCTCATATTGTAGCACTAGGTCTGAAAGTAATTGTGAAGAATTTGTGAAAAATCGGAACGCTTTAACCAGCCGCGCCTGCGACCAACGTTTTAGATTTCTGAACAATTTTCTTAAATTGCTTCAGTAAAAATACTTTTTTTTATTTATTTTATCATTCTGAACACGAATATTTTAAAAATTTTGAAATCGGAAAAAGATTTTCCAGATATTGCCATTTGATTTTGACTAAAAATTTAGTCTTTTTACTCTATTCTTGCCAACTGCAGCCAAGCTATGCATAGCTTGGCCACAGTCACCGATATTTTTGTTTGTGGCAACATAAATTCACTATTTGTAAAAGTCCCCTATACAACAATGTTAAACGAATACTTACTCTATAGTTTATCGGCCACTGCCACGGCCGACTTGTGACCTCGCCCTCTTTTGGTTTAAGTCCAGCATTGCCTTGTAACATTACAGCATGAGATTCGACAAATCTGTCCAAAAATCCGGGAGCATAGATACTGAAACTAACGCTCGATACTGAGAAATAAGTATTTTATAAATTTTATTATAATTATGTATTCAATAAATGTTTTGCGGAAACTGTTTTAAATACTCGTATATTCCGAAATGTCGCACTTTGTACTTACAATTTTTGTGTTTATTATCTTCGATATTCCAATTGGAATTTTTATCACGAATGTTAAGATTGCACGATACTTCCTGTTGTTCGTAGCCCCATTTGGGCAATTGTTTTCCACTCGATGTCAGGACACAGCTTTGTAAATAGTGGACTAATTTAAATTTCGTTGTAACTGTTTTGACAGTATCATTATTTTTACCACCAGCAATTAACAATTTCCAAATATCATTGGCATCACCGATACCTTCCTATATAAACAATAGAAGAGTTTCAAAAATACACACAGAAATAATATTGTTGTCCCAACTAAATAAGCTTCAACTGAATCGTTCGGTTACTGAAAACGAAAATTTGGTTCTCACAATTCTGGGGAACGGCCTGTGCCTCAAATATTCAAAAACTGCAGAGAAGACAATCAGGGCTTTTACGACAAATCGTTGAAGCCCCATGGTATATCAGAAATGATAACATTCCCAAAGCTTATTCCCAAAGTTCGAGATGAAATAGAAACTCTACGGGGAAAGTGACCGGTCCCCGGGTGACACGCAGGATATGTCCCAATTACGTATTTCTCTACTTCTGATACTTTGTGATATGTCCCAGGGTAAAAACAAAAGGACATGTCACCATAACCTAAAGGAACTTATTACGGAACTAACCTTAACTGATGTGACGGAGAACAAGTCATATTGTGCTTTTTTTTTTTTTTTTTTTTTTTTTTTTTGAAAGAGAGGCAACACTCAGGAAATACTTCATATATATTTAGTGTGTTGCTTTCTTTTTGAAAGGGATAGTATAGAGATGAAAACTGGGGAAAGATGAAGGGCTTCAGACATGGCAACACTGTTATTGCGCGAGATGATAAGTCTTAGAACAGTTGTTGCTCGCCACCTGATGGAGAGTTGGCGAACTTATTGAAGCTTTTTGGTTCATAGCCCTTATTCATTATTTTACTTCGGTGGGGTTAATTGCTATGGGAACACCGAAGGTGGACATTGCGATACGTATGAGGGATAGAAAAAACTCATACATATTATTTTTTGATGTTACCGGCACCGGGGATCGAACCCGGGACCTTCTGTGTAAAAGTCCAACGCGCTTACCATTACACCACACATAACTAACCTAAAAATTTTGTAGATTATTTTCTAAATTTGGCGTTTTAGTTTCATTTTGGCAATTATTTGCAATTTTAAAAATTTTGGTGATTTTTTTTTAAATAAAATTTTTTTTTTCGATTTTTTTCAATTTAAGAATTAGGCAATTTTTTAAAAAAAAAATTAATTTTTGACGATTTTTTTTTTTAATTTTACCTAATTTTTTTAATATAATATTTGCACTTTTTTCAATTTTGACAGTTTTTATTAAATTGTTAATTTTTTTTTAATTTAGAAAGGTTCAGGTTAAGAAGAAGAACAAACGTTTTTCTCTAGAAATTGTAAACATTATTAATTTCAAGTTAGACTAGACTAGTTTCTGACAGGCGTCATCAGTGATTTTCCATTTAAATTGCATTATTATTTTTGTCTTAAAATTGTCAGATTGTCTCTATATGATAAATTTTTCAACAACCTGTCAGCTGTAAGAGAATCAAACCTGCGCTTCTCCTTACATTACAATCACACCCAAGTATGGCCTCAAATGTAATGCATCTAAATTGCAGTTTCCTATCAGCTTTTCTGTTATTATGTTTATTTTTCTTATCTCCTCTGTCTCTATTTCACAACGTTATCATTTTTTTTTTAAGTTTTGTGATTGTTTTAAATTTTAGTGATCTTTTTAAAATGTTTGACAAATGTTGACTAAAGGAGCATATACACGACATGTATTTGTCATCTGACATGTCAAATTTTCAAGTCACATGTAATTGTGCATGTCTGTCAAAATTGCTGTTTTACATAAGGTTTATAATATTTGGTCACAAACGTACATGTTTTTTGCTTCTGATACAGTCTCTGTTTTTTTTCTTCAACAGCTGATCAGTGCGAAAATTTTATTAAATAATTTTTTTTTAAAAGTGATAGTCAAATGGAATCAAAGGATAATGCAATTGCAGTGTGCAGTGTAATTTCAATTATAACTGCAATGAAATCGAAATTAAAAAAAAAGAAAAGAGGAAAAGAAACCGTTCTCTGTGGAGCCAACAATCAAGTCGATCTGGGTTTCAACATCGCATGCTGCCGCAGCAAAAATTTTTTTTGCGCCGCAAAATAGTTCAGCCATCTTAAATAATTTTTCTTTAAATGCGGACATACCAATTTGGGATATAATTATGAAACTTTTTATAAACATATATATGTACATAATTTTATTAAATGGGGAAAATGTATATACATTTATTGGTATTGTAAAATGTTAACTTTAGTGGCTAATGATTCCGTCAATAGGGGACCGCCGCTGTTTGTTTTCTCACGGCATGGATTTATGACAACTTTTTGTTTCATATTTAAAACAGCTGATGTCAGATGGTTTGTCAGAAGAAAATAGAGCACGCTCTAATTGAAATTTTGTCAGATGACTTTGCGTCTGACTTTTACAGAAGCAAAGTTAAAAAGGTCACACACGACATGTATGTATTTTGCAGTGGGAAATTTGACATGTCAGATGACAAATACATGTCGTGTATATGCTCCTTAACTCGCAATCACTCACGAGCTTTCACATACGAATGAGTAAGTTTCACGTACACGTGAGTAAGTTTGAGTGGAAAAATATTGGTTTCAGGCGTGAACCTCGTTAATTACGCAAAATTATGCTTACGTACCCATCTCCAGTTTCCAACTAAATATACATTACTACTAAATATATCTACTAAATATATACAATTAAAAGTATACTTTATCTTTGAAGTTGGGTTTTAACCTATTTAACAAGCTTATCAGCTGTTTTTCGGCAAGGAAATGTATGTGAAAAAAATAAAATTGTTTAAATTGCCAAATATTGAGATGCACTTTCAGAGGAATTCCATATCAGCAGTACCCCAGTTCGCCTTCTTAGCTCTTGGCTGCTTCACAGCGTTGCCAAGTATTTTTTTTTAAATGTCCCCCCCAAATTGTCCAAAACAACAACGTAGATCTACTCTACTACCAAATAAATCCCCATAAGAACTATTTTTCCTCAAATCTGCACATTTTTTAGTTTTTATTTTAAATATTTCCAATAATATTGTTTAAATACACAAAATTTGTCATTGTTAAAATCTAAAATTTCATTTTAACCATGATGTAAAGTGACTTAAATTTTACTTACAATCTAAAAAAAGTTAAAATTTTGTCAACATTTTTTCAAAAATAATAAACGAACTAAAAATTTTATTTTTATATAGATACAATTACCTCTTCTAAACAGATTTCCCTCTAACAAATTCTTACCTCTTAAATGATTAAAACGCCCTAAATGGGGAACCCCTAACTTGGGCCAAATATAAATAATTATAATACAATTTTCCCTTTCAGGACCAACCATAAAAGGCATTTAATGCCTTTAGTAATAAATTAAACTTGTTTTCTTTTGGGTTATTTTCTTTTTTTTTTTTGTTAATAAAAAAACAGCTGCTGATGTTGCCATTTTTTTTATTTATTTATTTATTACTGTAACTAGTTGCCATTTACTTATTTTTTAGTACAAAGTGTATGAAAACATTTTGTACATTTGATGTGACGCCCATTTAACGCCGGCTCAAAACGTTTTATTTTTGACTATACCCAGTAGAATAGTAAAATCCAAATAACTGGTGCACAACAGCTTATACTGTATTCTAACAGATTCTAATTTCTGTTTTGCAACTGGTTCTTTTATATGGAGTTTGTCCTTTTTGCAATGGGTTCTTTACCTCCAAACAAGAACAGGTTGCTTTAGAACTGGTTCTAAAACCAGTTATAGAACTGGTTCTGGGGCAGTGACACCTTACATTTCGACTCCCAGGAACCTGTCCTAGAAGCGGTTCCATGTAACCGCTGGTAAAGGAAGTTTTTCTAGAACAGGTTCAGAGGCCAATCTGTTCTAAAAATTTTGCTGGGTAGTATCGAAAACCGGTTTTCAATTTAAAGTCGCTTTTATAAAATGAAGACTTTAGTGCGGGACTATGATTACGGGCCAATGTGTTTCTCATATTATAATATTAACTCACCTCACCATATCCGGTAACTTGTAAATGTTTCTTTGTCACCGGAGCAGGCTCATTGTGCGCATGAAGATTTCTATGGGTAACTACATGTTCCAAACGTATTAGATCGCCATGTTTTAGAAATTGAATGCCATCGAAGGATTCTTTGTTATACGGTTTAATTAGCCAACGATTATTATCATCTTTGTGCGTATATGTCGTTATCTACAAAAAAAAAAATTAAATTGAAAATTAATTACTTCCATCTGAGTCATTCAATGTCAAACCGAACGATTTTTACATCACGATTTGGTTTGCTTTGAAATTTGGCAGGCATATTCTTATTTGAAAAATATTAAACATTTGAAAAATATTAAAGAAGTTATTTGCGTTTAAAAATTTAAACAAAAACATGAAAAATGTTCCGATAAGTCGATATTTAAATTGGTGTATATTAAAAACCAGTGTGTCGATTTCAATTGTTGATGATGGCTTATTTTAATGGTATTGTACTCAACTTTTCTGAAATGTCTATGTTGTCACACTCAGGGAACTTCTGCTGTAAATACACCCACAATGTTATTACATATAAAATATCTATTAAATTAACTGAAAACCAATTTAAAAAAAAGGACTACTGATTTTCTATTATATTTAACCCATTTTGATGTTTATTTTAAAACATTGTTTAAATAACCGATACAAGTGGTTAAAAACAACAGAAGTTAACATCTCATGGACAAAGCGTAAAAACATTGTTTGTAATTCTTTTAAAAAATTCTGGGATCCCATAAAATATATATATTCTAGATCAGCATGAATAGAGAAGTCGATATAGCCATGTCCGTCTGTCTGTGGAAAAACAAAATACTCCGCCAATACAAAACAGGTGTTGCTAATTTTCAGTCAAATTGTTTGTTGATATCATGAGCAGTTTTGTAGTGAAAATGATCAAAATCGGTTTGCGCGTTCAAAAGTTATGATGTGAAAATGTGGGAAAACCTCTAAAAATTTTGAATCAAATTTTAAAATATTCTATTATTTCATCACACATACGTACATTCTATGCTTATACACAAGAATATACGCAATCAGCGATGGCTGTCAATATCGCTAAAATACCGTTTCCGATTCTAACCCCATTCAACTGACTATCGTTATCCCTAAATACCGTTACCGATATAATTGAAACACCGTTATCCGTAAAATACCGTTACTGATATAATTTAAAATATTAATACCTTAAAATACCGTTACCGAAATAATCTAACAAGATCTGAAAAAAACTTCTGTAAATAGATATATTTTCCCAAAAGTATGATCATAAACTAACCAGTCATTAAAACTCGGGCATAATGGGGCTACAAATTGTGGTGTGAATTAACATTACCTAAATAACTAAAGTAACGTTACCCTTAAAATGCCGTTACCAAAATAACTGCAAAATCTTTTCCCCTAAAATAACGTTACCGAAATATCTAAAATAACGTTGCCGCTAAAATGCCGTTAGCGAAATAAAAAAATACCGTTAACGCTAACGGCCCGTTACCGAAATAACTGAAGTATCGTTACCTCTAAAATACCGTTGAGCATTTCCATTTTATTTCACCGGTAAATTTCTCGATCGTGTCCGATTTCAATAAAATTTGGTGAGTGTGTAAAGTAGTGTATGTGTGTAAGAAAATGATTTTTTTTTTTTTTTTTTTGAAAACTGTGGCAACACTATACCTTTGAATAACTGAAAATTTTGGGTTAGCGACCTCACTCTAAAGTTCATAACTTTTGTTTTGTAAAAGATATTAAAAAATTCTTTTTGCATAAGAATGGTATAAAAATAGGGTTTTTAGAAATTAAAAAAAAAAAAATTAAAAAAAAAACTTTTTTATTAAAAAAAAAAATAAAAAAAAAATTTAAAATTAGATTTTTGAATGATTACCCCCTTTAATTTTTTTTATTTTTTTTTATGCAAATAGCCACATATGTTCTCTAACCACCCTGAATTTCAGAGTGGTAGCACTTAAACTTTTCAAGATATCAAAAAAAAGTAGAGATATGTAATCAAGAAAATGTTATTTTACTGGTTGCTACAGGCTATTGCTTGATTTTGTTAACACTGCATGTATTTATTGTAAATTGTACTCGTTGATGCATAAGCCGTTACCGTTATAGCAAAAACAAAATAAATAAAAATAGTTTTTTTCTTCTCTTATGACTTTTTATTAATGAGTAGCTTTTAATTGTGTATGGATTTTTGACAAGTCAACATCGTAGTTCTTCAAATTTTTATTCTCTGCCTCATAATTTAATAAGACATTTGATTTAACAAACAAGTTTTTAATTTCGAAAACTTAAAATGCCTTTTGGAAAAGTTTGCTGTAATCCCTTTCAAAAAGACCAGCATAAAAAGCAAAAGGCAGGTGTTCGTAAAGTTTCGCAAAGTCTTAGGAAGCGTTTCCAAAATATTTGAAAGGTCTATACATTTGTAGTTTATGTAGGAGAACTTTAATAGAACAAGCAAAGTCAGTAACCGTGCAAAAGAAAACTGCGATAAATTGCGATTGATTCTGCTATGAACAAAGTTGCTAGTGATGATGATAATTTCTCTGAAAATGATAGTGAAGGTTTCTCTAAAGAAATAATGGAAGATGCAAACAGGGACATAGCTTTTTTTTATTTAAATAAGTGCTTAGAAGCGCTAAATCAATCTCCAATCGAGTTTAAAACCAAATTTTCTAAATATGAAAAGGAAGAAATTTTAAATAATTTAAATGCCATCTTTAGGGAAAATCTTTTTAATTTAGAAAATACATCCAATGATGGAGCAGAAATTTTAAATCATTTAAAAGAAATTTACAATACTTTTGAAGGTGAAAAAAATAGACAAATTCAAGTACTAACAATCTTGCACATTCTTGGAGTGCTTGGAAAATAGAAAAAACCTTTTCTACTACAAACTTTATGGCTCGTAAAGCCAACAAACTAATTGAAAACAACAATTATATTTTTTCCCCACCTACAAAAAAACGATGCGGTCTTTCGGCAGAGACAACAGATAAAGTTCAAGACTTTTATAAAAACGACAAAAATAGTCGCATTATGCCCGGAAAAAAAAGACTATAAAGCTATTAAATGTTTAAATGGAGAGAGAAAGTACAAAAACAGAAGAGGCTGATGCTTTGTAATCTTACAGAATTGTACAATCTATTTCAAGATGCTTATCCTACAGTGAAAATAGGATTTTCAAAGTTTTCAGAGCTAAGACCACAAGAATGTGTTTTGATTGGAGGAAGTGGCACTCATACGGTTTGCGTGTGTGCTATTCACCAAAACTCAAAACATATGTTCACTGGCGGCAAAATCAAAGAGTTAGCTGAACAGGAATTTATAGGTTTTCCTAGTTACAAACATTGGATTGCTCAATGTATATGCAAACCAGCAACTGTTCAATGCTACATGGGAAATTGTTCATTTTGTCCAGGGGATAATTTTCTTAAAGATGCTCTTAAAAACTGTTATTACAGTAATAATACAGACAACATAACATACAAACGATGGGTTCAAGTAGATAGATCCAATCTTCTAACAGTAACAACAACCCACTGACGAATTTGTAGAAACTATTTGTGAAGATATGAAAAAACTAATTTTTCACAGTTTTGTCGCAAATGAACAGAGCAAGTTCCTGGATGAAGTAAAATCCAATCTAAAAATTGGAGAGTTTTTGACGATTTGTGATTTTGCAGAAAATTATACATTTGTAATTCCAAGACTGTATACAGAGCTATCATTGGACAAATTCTCAAGCCACTGTTCACCCATTTGTGACGTATTTCATAAACACAGACGGCAAAATAGATCATATAAGCTTTGTAGTTATTTCTGATATTTTAGAGCATAATACAGTAGCTGTTCATCTATTTCAAACGGAATTTATAGAATTTTTAAAAGACCATGTTAATCAAAATATACTAAAATAATATATTTTTCGGATGGTTGCGCGGCGCAATACAAAAATCGAAAAAATTTTGTAAATTTACTTTACCACAAAATAGATTTTAACTGTAATGCTGAATGGCACTTTTTTGCGACATCGCATGGTAAAGGCCCGTGTGATGGAGTGGGGGATCACTGAAATGAGCAGCAGCTCATGCTAGCCTTGGTCGCCCCGTAGAAATCAAATTGTAAATGCTAGAGATCTGTTTGAGTATGCTAAGACTTTGCCCAACATTAATGTAACATTCTGCCACTAAAGAAGAATATGAAAAAGAGGAAAGAAATTGAACCGAAGATTCAAAAAATCTGTTGCAATTAAAGGAACACAAAGACTCCACGCATTCATACCATTTTCAAGTACAGAAGTAGTTGCCAAAACATTTTCAAATTCTGTGGAATTTGTAGAACCTATTAAGGTTATTAATAAGTGAACATAAATAATAATAACATGGATAAAAAAAATTTACAACTTTAAACCCTTTTTTTCAAATTATAACTTGTTCATTTGTTTTTTTTTTTTGTTTTATTTATTTTTTTTTTGTTTATTCGTTATTTTTATTCCTTAAATTATTTATTTTGGTTTTATTTTTTTTGTTTTGTATAAAATTTTGTATTTTTTTTAAATTAATAATTAATTTTTTCTTTATTTTTTCTCTCATTAAAAGAAATTGTTTTTGTGTTTTTTACATCTATTGAATTTTTTATTTTTGTTTTGTTGTGCAGGAATTAAATAAAAAAATAATTCAATTGTTAGTATGTATATTGTAGTAACTACATAGCTCTACATATCTTGAAAAGTTTAAGTGCTACCACTCTGAAATTTTCAGGGTGGTTTAGAGAACATATGTGGCTATT
>CM037851.1:133436403-133521165 GCA_021234595.1 Delia radicum | reverse complement strand
GAGCGCCATACATATTTCGCGAAGCAATTTGAATTATCACGATATTCATGATCTCTGGCCTAATAATAGTCATATAAAAAAATTGGCTCCCTAGACCACCTTCCTGCCCCTCATATCTGGCTTCGAAAATTAATTCCATTTGATGGCCACACAGTTTTAGCTGAATGGATTTATATGTTTTCTTCAATTTCGTGATCTACAACTAAATAACAGTTAAGTTGCAAACAATTGGCTCCATAACGTCCTTCTTGCCCCTCATTTTGCTTGATAAAATTTTGATTTTACCCTCAAATAAAGATTAACAAAGGAAGACAAAATCATGACTTTTAAAATGAATAAGTTTATGACTATCAATTCCATTTAACTTAGGCACGCTGGTTTCAATGGCGTTCAAAGTTTTCCTAACGAAAAACTCCGGTTTGGTAAATATTTGTCACAAAAGTGGGGTTCTTGTTAGAAAAACTATTTCAATATAAAATTTTTTGAATAATTTTTTGCACATATACTTTTCAAAGATATTCACATATCATACTAAAAGTTGGAATCTGAGTTCATCTCGGAAAACTATGCTGATATTCTAAATTTTTTACAAAATCGACCGTTTTGCACATGAAGCACCATATTAAAATAATTGGGTTCTTGTTTGTGAAACCCCTTTTCCAATAGGCTCTTTCTAGCGCATACCAATTTTTATAGTTCAAGTGTTATTTTTAGCGAGAAAATTCGCTTAAACTGTAAACATAGGAAAAAGCAATAAATAGCGGTTTACAGTTATGTGAATAAATATGTACATCAAATTAGAATACAGTGATTGTATTTACAGCCAAACAAAAAGGAATCAGATTAATTGAATTATAAAAAACGTTATATGTCAAAAACTGCATTTACATGAGCCAAACTTAAACTAAGTTTGTGGGAAAACTGTACCATAGTTCGAAAAATAAAGTTCGTCGTTGAAATCAGCGTGCCGGATATACATCGCATTGGTGGGTCATAAGCTCATTAATGTTTAAAAGTTATGATTTTTTCCTCCTGTTTAATTAGTTTACTTTACATTAGAGCTCTAGTACTAAAAGTTATGTCGTTCGAATTTAAGAAAAGTCGGAAAGTTTCCTGTTTTTGAAATTTTTTTCTTAAATTGCTTTAATAAAAATATATCTTGCGACATATAATTTTGTATTAATTCTGGCACACTGGACACGAATATTTGCTTTCTTAATATGTTAAAAAAAATAAATTAATTTTACAAAATATATTTGTAATATATTTTCATATCTAATTTCAGACATAATCAAATAATATTAATTTCTTGAATAGAGGAAAGAGACTCAATTTTTGGTGCAAGTTAATTTGCAATATCTTGAAAAAAAGTAAAAAAGTAAAAAAAAATAATTTTCGTTCATACCACCACCAGACTTAAGTCGCTTAAACCAATTATGTTTCAGCCTTTAGTCCGATTTTATTTGAAAGTTTCTTATTCAGAGTTCTAAAATTAACAAAAAAAAAAAAAAAATGTATCACAAAACATATTTTTATTAACGAAATTTAAGGAAAATTCGGTCGGTCGTCATCACGGTTTAGAGTCTTCTGATTTTTCTCAAATTCGCACCACATAACTTTTGACCTAGTGCTACATAATCTGAACAATAAATTTTTTTTTCGATAAAAAGTTTTTCTTCATACAAAAAAATGTCGCTCTCTTGTACATAATGGTAAGGAAATATCGGATTTTTAATTCAGTCTACATGTAAAATCAAAAAGCAAAAGAAAAAAATTAGCAAACAATTTTGCTAAATCTAGCAAAAATTAGTTCAAAATAAAGTTGCAGGAAAAATTGCTAAATTAAGCTAATTGTCTTTGTTAAATATTAGTAAGACAAGAATAGCAAAAGTAAATATGTTAATCCAACAAAAGTTTTGCTGTATTTGAGCTTAATTTTAGTTAGTTGAAAGTTACAAATTAATCTGCTAAAATCAGCAAAAAATTTGCTACTATTAGTAATCAAAAAACACAGCAAAAATTGAAAAATTTTCAAAGTTTTTTTCATGCGCATAAAAATCTGCCTTCGACAATTTTTTGCAAGTACTAATTAATGTTAATTTTAGCAGAAAATACTGTTATTTGCATTCAACTTTATTTATGGTAAATATAGCAAAAGTTTAGACTTGAGAAATCTAGTTCGTTTGGGTTACCGCTCTTTCTAGTTCAATTTATTTGAATGAACTAGGTCGCTCTTCTAGTTCAATCAATATTTGACAATTTCGTTTAGTCGTTCGTTAGAATCGTTTGTTTGATAATTTTTAAGCGAATTATTCATATCACATTTGGGCGCTGCGGTGTAATGGATAGCGCGTTGGGCTGTTACACAGATGGTCAATGTTTCGGTTCCCGTGGACGGTAACACCAATTTAGAAAAATGATATGTATGAGTTTTCTATGCCTCCTATGTATGGCAGCGCCCACCTTCAGTGTTCAGCACTTAACCCCACCGAAGTAAATACTGAATCTGGGCTATGAACCAAAAAGTTTCAATAAGATGGCGAGAAACAACTGTTCTAAGACTTATCATCTCGCGCAATGTGTTGCCATGTTTGAAGGCATTCCTCTTTCCCCACCATTCATTTCTCCACTAACCCCTTTCCAAAGAAAGCAACACATTGATAAATAGGAAGAATTCCTGAGTATTGCTTTTCTTTTTACGAAAAAAAACAAATATTACTCAAATACCAAAAAAGAAACAAAAAGAGCTGAAGAATGCGATCTAGGTCACTAGTTAAATGTAAAGCCTAGTTCAATTGAACTAGGTCGTTCGCGAACTACACAAGTATACAAAAGTTTTGAAGAACCTCATCAAAGAAGGTTGTATCTCAGTTATAAAATCGGATCTCATTTATAAAGATTGATATTAAATTTTATCCAAATTTATCTCCAATTTGGGGTATCCAGCAATATCCAAATGGACTCCTTAAATATATTACTAGATTGATTCAGATCAAAACTAATGGGATTAATTGAGATCTAGGTAGATTCAAAAAGATAACTAAGTTTTGGTGAATCTTATTATCTTTAGCATATATGCTTAATATATAATATAAAATAAATAGTTAAATATGTTACCACTGAAGAAGCATATAATAATACATGGCTACTAGAGTTGTCGAACAAATTATGAAAGTTGGATTTTTAAAAGAAATTTAGAAATTCCAAAAAAACTAATAACTTTAAGTTACTTGCGTTTTTTTTTTCAAAATGATGCTATAAACACATAGACCACAGCAGACTGCAGAGCTACACGACTGCAAATGCCGTTGACTGCAATCGTCGCCGTGTGGTCAGCTACTTATTATTTTGGAAACGACAGCAGCATAGTAAACCAGCTGATCACGATTCAATTTAAAAATATATTTTTATACAAATCAGGGATGTTAAAGTTGGTACAATTGTACTTTTTTTGGTACATTTTGACCTTCTAAAGTACCGTGGTACTACCGCGACTCATTTGGTACAATTTAAAAAATTTTTAATTTTTCCCCTTTTTGAATTTTTAGTATAGCAAACAATTGTTATTGTGTCCTTTTTCATTGCATTTATTCGTTTTATGTAATGAGCTCTTAAATATATGCGACTATATCCGCCAGATTTTACGATTTATCATCATTTTAAGGATTTTGAAGAATAAAGTTGGCAATTTTTTTTTTTTAATATCGATTAAAAATTTACGATTTTTTACAAAATTTATCTGGCAGCTCTTACATATATTGACACTTGTTGAAGCCAACTTCACTTTTATTTTGAATTTATTAAAATTCTGAAGAAGTGAAAATTGATATATAGATATGGCATCACTTATAACATATGGGAAAACAGTGGACATTAGAGTGAGGTGAGTTTCTAAAAATAGAACTGTTGTGTTGTTGGAGTTGTTGGAGTTGTACTTCTGAGATTATGTATGCAAGAACAAAAACAACCGTGTATTGAATAAAACTAGTTTTAATCACAACAAAACTCGACCTAACTATAGCTCAGAGGGCTAAAGCGCTCTGTCTAATGTGTAGTGCGAGTGCATGTGGCATTAAAAATCAGTTTATCTATACCACGGTCAGTGATTGCACAGAAAAATTTCATATAGACGCAATCGAACAAATAAAAACATAACAAATATTACATTATTCAAAAAAAAAAAACAGGGTCACTGACGAACGTTCAATACCAGAAACTGCGCAGTCCTGATTCAGAAAAAAATTGAATATTTGCAATGTAGTTATGATTTTAGAAAATACACTCATTCTTCTCTACCACGCCTTTCACAATTAAATTAAATAAAATTGCATATTAATTATAGTATTAACTGCAATTGTCTGAAAAAGACGTTAAAATTCAAACTCAAACGAAAATTAAATTATTGTTAAAGAAATGAAAGAAAATTCCAAACAATCTTATATATGTTAAATTTAGAACGAGCTCTCAACCTCCGTATATTTACAAAAATAAAGCAAATCAAACATATTAGCTAGGTTAATACTAGTATTTCGATCTGGTTAAAGATCTCATCAGAACCCAATGTTTTAGAAAAGTTATAGCCTCCATAATAGGCAGAACTTTAACAAGAAACCGATTAATCATTAATTTTGCTCCATTCTTGTCTTCTTAGTAAAAATATTACTTGAGCCAGAGTAAAAAACTAAAATTTTTTTAACTGAAGTCGTTAAAAAATTAAAATGTTTGTAGTTTTTGGTCGGTAGTAGCTAATTTTCAAAATGAACTGAATGTCAATATGTTTCCAGACATTTCTAGTCGTTGCTGGAATTTTATCCATTCCACACTGGTCTGCAAATGTGGAAAGAGTTTTTCTTTTCAAAATATAATAAAAACTAAGGAAAGAAACAGACTTCATTAGCCAACATTATCAAGTCTCATACAGACTAAGGATTGGTTAAGAGCGACAAATTTATGCTGCTATTATGTAGAAATTCCAAATAGTTTATTAACTAAACAAATAATTCCATGATTTGGTCTCATATATTCATAAGACTTTTTTATGCCTTATTTTATTCATACATATAATGTATGTTATTGGAAGGTTTTGTTTTTTTCTGTACAAGAGAATTTTATGTATTTTTTTTTTTTTTTTTTGTTGTTTAATAAATTTTAAAAAAATGGTACCGTCAACGTCCAAAAAGTACAATTTTTTTGGATGTTGGTACAAATTGAAAACTCCATTTAACATCCCTGATACAAATGCATTTTTGTTTCAGTAGTGCCAATTACATCTTTTTTTTCTTTATTAAATAGAACACATGCTTGGTTGTAGACACGTATATAAAGTTCACTTAAAAATACAATTACTTATTTATAATACATTATTATAACGTGAAAATAAATTTATATAACCCCTCTTGAATATTAATGCAATTATACCATTTGATGTTTGCGGACGTTTTTTGTGTTTAACAAAATAAAATATTTTTAAGCACTAATTTGTTACATATTTTGTTTTATTGTCAACACTATTTTTGTTTTGCAGCCAACAAAATAGAAATTAACCTAAGTTGACTACAGCGGCAAAAGTAGTCGGGTAGCCGTGTAGTTGTGTTGGTGCCAAAATAATCGTTTTCATATAAACGTGTGTATTTTATTTTGACAGGCTGTAGTCGTGTAGCTGCAGTCGTCTATGTGTTTATAGCATGATACGTAAAACACATAGTTTTGTTAAAACTAACATATTTTCTTAAAATATCTTACTTTTTTAAGTCTTATAAAAACAAATAAATTAAATCTGAGATAAATTTAATGGAGATTAGGAATCTGCAATCGAAATTTAAAAACAAAAAATTATGAATTTTAAATTACACGCGTTTTTTTAAAGAATCCAAAAAATCGTTTTTTTTTTGTAATTTTTAAAATTACGTGATTCGTACACACAGAGAAATAAAGTGCCAACCGAATTGAAAATAGTATATCAAAGGTAACAACTTATAAAATCTGTTTGCACAACGATATTTACAATAGATTTCTAAATATTTGGGGGTGTTTTAACTAAAATTCAGTTGAATTAACCGAACTTTGTGGTGAAAACTAATGTTAAGTTGTGCCAATCGTCTGAAATACGTAATAATCAAATTTGAGTGCTAGTAACCGAATTTCAGTTGGCAAATAGCAAAATTTTTCTCTGTGTATAGAAAATTTAAATTTGTTACAGTTTTACAATCTACTGACCAAGGACTTTTATCATATATGATTTTGTTTTTAATTTCAGAAAGGGTAAAGGATATCCCTATGCTCCTTATAGGAACGACGGGAATATATATATATAAAGGATATCCTTGCAGTTGAACTTAATTTAATTTTTAGTTGTTGTACAAATTTTGTCTCACATAAAAGGATATTCCAGAGAATACATTAATGCAAAAAATGAATTTTCACAGCGAAAAATATATGATAATTTTTGATCACTTTTTTGTATGAAATTTTTAGATTTAAATTTGGATAACATATTCGTTACTTACGACCAAAAATATATTAGATTTGGCGTTTCGCGATCATAGTAATTATTTTTAATTTTGTATCATTTTGTAATTGAAATAAAATAATAGAATAAGTACAACTTTGAAACTTCAATTTTACCTGATACCTCTAAAAAAAACTTTTTTTTGAGATTTTTTAGCTGATCATGTTTATTTTGCATCTTTTTTTTCAACACACACTGCGCATCATAACAAACTATAGCCGCAATACATTATTCGTCATATTTAAATCTTAAAAAATAATTTAACAAAACTTATTGCGGTTTCTTAAAGTGTTATAAATGAACTTTAGTTTATGTAAATTCGAGTTATTAACTTTTAAAATTGACGAAACACGGCCTATAAATGCATTTCTTAGTATTTCATAAACATAGCCGCTCTTCGTTTTGAATCGTTATAACGAGTTCAAATCGAAGTTTCGAAAGCTTACTTAGTCAAATGAACTTCCTTATTAATTCTCAAACAAAGCGCGATGCGGCAGATTGATTAATGAAAAACGCCAAATTTGAGCCCTTTTAATAAATGGCGAAATTTGGGTGTTAATTGTGCGAAAAATAAGCGACCGAACAAATTTATATCCGCAATTTTAAAATAAATTAAAGTGGATACGGGAAAAGAAGAAATCGACGCGCACAAAACCAAAGCTATCTAAGGGATATTAACTCATTATTGTCAGAGCAAGCAATTTTCTGAAAACTCTTTCGAAGATTGCAGATGATTGTGGCGTAAAATTTCCAAAAATTGCATTTAGTAGAGCCTTACAAATATCTGCAATCATACCACCACAAAAGCTTCAGCTTGTAGCAACGTTATTACCTTTCCACAAACCAGCTTGTGTTTAGTTTTTAAAGAAAATTTTGAAAGCAACCTTAGAAAAGTTAGTTTTGCACATAAATAATATTCGAATTATTTCCACTTTTCATATTTATTTAACATTGTTTTTTCTTTTTTCGTATATTTTTCATCTAAAAAAAAATAAAAAAAGTAAACGAAAATATTGAAAACTTTTATAGTAGAAAAATCACGAAAATTACTTATTTGCTAAATTACCTTTTTCCAGTTTTAATGCAATTTTTTTTTTTGAAAACTAAGCGCGAACTTACATCGATATTATATTTTATATGCATCGATATTATTTTTATGTTATTTTTAATTTATAACGAGCTTTCAACGTCCATATCTTGTCAAATATAAAGCAAATCAAACACATTAGGCCGAGCTTTAACAGAAAACCGATTAATCATCAATTTTGCTCCATTCTTGTCTTCTTAGTAACCGAATACGTGGCCTAGCCAGTAAAATAGTAAAATCCAAATAACTGGTTGCAGAACAACTTATACTGTATTATAACAGGTTTTAATTTCTGTTCTGCAACTGGTTCTTTTATATGGAGTTTATCCCATTTGCAATAGGTTCTTTACCTACAAACAAGAACAGGTTGCTTTAGAACTGGTTCTAGAACCAGTTATAGAAATAGTTCTGGGTCAGTGACACCTTACACTTCGACTTCCAGGAACCTGTTCTAGAACCGGTTCCATCTAACCAGTGAGAAAGAAGTTGTTCTAGGTAATCTGTTCTAAAAAAATTTTCTGGGTACACAAAGGAGAATTCCAACTAGTAAAGTTGCAAGTAATTAGGAGCATTTAACTAAATAAGATGAACGAAAATAAAGCAAATCAAACATACTGGCAAGGTTGATACTATTTCGATCTGGCTAAAGATCTCACCAGAACCCGAGCCTCCAGAACTAGAGAATCCAGAATAGGCAGAGCTTTAACAAAAAACATATGAATAATTAATTTTGCTCCATTCTTATCTTCTTAGTACTTATATGTGACTAAAAAATAATATTGGTTCAAGCATAAGCTTCTGTCGAGTTATGCTTTCCTATATTTTTAAGGCTTTACTAATTGTAGATTTTAAAAATTTTAAGCTATCTTCGAAAGTCATTTCGTGGAATTTCATGCTGTGCTAAAAATAAGGCGTTTACCTCTCTCAGATAACTTTGGTTTTGTGTCCTTCGGTTTCTTGTAAACGTATCCACTTTGATTTATACGAAAAATGCAGATTATTTTTCGTACAACTTCCACCCAAATGTCGTCATCTTCTAAAGAGGCTCAGATTTATTTTCCGCCTGGCTTTGTGTTTGAAAATAAATAAATAAGGAAGTTAATTTCGTCAATTTTACAAGTTTATGGTTCCAATTTGCATAAACTTAATAACCTCTAAATCACTTTAAATGTACCCATACACTGCGCAATATTCTTGCGCAACTTTTGATATTGTGCAAAATATTACCAGTGTGGAAGGTTGTACAATATATTGGAAAAAGACAAAATGGTTTTGATTATTATTGCGCAACCAAGAAATGTGAAAAAATATTTTATATTGTGTTGACGACATTGTGCAAATTTTATATCCCTCCACAACAGAACAAAAGAGTGGTGCCATATTTTGTGCAAAAGTATTGTACTTCTTATTGCACTGTGTAGGGAAAAATGACAATAATACTGGCAATAATATTAGCAATAATATTGCAAAGTGTATGGGCGCCTTAAGAAACCGCAATAAGTTTCACTAAATTATTTCTTTAACTTCAAATATGACGAAAAATGTAGTGCGGCTGTAGTTATGATACGCAGTGTATATCATCAAATATTATAATACATTTTAAGATACAAAAAGCATAAGGCTTATATATCGGCCGTTCCCACCGAAGACCGACCAAAAAATGCAATTTTTACCTTGGGTCTTCCGATTCTAATTCAATTTTGAATTTAGAAACTCTATGGAGCAAGTTAAAGATTGGCTCTTTTAGTTTTTAAAATTTTCTGCGCTATTTAGTTTTTTTGTAAAATGGAAATTGTATGTAAGTTTCAACATTCGTAATTTCTTTAATATTTATCGGATCATTACCTTTTAAATCGCATTGGAATACTATTCCACACCTCTATTTCTATATTATTAAATTTATTTTTAAAAATTAAATTTTTTAAATATAATACTTCAGTAGATTATTTTATGTACAGAAAAACTCATAAAAATTAAATATATAGTTTTGAAAACAGAGACATTGAAACTACATTTACAAATTTGATTCTAATAATTCAGAAAAAATGAAAAAAAATAACAAATTGTCGTTTTTTTCAAAAAATCATTAAAAATAGTTAAACCCCGTGACCCAACAAAGAAAAGGGGTAACTGTTTGGTAAAAATTTCATATTTTGCAAATATCCATTCTTTTTTTAAAATCGAGAATGACCAAATTTTAGAAAAAGGAATTTTAAAAATAAATTTCATAAAAATTGCATTTAAGTGTGTTCCACAATATAAAAGAAGACGTAAATGTAATTTAAATGGTATTGATGCAATACATTTTAAAGGAACTACGAATGTTGAAACTTACACACTTTTTGCAAAAAAATACAGTGCTCCTTCGAATTTCAATGGAGTCACTTAAATGGCTCAATTGTGTTTCTGCGTGCAAAATATAATTCAAATCGTAATAGCCAAAATCAGATTTTGGCCGATCTATCCACAGTGGGGTGTATCACAAATATTTTGGAAATGTTTCATTCATTTCTTACTGGCTGCTCGGATTGCCATTAAACTTCACACAGCCATAATCCATCAAGCACTGATCAAATGGACTCCAAAGTAGGACACCTCGGGTATTCAAAATTTTGTAGAGCTTGCCAAATTTATATTTATCAATCGATTTTCAAAAATGAAATTTTTTTATAAACTGCTTGCTTTCTAACAAAAAATTTGCTTAGTCATGTTTGTTTTCTTTTAAAGTGCAAATTACCGTCAAATACGGGTTTTGCTTCAACGTTATTAATCCGTTTAGACTTTAACCACTTCCAAAAAGTTTATAACTTAATAATTTGTGGCAAATTCCTTACCATTTCGACATTTTATTTATTCAAAAAATTCTCTTAAAATTACCTAAAAAATAAGTTGTTTGAGAAAAAAAACTTTCAAAATAAAGATAAAATGAATATGAAGATTTTATGGAATTTAGTAACTTATGGAAATTAATAACTTATACATAAAATGATATAGGCAATTAATTGTATTACTTATTTTATTGATGTAATACATATTTATATCCAAAATATAATTGACAAATTTTCTGGTGTGACTCTACATGGGGTAATATACAGTTTTATCCAAAATTTAATTGTGTCTAAATAATGTCTAGGTATATATAACGTCATTATTAATTGTATTATATTTAACGTATTCTAAATCCAAAATACAATTATATATTGAGCGAGATGCGATAAGACGCAACTAGATATGATTTATAATATATATAATTATAATTTTATATATGAATTTATATAATTATGTCCGGTTAAATACACGGGCAGACAATATCTTATAAGTTTATGTAAAATAACATATTGCTTTATGCAAAAGGTTTTAACTCGGGAAATTAAAGATTTTTAAACCGTCAAAAAACTACGTGTTTTTGATTAGTGAACTCAAAATTTTCAGATTTGCAAACAAACTAAAAAGCAAATATAATATATATGAAGCTTTTTCGATGGGTTCCCATTGAACTTAATAAAATTCGGATATGTGATAAAGGAGCAAAAACTTATGACAAACGTAGTTTTCAGCGATCTATTAAATGTGTCGGTGAAATTTAACACATCTTTGTATGAAAATATGTTTAAAGTTTAAAGCGTTAAAATACCCGGGAAAACACATTTTGAAAGCCATTTTGACACTTATTTGAATTATTTTAAATATTGGTGAACAAATAATTCACTATTTTTTCTTCTTTTTCATGTATCCTACACTCACAATATTTTATAGTTAGAAACAAACGAATTTGTACATTAAAACTATAGAAAAAGTTGTTAAAAACAGGACTACTGATTTTTCGTTTAAAACAATAGTAATTTCCAATTATTTTTAATTGTTAAAAAATTAACTAAAAATATCGATAAAAACAAAGTACTTTCGTTTATTTTAACTATTAAAAAATAATTGCTTAATCCGTTGAAATAAACGACGTGCTTTTTTTTGACTATCAACAAATTACCGAAAATCCATAAAAATAAAAGATTTTCCATTATTTTGACCATTAAAAAATTTAACTCCCAAAACTTAAAAATAAACGATTTTCCTTTATTTTAACCATCAAAAATTTACCCCCCAAAAACGTAAAAATAAACGATTGTATATTTTTTATTTAAAAACAAATTTTTTTATAATGTATTATTTACATAATAATATATAATATATGTATTTTTAAAACTAAATAATAAGATGAATTGAATAATAATTAATTGAGCGGATGGGGCCTAACATTTATATGTCAGCATAACGAAAAAGGATGACCTTTGAGTTCATCTTTTACTATAATATGTAAATATCTTAAAAAACTAGGTGTATGCAAAATAAAAGACAATTAAAATCTAAAGAAAAACTATAGTGATGGTAAATAAAATATTTGGTTTAGTACTAAAGTAAAAATGTTGGTACTTTTTGATTTAATTTAATTGTTAAGGTACCCTTGCAATATTATTGCACATATTACTGACAATTTTATTATCATTCAATGTAGCCAACTCAATATAAAATATTTTTCACATATCTTGTGTCTGCAATAAGAATCAAAACCTTTTTGATTTTTTCTAAGCTTCCAATATGACATACACACTGGTAATTTGTTGCACACTAGCAAAAGTTGCGCAAGAATATTGCTTAATTTTAACTTTACATTAAACATTGATGCGCTCACCTAAAAAAACACTTGACTTTTACCATATTGCTAATTAATTTTCTTGTATTCAAATAATCAGCTAACACATGTTCTATACTGCGAAAATTGTAATCCTAACTTTTTGTTTTATTTTATAAATATTAAAATTTGTTATTTGTACATGAGTAAAGAAACTCACAGTTTTTACTCTATCTTTAGCAGGCTGTCTCTTCATCTCCTAGATGTCATCTAATAGATGTGCTTTAACATATAAATTTGGAACAGTGAGGGGAACTCCATCTCTGTTCTAATATGCACATTATGCACCGTCAATACTACTCAAGGATGAGAAAGTGCAAATTTGCATCGTGTGCAAATGACCACGCTGAATACCCTCAGTAACAAAAAGAAGTAAAACAAAATTTACTGAAACAAAGCACTTAATCGTCAGCTGGGCCACTTTGGTACTTTTGGACTGAAAATGTAAATAAGTAATTTATTTACCATCCCCAGTTTATGCATATGAAAAACGTTTGAGAGAACTTTTAAAAAGATTACTGTGATTTTTGTGTGATTTTTTTTTAACAAAGTAGATTTTTTTTTAAACATGTAAATTTTAAACGAAAATATTAACTGCTACAGAAAATCCGTATTAATTCATAGTTTGTTTTTTAAATAACAGGTAAAAAAGTTGAAAAATATGTTTCTTTGTATTTTAATAGTTTATTCAGTTAAAAACAAACTTTACGGATTACTTTTTAAATAAACTACAATCGGTAACGGAAAATATATTGTGAGTGTACTTTTTTTAATAGATTATAGCCCCCATCTTGTCTATAATCTATGCCTTGTATTAACAAGATCGTAAATTTTCCAAGGAAGCGTTTAAGCTCACTAGTGCACTCACAATATATTTTCCGTTACCGATTGTAGTTTATTTAAAAAGTAATCCGTAAAGTTTGTTTTTAACTGAATAAACTATTAAAATACAAAGAAACATATTTTTCAACTTTTTTACCTGTTATTTAAAAAACAAACTATGAATTAATACGGATTTTCTGTAGCAGTTAATATTTTCGTTTAAAATTTACATGTTTAAAAAAAAATCTACTTTGTTAAAAAAAAATCACACAAAAATCACAGTAATCTTTTTAAAAGTTCTCTCAAACGTTTTTCATATGCATAAACTGGGGATGGTAAATAAATTACTTATTTACATTTTCAGTCCAAAAAGTACCAAAGTGGCCCAGCTGACGATTAAGTGCTTTGTTTCAGTAAATTTTGTTTTACTTCTTTTTGTTACTGAGGGTATTCAGCGTGGTCATTTGCACACGATGCAAATTTGCACTTTCTCATCCTTGAGTAGTATTGACGGTGCATAATGTGCATATTAGAACAGAGATGGAGTTCCCCTCACTGTTCCAAATTTATATGTTAAAGCACATCTATTAGATGACATCTAGGAGATGAAGAGACAGCCTGCTAAAGATAGAGTAAAAACTGTGAGTTTCTTTACTCATGTACAAATAACAAATTTTAATATTTATAAAATAAAACAAAAGTTAGGATTACAATTTTCGCAGTATAGAACATGTGTTAGCTGATTATTTGAATACAAGAAAATTAATTAGCAATATGGTAAAAGTCAAGTGTTTTTTAGGTGAGCGCATCAATGTTTAATGTAAAGTTAAAATTAAGCAATATTCTTGCGCAACTTTTGCTAGTGTGCAACAAATTACCAGTGTGTATGTCATATTGGAAGCTTAGAAAAAATCAAAAAGGTTTTGATTCTTATTGCAGACACAAGATATGTGAAAAATATTTTATATTGAGTTGGCTACATTGAATGATAATAAAATTGTCAGTAATATGTGCAATAATATTGCAAGGGTACCTTAACAATTAAATTAAATCAAAAAGTACCAACATTTTTACTTTAGTACTAAACCAAATATTTTATTTACCATCACTATAGTTTTTCTTTAGATTTTAATTGTCTTTTATTTTGCATACACCTAGTTTTTTAAGATATTTACATATTATAGTAAAAGATGAACTCAAAGGTCATCCTTTTTCGTTATGCTGACATATAAATGTTAGGCCCCATCCGCTCAATTAATTATTATTCAATTCATCTTATTATTTAGTTTTAAAAATACATATATTATATATTATTATGTAAATAATACATTATAAAAAATTTGTTTTTAAATAAAAAATATACAATCGTTTATTTTTACGTTTTTGGGGGTAAATTTTTGATGGTTAAAATAAAGGAAAATCGTTTATTTTTAAGTTTTGGGAGTTAAATTTTTTAATGGTCAAAATAATGGAAAATCTTTTATTTTTATGGATTTTCGGTAATTTGTTGATAGTCAAAAAAAAGCACGTCGTTTATTTCAACGGATTAAGCAATTATTTTTTAATAGTTAAAATAAACGAAAGTACTTTGTTTTTATCGATATTTTTAGTTAATTTTTTAACAATTAAAAATAATTGGAAATTACTATTGTTTTAAAACGAAAAATCAGTAGTCCTGTTTTTAACAACTTTTTCTATAGTTTTAATGTACAAATTCGTTTGTTTCTAACTATAAAATATTGTGAGTGTGTAATTGTAGTCAGAAAGAAATGATGACAAACAAAAAATATACAATTGGAAAATTTAAAAATATATCTGACGTCTCTCATCTTTAACTTTTTCGCCAATAATTACAATTTTCTTTAATCTATTTTTTAAATAAAAACCCTTTAAAATTTCTAAAAAAGAACAACATTATTATAATACAAAGCTGCTTCATTTTAAAATGTCGCATTTCATGTAGCGCCGGCAGAAATTTGTTTACATTTAGTATAAAAAAAATTGTGAAAATTTGAGTCAAATTGGATAAGGTTAACACATAGTACATATCGAGCAAAGTTTAAGGCTTAAATTTATTTCGAAATTAATAAAAATTGTCTCTGTGTGCTGAACACGAGTCGCTTTAATGGATTTTGAGATATCGTTATATATATCGTAAGAAAGTGTTAACAGATGCGTTCGTAGCGAACCAAATAAAAATAAAAAGATTGCACTGTAAGTAAAGTTTTAACTTTTGAAATTACACACCACGGCACACGTAAACTCAAGTTTAGGTCGTAGTGGTTTATCCTTAGTGGTATCTCAGTTTTAAAAGATTATGTCAAAATACATAGAAAAAATTATTGTCAAGAAAATGCAATTAAACTTTTATTCGATTTCAAACTCATTTTCAATTAAATGTTTAATAATATGTAAAGGGTCCGCCATCTAACGTTTTTTTTCAACTAGTGCTTATTTCCAGAATGGTAACACTTAGCTCATGTCTGATTTGACAGATAATTAGTTTTATCCTTCCGCTGAACGAATACGGTCCGTATGTTCGTTATCTTGTGAAAAAAAGTGAAAGAAACTGGCATCCTCATCGATAAACCAAAGCGTGAAAAGCCAAAAAACAGTGCGTACACCCGAGAATATTGCTGCTGTGGCAATTCACCGTCGTTCTCAACAATTGAACATTTCGGAGACATCATTGAGACGAATTTTGCATAAAGACCTTGGTATGACGCCATACAAAGTCCAATTGGTTCAGGAGTTCAAAAAAAAAAAGTTATTTTTATTAAAAACAGTTTTCATTTATTTATTATTTTTTTCTGTTGAAATTACTATTTTTGGACATATTCAGTCTTCATATATTTCAGTTGTTTTCATAACAAAAATTTAATTATAATGCAAAAAAAATTACAATAGTAATAACAATTTTTTATTCCAATTCGGAACTACTAGATGAATCTAAGGTGCAAGGTACACAATGTTCTGACAAAAGTTGTAATATATCATCCTCCATTGTATTTATTCGCGATGTCTTTCGCATATGGTGCTCACGGAAATTGCGGTAATCTTTGTTCCGGGCTTCTAACGCTTCTTCCGACATTTTTCCTATTGGAAGTGGTGATACTTCAATTATATCGGTTCCATGTATTAATATTTTATGTGTGGAACACGGCATATTAACCCAAGGATACTGTGTGATAAATAGTTCTGCGGTCTGTAAAGCATATTGCCTAAAATATTCAATATTGATTTTGTGCCCGCAAGCAATCGAGCGTAAAATGACACTGAATCTGTGAATTAGCTCCTCATTCACTCCGGTTATTTCGGATGCTAATTTTGGTTCTCTAAAAAATTGGGATATCAGCAAGCAAAAACATTTTTCTTTTTAAGCTTTTTGAACAAACAATTTACATTCAATACTACGAGCGCACTGTGAGGTGTTTCCTTAACAATTTAGTAAACTTTACTACTTTCGTTTTGTTGGAACATGTAGGACTTCCACGATTAGTCAGTGGATTAACTAATAAAAGTTGTCCGTCTAACCACTCCTTGTTGTTTTCTTCAATTTGTGGCTGCTTCTATGGTTCAATTTCCATTTCTCAGCCAATTTTGCTGCAAAATTTCTGTTTTTTTTTTGTTTATTAGAAGGATTTCATTAGCATCATACATGTTGATATTAATTATATTATTAAATATATGATTTTGAACGACAGAAAATTGTTTAGTAGTCACGGGCTCGTTGCGCCATAGTAAATAAACTTCTCGTCTGAGCACCGACATTGTTCCTAAAAGTGCAATATCATGTAAAGTTGCAAGTGGCCGCAAATGATTTGGACATTTTACAATCACAAGACAACATAGTAATAAAATAAAAATATTCTAGCGCGAGTACCCACGAATATCAGAAGTTCCGGTCCACGGAAGTTTTGTTTTGGCTTTTTCAAGCAGTTAGTGGTACAGTCAACTTTAACTATATTTTTTTTCTACAACAGTTAAGCACAGATCACAAACAAAAAATTTTTTAGTTAATATATACCTCTAACTATAAATAAAACCACTTTTCTTCCACTTAATTGAGACAAATCCAACTTTAGAGAACATTTGGAAATGCAAAGAAAACACGTTTTAAAGCTTAGTGATGCAGCTGCTGAAACATATGTTGTGTTTGACAGCTCAAAGTTGTTCAACTAGATCCTGTCAATCAAAATAGAATCGATATATAAGTTCAGTGGGATATTAGTAATCGGTAGACACAATTTTGCGCAATTAAACACTTTGAAAATTGAATTAAACGACGCTAGATCGACCATTTCGCCCACAGTTTGTGCAGTTTCTGGTATTGAACCTTCGTCAGAGACCCTGTTTTTTTGAATAATGCAATATTTGTTATGTTTTTATTTGTTCGATTGCGTCTATATGAAATTTTTCTGTGCAATCACTGACCGTGGTACAGATAAACTGATTTATAATGCCACATGCACTCGCACTACACGTTAGACAGAGCGCTTTAGCGCACTGATCTATCGTCAGGTCGTGTTTTGTTTTGATTAAAACTAGTTTTATTCAATACACGGTGTTTTTGTTATTGCATACATAATCTCAGAAGTACAACTCCAACAACGCAACAGTTCTATTTTTAGAAACTTATCTCACTCTTATGTCCACTGTTTTCCCATATGTTGTAAGTGATGCCACATCTATGATATATTCTTTGTATATTCGATAGATGGCGCTTACGTAGTTAGGGAAGAATTGCGAGAAAGCAAAGTTTAATTTTTGTTTGAGTTTGAATTTTAACGTCTTTTTCAGACAATTGCAATTAATACTATAATTAATATGCAATTTTATTTGCTTAGTACTCCCATAGTAAAAAAGTACTAATAGTACTAGTATTTCGAATACTTGTTATTTATTGATACTTATCAAATAATATTTTAGTACTATTTGTTAATAGTAGAAATTAACCTTCAAAAATGCACCGTTCATCCGCAAGTGTAATTTCTACAAAAGAAAACTAAACGAAGTACCCCTTTTTTTATAAAATTACGAAGAGAAATACATTTTCTATGAAATAGTACTGAAAGGTAAATCTTTTATTTATTACGGATTCAAAGAGAGAGAAATAAATGGCGACTTCATCAAGTAATTTTTTGAAGAAAGGGGTACTATAACAAACAAGATGAGATTCTTCCGAAAAAGAAAAAAAAAATTTATTTTTTGGGAAGTGCTTTCGATGAAATACTACTTTCTTTAGTACATATGTACGTCTTTAGTGAAATGGTTCCAATTTTTTGTATCAATATTAGTATTATTAGTAGTATTAATAATAACGAATTCGCAACTTTTTGGAAGACCTGTATTTTTACACATATTTTCTAATAAATTTAGGTACGCTGAGTGTTATTATATGGGAACATTTTTTTCTCATTTGTAGTTTTTGAAATATCATGTTTTTTATGTTCCCCATTTTTGTATAAAATATACTAAATACTTCAGGATATTTTTAATGTGATTACAATTTTAATACAAACATGAGTTTAGTAGAATGTGAAGTTTACTCAAAGTGATAAAATTAAAACATTTTTTATCATATATAATATTTATAAGAATGAAACTAAACATTCAGAATTGCCAATTTTCTTCTCATACCTGTAAGATATCCTCAACCAAACACCGATGCTATTGTATTTAAATGAAAGACAATTGTGTGTAGATTTATGTTCTTAAAAATATTTCATAATATTTTTAAAAAATTAAGCAAAATATACGAAAAATGGTGTGAATGACGTAAATATAAAGACCGCAATATTTCAAAAACTGCAAATGAGAAAATTTAATTCGCCAGATTTACATTAGCGTACCTATAGAAAATATGTATTTCAAAGACAGATTCTGTAAAAAGTTGGTAGTGGTTGAGAAGTGTAATCTTTCGAAAAAACAGTATTAACAATTTACAGTTATATTAGTTTTTTGTTTTTATATACATCGAGATTATTTTTATGTTATTTTAAATTTATAACGAGCTTTAAACCTCCGTATATTTACAAAAATAATTGTATATTTTTTTAAATATTTATATCATAGTTATTTTAAATATACCTGTATGCATTAAAAAAAAGTAACAATGAGTTTTTTATTGCAAATTGATTTTTTAGAATTTCAGCTAAAATAATATAGAAACATTCAGTTGGGACAACCTCGTTTAGTAAAATAGGAGGTTGTATCTATTGAATTGACAATAAATTGGTTTGCCGCATCCGAATTTGGGAGATTGTGACAACACAATCGGTTCGGTTGTGGCAACCGAACTTGTATGGTTGTTGCAACTGACTCAAGTCGGATGGAAAAAAAGCGGTTGGAGCAAACAGAATTGTCATGATTTTGTGGTTTGTAAATTCCTTTTAGCGAATTAAATTCGAGCAGTGTTGTGGACGGGTACAGACATTAGCTTTCGGCGAGTAATTCCCTGGGAATCCTTTAAGAGCCTACTTATGGTTGATTTAAACAAATTTACATTACGTTCATCGATTATCTGATAGAGACTCTCCATTGAGTTTCTGGCACAGATAATTATTTTGTGATTATTTTACTCCGGTCGTGATCAGAGAGATTTTTTCTGGCCGCCTGTTTTTATTTTAACCATAAGTACTCGGATTTTGAACGTTTTATTTTTCTTAAAAAAAAAACTTAAGCCACTTTTTAAATAGGCTGAAATTTTCACTTTTTCAAAATCACTTAGATATGAACCACACGGTATTTTATTGCGAATTGATTAAGATTGCATAAAAAAAACAAAAATAATTCTTCAATTTTTATTATTTGCTATTCTTTTTATAGTTATGAAACACTAAAGGTTGAATTAGTTTGTACGTTCCGTGATGAATCAGCTGATTTGTTTTTGATGTATGAAAATGAATGTGTGTGGTTAGTTTGTACGTAATTTAACGTTGAGTGCTGGACGAACCTTTTAAAAACAGAATTTCTTTACTGCGTTAAGTGACAGTTAAAATCAGTTGATTGCTCATATAAAAAAACTAAACAACCAACACAAGATCTTTTTGTAATTTTATAAGCTAAATTGTACAAAATAATATAAAAAGGTTTTCTGACACATTATGATAATGAAATTACTACTATTTTTGCAACTAGTTATACAATTACTATAATCGTTTAGCCGCAGCAGCTGCTGTTGTTACGGAACAGCCATATGGAACGGCACGTTACAGAAACGGCACGGAACGCAGGGACTAATGAAGCCTTTAACAAAATATTATTACACAATTTTTCTCTTAAGTCAATAAAGTAATCTCTTAAATTTTACACAATGTGAGATGAGTTATCACACTCTTAACAACAGTTATAAATTTAAAAAATGTTTGTAATGTTAGAAAAAATAGCATAAATCATTTGTAATTATAGTTATGCAACGCAGTGTATAAACATCTTTTACAACCACAACAGATTATGAAGCACGGTTGTAAGTGAAAACGAAAGAATGATTGTATATTACAATATTTTCTAAATTAAATTTATAATACGAGGGCTGATCAATAAGTCCGTGACTTTTTGAATGAAACAGTTTTTTTTTTGCAAAAAAAATGTATTTTTCAACATAATCTCCTTTTAGCTCAATACACTTAGTCCAACGATTCTCCAATTTTTGTATCCCTTCCAAAAAATAGGATTTTTCGAGGTCCACAAAATAGGCATTTTTTGGCCATATGGGGTCGTTTTTTTATAAATCCTCGTTAAATCGGTCCAATAAGTTGGCATAATATTCGCCGTTTATTGTGTTTCCCTTTTAAAGGTAATCGATGTGGATTATTCCGCGTGCATCCCAAAAAAACTGTTGCCATCACCTTATTGGCCGACAAACTTACCTTGGCCTTCTTCGGAGCCGGTTCACCCGGAGAAACCCATTGCTTAGACTGCTGATTGGTCTCCGGAGTGTTGTAATGGATCCATGTTTCATCCACAGTTACAAAACGCAGCAAAAACTCATTCCAATTGCGGTTAAACAACTCCAAACAATCCTTTGAAGTTGTCACACGATTCCGTTTATGGTCAATTGAGAGTAAACGAGGCACCCATCTTGCAGACAGCTTTCTTAAACCAAACTGATCATTTAAAATCGAAACCACACTGCCATATGAAATGCCTATGGCATCAACAATCTCACGCACTTCTACTCTTCGATCTGATAATACCATATCGTGGATTTTTTCGACATTTTCGGGTGTATTGTCCTCAATTGGCCGTCCAGAACGTTCAGCGACATTTGTACTTGTGCGACCATAACGAAAGTCAGTAAACCAGTTTTTTATCATTGAAATCGATTGTTCAGAGTCCCCATAGTATTTATCAAGCTTTTCCTTTCTTTGATTGACGGTTTTTTTTTCGCAAAAAATAATGTTTATTGACCACTTGGAATACACCTTTTCCATTTTTAAAAAAATCCACGAGGTTGTATGTTTTGAGCAGCTGTTAAAGGCAAAGTAAATGACGGAACTTGCTCGAAATTTAACAGTAGTCTATTAAGAGGTGGTACTTGATGGAAGCAGTGTTGCATTTCATATAACTACGAGGGAAGTTCGAAAAGTCACGGACTTATTTATCCGCCCTCGTATTGTCAATTTCCTTTTTTAAGAGCATGTTTAATATTTAATGTATTTAGTGGTCAATATTTAAAAAATATATTTATAGTTATTCATACACGCACAATTTGTTAAATTACCTGATAACATTGAACTAAATATTAAAGCCGGAAAGTAGTGATGGAAATATAGAACACGACCCATGGCCCAAAATGGTAAATAATGGATAATCCAACCGAAGAATAGCCAAATTGCAGCGTCTAAAGTCAATAAATTTGATGATGACACTAAAAGTAACAGGTAGAAAAAAGCATTTATGGGCAAAGAAATAAATTTTATGTATATGAACTGATGATACCTTTCATCCGATCACTCTTTTTATTTAGCTTTGTTGCATCACTTTCATCAATATTTGCAATTTCGTTTGCTGACACTTGTAATTTTCGTATGCCATCCTCACGTCTTTTTTTAACAGCATTAACGACAAATACAATTAAAAATAATGCCAAAAATATAAGATTGCTCCACCAGATAATCGGATTACCCAGTAAATAAATGCGATATGAACTGCCGGAGAAGAATTGTCCCTTAAAATATAAAATTGTGATTTATTATAATGTGAATTATACGGGCTATTTCGCTAACAATAAGAGACAGATATTTTCCAAAATAGGTGAATTTTTTATATCAATAAAAAGCATGGGATTTAATTTGAAATAAAAAAAAATCAGCAATAAAACCTTTCCTAAATTAAAAGTTCCGCTTCTGCGCATTTTAAATTATATTGGAGGTAAAAATTTATTTTCGTGCGAAAATTGGTCCTCTCGAAATGCAAAAATAAAACGTTGGCACATTCCTATAATTTGCTCTAATGTATAACCAATATTTTTAACTTCATAGGAAATTGATTTTATGCTTAAAAGTTCGTCCTTTCTATGACAACACAATGCTAAATTAATCACTTTTACCAAATCGTCATATGTATTTGGATCCGGCCAAACTTTTAACTTTATAACTAAACTTCGGCTTTTTTCTTAAATTTTATACACAAAATTGAATTAAATCGGCCCAACAAACATGTTTCCAATAGCAAAATGTATCATCATTGGCTATAGATACCCAAACCAAATATAGTTTTTTGCCGAACTTTTCGGTTGCACACTATCAAGTATACTGTTTTTTCAGCAAACTTTTTGCTAAAATTATGTTTTCAGCTAAAATTTTAGTTTTACTAGAACTAATGTTTTAATATTTTACTAATTTATTTTGCTAAAAAAGTTGTGCTATTAAGCCCATTAATAGTGTGGAGTACAGCCAGATTAAGAAGTATACGCAGAATGAAGTAGATGTCGCGACATGTCAAGATGTATTAGAGAAGAGGAAAATGATACTAGAAACAGAACTCTTGTAAGCCATACAAAAAAATTAACCATGGAAGATTTTTGTATCTATTTTCCCATACATAAAACAAAATTGTTGATTAAAACAACTAAAATTTTGTGTTGACATTGCTTGTGATAGTAATTGTCTAGTAATTAATTTAAAAACAAAATAAAGTATTTAAATTTAACAAAGATTAAATGTGTATTTGTAAACAAAATGTTTATAATGATTATTAAAGTACACTAAAAAAATAATTTAGTCGAAAAGTTAGTAAAACATTTTGTAAGTCAAGTATACCATTACTCAGCTAAATTTTATGCTGAAATTGTGTTTCAGCTAACATTTTAGTTATACTTGTTTAGTATTTTACAGTATTACAAATATTTTACTAATTTATTTTGCTTAAAAAATTGTGCACATTAACTAGAGTTGTCAATTATTCGCCTTTCAGCTTTGTTTGAATAATTCAAATAATTGTTTTCGCTCGTTCGATCAAACGATTAAATTTCAAAAATTATTCGATTATTCGATGAGAATAACGAATAAAAAAAATTATTTTTAAATAATATTTTTATTAACAAAAAAATAAACAATTCATTCAAAAAAACTTAAAAATAAAAAAGTTAATGTTTTAACTAACAAGAAATTCATAACTAACAAAAAAAAAACTTTAAAATAAAATAGCTAGGTTGTTCTTAAGAAATAATCTTTCAAAAACAAAGATTGACTCAATTTTTTTGCTTTTAAAAAACGATTTTTGGTTTTGGTTTTTATTTGAAAACACTCTTTCGCTAATTGTTGAGGTAGGTGATATAGTAAGAAGAGAATTAAATAGTTTATCTAATTTTTCTGTTCTTTTTTTAGATTTTTCCAAATATATCATATCGTCTGATATATCGCTGAAGTCTATTTTATTTTCTATATTTTTAATACTCTGAATTGAATTATTTAATTCGCATAAAAGATTATTATTTTCATTACTAATAACTTCTTCTATTTCAATACTTTTATCTGAATTATTGTGATTACTTTTAACATAAAATAATCTGGAGTATAATTCATTAGCATATTCTTTAGTTTTACTTTTTTGGGAATATTTTAGGAAACTTTCATTGCTCGGAAAATTTTCAGAATTCAGAAATATTTTTAAAGTATTTAAAACTTTTATACGTCTCTCATTTATTCTTATTTTAATACGTGTTAGTAAGTCTGTTGCAAAAGAATTATTAATTTTTTTCCAAACTATTTATTAAAACTTGATTACTCCCTCTAATTCTATTATGGATGTGCTATCTTTTCGACGTATTTCCGTAGTTTACTTATAACATTTTTTATATTAATTTTTAATTGAAATCCATTATCAACGTCATATTCATTACTAAGTTCATAATCATCATCGCTTTCGTCATCCTTCTTTAAAAATTTATGAGAATAAATCAAATTAAAAAGCTCTCATTTAATTTATTTTGTAATAAAAAAAAAATGTTCAATTAATTGACGTTAATTATTCGATTTATTCGTTATTCGAAAATCGTCATTTTTAAATTATTCGAACAAGAATCTGGTTTTGTTAGATCGATTAATCGAATTATTCTTAATGGACTGACAACTCTAACATTAACGGCTTGTTTTTACAATACGTGAATAATTTCAAACGAACGTGTGGCACCCGAACGAATACGTAAGGAAATGAGTTTTTATAATTCGTTCGTCTGACTTACGTTTGAGTATGTATAGCTTTATGTTATGTCAAATAGTAGAGATTGCCATGATATTGTTTTTCAGTTTTTGTTAGCTTTTTTTTATATACAAATAAGTCATTTTTCGTTGGTAGATGGCAACCCAACACTGTAAATGAAATATAAACAAAAACAGCTGATTTTTGCTTTTAAAAAAAAAAACAAAAATGCAAATATTTTATTTGTATAAAATATTTGTATTTTTTTGTATTAAGTGAATTATCATTTATCTTAAATTACATTTTCAGTTAATTTAAACTACAAACTATTTTCAGTGTATCATTTGTTGATCTAATAAACTAAAATCTTGTGTTGATTAAGGCTTGTCAAAGAAATTGAATATTAATTTAATTAAAGACAAAATAAAATATTTAAATTTATTAAAAATTAAAAATAAAATCAGGTAGACATACTAAAGCGAAACACAAGAACACACAACTTAGGTAATTTTTATTTTGTAAAAGGGTTGTGTATGTCATATTTTGTTAATTTTTTTTATGATGTAAGTAATTGAAAGATAATTTTGTTTATTATGTTATAATTATTTCTATATATTTTCAGATATTACATTATTTCATATCGTCAGTGTGGGAGTATAAACATTTTTATATAAACATTTTTATTTTTTACAAGTTTGATATAATTTTTATTAAAAATAAAAATTATGTGTTTTTGACCTTATACATAACGAACAAGTTTTCTACTTATTTTTGATCAATGGTGATAATCGTTAACTTCGAGCTCATATATTAGCTCTCATTTAGTGGGATAACTAGGTTATATGAATGTTTGATATTTGCATGGGATTGTCACTTCTTTCAAAACATGTTCTGATGATGGGAACCTAGAAAATTCACGAAATATATATATTAACACATGCGTGAAAGTGGTAAATTAATAAATTGGAAAACAAAAACTCTATTGATTATTTGTTAGGACAATATCCTACTAAAGAAATATAGAGTATGGCCTCGAACTTGAATAATTTTCCTTTTTATTTTTTATTGAAAATATTTTTAAAAGAATCAAAAAAAAATATTTAGGATTTTCAGCAAATCGATTACATAAAGTATAATTTTTTGGGTTTTTTAGTCTACTAATATTCAGCAAACATGTTATTAACTTTCAGCAAGGACTTTTTATTCTTTAAGCACAAGTGTTAGCACAACTTTTGCTGAATCTACTAATTTTGTTGCTGAAAATCAGCGAGCTGATTTTGCTGACATTAACAATTTTTTAGCAAGCACAATCATGACTAAAATTTTGTTGACTCAGAAACTGACTTTACTAATATTTTTTGAGTGTACATGAGCATCAGTGTTGACAGATCTTGGTCACCGAAAATAACAAAATTTGTGTAAAAAAAAGCCTAAAAATGCCTAAAATACAGCTAAAAAAATGGCTAAGAAATTTTATAGGAAAAACTACACATTTAAAAAAAACAATAGCCGGATTCATGTAATGTCGTATATAGTGTAAACATCGTATTTTAATAACATTAGTGTGTTTTGTCAACCCTGGAAATTTTTCATACAGTTTGTTTTGTATTTTTATCTGAATATTGCAAACATTTTAAAAAACGAGAAAACAAATTGATTTAATTGTTTATAATAAAATATTCTACTTTATAAATATAGGAATTTTTTTGAAAGAAATAAAAGGTGATATTTGCGTATAAACGAACGAATTATATAAAAAGTATCTGCAAATACGCTTTGTGTACTTATACACCAAATACGAAGCGTATTATGAATACCCCCTGATATAATTTAATTAGTTTTACAGCTAAATTATAAAATAAGATACATGTTAATTCTACTTTCCGAATATTTTGAACTACGTTTATTACAAAACCTTAAATTCTATGCTAAATTTTCTTCGAAATAAGTAAAATTTAAAATTCAAAATTTTATCTCTACAGAACCTAATATTTTATATATTTTGCATTGGAACAAATTTAAAAATGAAAAACAAATTTTAAGATGATTGAATAAAATATTTGTTTTTTATTCAGAATTTTTTAAAGCCTAAATATATTTAAAATTTTTATTACAAACTTAAAATTTTTTTAACAACAAATATTTTTTTGAACACCAATATTTTTAAATTTCATTTTCACTAAAACGGAGTATTTTTCCACAATTCTAGAAATTTTCTAAAATTATATTAGAATTTTTTGTTTTTGAACTAAAATAGTACACAAAACATGCTGACATTTGATGTTAATTATGTCTGATATTAGAGATGATGTATCATAAAATATATTCTTTAATAATGTTAAGTTTTCTTTGATCCTCTTTTATTTAATACATCTTATTTGACATAGCAAATATTGCTCACTATTGCAGACATTAGTTAATAGGAACTAAGATAATTATTATGATGTTTATTAATATATGTATTTAATGTTCTAGTTTAGTTTTTAAATAAATGTAAATTTATAAAATTAATAGCACTCGTGCTAAATAAATATATGTAGTAAAAAAAATATATATTATAGTTATTTTTGTTTTCTGTGATATATTATATTTATTTATTTTAGATTTCTGGGATATTTTTATTTTTTCATATTGACATAAAATATTTTTGATTTCCCGCCTTTTTTAAAAAAATTGTTATAAGTTTTTAATTAGAAATACAAAAATTTTTCAATCAAATTATAATATTTGTTCCCTGTAGAAGTCACCCCATGTGGAGACGAAATATTGGAAATAAATAATTATAATTTATGAATAAGGGATCTTAAAATCGTTTAAAATAAGAATTACTATATTCTTTAATTTTTTTTCCATATATCTAAGGCATTGTGCATAGGTCGCCAAGGTTTAAGTAATGGGATTTTTCTTAAATTTCGCACTACAAAACTATTGGATTTCTTCAATCAAATGGCTAGACATCAAAAAAATTAATAAGGTTCTGTCATTTGGGCATTCTGATTTCAATGGGGTATTTTATTTGATTTTCATCTATGTTACAGCTTTTCCGCAAAATTACTTTAAAATTTGACGCATCTTCGTGCTGTTTAATATGGGGGCGTTTCATGTCAAGTGACCCAACTTTTGAAATCGATGTCTTTCGATCGGGATGAAATTTGCCCCAAGGTGCCCAAGGTTGGAAAGAAGTTTAGACACAATTTTTCAACAAGATTGCTCAAAAGTGGGAGATCTACCAAAATAAATTTTTTGTAACTCAAGACAAAGTTTTTTTTTTAATTTTTCGCATATGCACTATTTTGAATTATTTCCTATTTGTGTGTAAGTGTTTCTAAAACCTTAAAATAAAAATTCTACTTAAAAACTAGACAAATTAACCTTTCCGACGGTATGTAACATACCTAACTAAAATTTCATATCCTCGATACTGTAATACCCACAATATGTTAAACACGCAACAATTCTCCACCCCCAACATTTTTTCTGAGCGGCTTTTTTTTTGTCAATCCTATAGGTAGTTTTGAGCGCACGTAATATTAATTGTGATTTTTATTGTCAAAATATCAGGTGCCCCAGAGACAAGTTTTTGAATCAGGTGGAAATATTTTATGACCATTCCCCGAAATACCACTTTATTTATTATTTCATGACACTTGACATTAAAAAGTGTTTGGAGAGGTCGAAGTTAACATGTAGATTATTTTAACACTATGTTGAAAAGGTAAAAATTAGCAGGTAGTTCATTTTTGTTAGTAACATTTGGTTAAAATGATCTTAAAAAACTATTTATTGTCATTCTAAAGGCATTCGGAAATCAGTTTTTAGATACAGCGTTAAAGTTTAGACGCGTGTTATTTACATAATTTCTTACATAATTAATCATCACAATGTCTACGGCTCCTAAAACGGCTAAGCTTGAAAATAAAATTGATGGTTTCCTTTCACAAAAAGAAGCACACATCATCAGATATGCGAAATATTTCCGACGGGTTGATAAAAAAAATTCCCTACGCTGTCAAAACGGTTGCTAATTTGTGGATCATGCAGGAAAGAGCTCGGAAAGTTGAAAAAAATTACCGGATTTGAATAGTAATGAGCTTTGCGTTGAAGTTATTCCAGATGAAGACAAAAGTAATTCTGAGAATGATGGTAGAACTGTTGATGGTGATTCTAACTTTTCAGTAGAAGGTATAAGTTCAAAGAATGAGTGCCAAAACCAATATCATAAGGATGCAGTAGAAGCTATTGAACAAATAAAAGAGAATACAAAAACGTCACAGAGTAGAGCTAAAAGAATTCAACTTCTCACGCTTGCTACATCGACATGGAGTTATGCAAAAATAATGACTGAGTTTGGAACGTCTCAACGGAAAGCAAGAATTGCTAAAAAATATGTTTGCTGAGCATGGGATTCTCACACCCCCAAATAAAAAGAAGGGAAAAACTTTAGAGTGCGAAACTGAAGCTCTAGTAACTCAGTTTTATCAGCGAGATGATATGACTCGCCTGGTGCCAGGGCTGAAAGACTGGGTGTCTGTACGAAACGATGGCAAGAAAATTCAATTGCAGAAGAGAATGGTTCTCTGCAACCTGAAAGAGTTTTTCGCAATATTTCAATCTGAACACTAGGATGTCACAAAATTTACCCAACTGAACCCAAAACATTGCGTTTTGGCTGCGAAATAACAGCTGAACCTAGAACACCAAGAAAGTATTGACAAAAAGAGCTGCAAATAAAGGCGATAAATAATCTGGATGAAAGACTGGGTATTTGAAAATTTACAAAACTTAAACATTTCATCAGCTACAATAAATTAAGTATAAAAATAGTTATGATATAAATGAATCTAATGTGATTAAGATTAAATTTTATTAAATTATTTATCTTTTTATTTTTATTATTATTAATATATATAAATTTAATTATTATTATAAATAAATAAAAATATATAATTTTTCAAAATTTCTATAGAAAACAAGTGATTTTATTCCTGCGGTTAACATATTGTGGCTATTACAGTATCGAGAGCATGGAATTTTAGTAAGGCATGTTACATACCGTCGGAAAGGTTAATTTGTCTAGTTTTTCAGTAGAATTTTTATTTTTAACGTTTTTAGAAACACTTACACACAAATAGGAAATAGTTCAAAATAGTGCATAAGCGAAAAAATAAAAAAAAATTGTCTTGAGTTACAAAACATTTATTTTGATAGCTTATCCACTCGCATCCCACTAAGCCACCAAAAAGCTCTAAAAGGAAAAGACCTAAGCTTTCTTTTGAGCAAAAAAAAAGCATATTTTAAATAAAGTCCAAAAAGTTTTTGATTTTGAAAAAATAGTCAAAAATTTTTTTTTTTTTATATATTTTCTTTGAAAGATTGAAGAACTGGCTATCTAAACTAGTTAGGACAAATTTTGCTAAGAACAATAGGTAATAAGTTACATGGATGAGAAAAAACACTTGTTTGGCCAAAAATGTCAAATTTTCACCCCCTCTAACTGAGAGAGTTCTTGACCGATGTTGAAAAATTGTGTCTAAACTAATATCCAATAGCACTAACCTTCCCGATCGGAAGACATCGCTTTCAAAAGTTGGGTCACTCGACATGAAACGCCCCATGCATATACAAAAATTCGCAAATGCAATAAATCTGATTTCTGTCTAAGGGCAAGACCAGTATTGATATTTATGGTAAATATTTGACTTCAAAAGCATAACTTTAAACTCGTTTTTTTTAATTTTTTTTCATTTTTCGCGAATTCTATCACTAAATAATTAATCGAGCTAATCAAATGTCCACGCAGTGGAAAGAGTCATTTAAGAGGAGTTATATTAGTGAAAAAAAATTTATTTACCAAATCTTTTTTTTTTTTTGCAAAATTCGCGATTTGGCAAGCATTTTACTTGTTACCATAGCTTTTCAGGATGTCCACAAGGTCCAGATTATAGTATGATATATAAATATATTTCCAAGGTTTGTTTTCAAATTTTCAGCTAAATATTTTTTTATTTGCAAAAGTTTTCCTTACAAAAACCTCCGTTTTGTTACATATTTGTCACAAAAGTAGGGTTTTTGTTAGAAAAACTTCTTCAAATATAAACATTTTTAGATGATTTTTAGCACATATACTTTTCAAAGGTATTCACACATTATACTAAAAGTTGGGATCTTCGTTCATCTCGGAAAGCTATGCTGTTATATAAAATTTTTGATATATCGCCCTTTTTTCATATGAGGCGCTATATTAAAATAATTGTTTTCTTCATGAATCTTCTTAAAACGCTCTTTCTACTGTCTGACCTTTTGTTAGTTTAGCGTCAAAATTCGCTTAAACCTTAAAAATTGGTATAAATAAGAAAACCAGCTAAATAGCGGGTTTAGTCTACAGTTTTGTGAATCAAATTGTAGATCACTTAGCAATACATTGGATGTCTTTACATTTCAACAAAAAGTACATAGTTAGTTTGATTGCATTTTAAAAAGGTTATACATATATTAAAAAACTACATTTACATGCGCCAACTTTGAAGTGATTTTGTGGAAAAACTGTACTATAGATCGACAAATAAAGTACGCGAAAAAATAAAATACGAGTGCCTGAGGTATATAGAATTGGTAATCATAACCTTATTAATTTGTTAAAGTCACGATTTTTTCCTCCTTTGTAATCATATGTATAAAATTGAATTGATTGAATTTTACTACAATGTTAAAAATCGACATATATGGATCCATACCTGAACACACATGCTTCATACATGTCCACATGCATACATACATAATTCACATGTGTTCAAAATTGAGGGTATATTTACATACATAATCATACATATCAATACATGATCGTATGTGCACATTAACGAAAATTGAGGTAATATTTGTATGCTCACTAGGGTCGTCCTTATTTTTCAACTTTCGATTTTTGGGGCTGCCCCCCTCTATATATACGTAATACTTGGCTTATTTAATACTTGAGATGTGTTTAATAAAATACTTGACAGCAAACACAAGGTTTTTGATTTTTATTGAATAAAATTTTCAAAAATGCAAAAGTCACTTTGAGGTACCCGCAAAATATTTATTAATTTTTTTGACACAAAGTTAGGGTAAGTTAGCGATTTTCTGGGAAAGTAATATTTTTTATCTATGTAGTTATGATTAAACCCAAAACAAAAATTATTTTATATTTTTTTAATTTTGAAGAAAAAAAAAATTTGTACTTTTTTTAAATTATGCCCATTTTTCCAAGGGGCCCGATTTTCAAGGGCGATGCGGGACATCTTCCCGTTATGCTAGAACTCTAATTTTTTGCGTGGCGTATTTTGACACCCTATCGAATATTTTAAGGGGGGGGGGGGGGGGGGGGGGGGGGGGGGCACAGTCAAAATCTCATTTTTATTTTTCTCCCATACAACGAAAGGCCACCCTAATGCTCACATATGAAGTGGTATGAGCATATGTGAATCCTATGGTTTTATATGGGCATGTATGACCTAGAATAACTCCATATATGATCATGAATAAGTTCATACATGTCCATAAATGCGTACGTGTATGTTGATTTTTAGCCGGGTATGTAAATTTTCTGTTTTTCCATGATATTGTAGGGAAAATTACAAGTTACATATTAACATGATTGTGCTTAAATGAAAAGTAGTTTTGTATATTTTGTTAGTGCTGAAATTAACAAATTTGGAAAATTTTTAAAAAATTTGTAGAATGGAGGAAAAACTTCCATTTTTATTAAAAATCAAGTCGCAATATCTCGAAAATTTTTAAATAATTATGCTTAGCATGCCAAAATTAATTTAAGATTATGTATCGCAAGACATATTTTTGTTATAGCAGTTTAAGAAAAAATTTTAAAAATCGAAAACTTTGTTCGCGGGGCGCCACGGGTTAATCTTATTCAAATTTTCTCTTATTCGTAACAATAGCACAGGAGGACCAACTCATAACTTTTAAAAATAAAGTAGGTTATGACCATTAATTCTATATGTCTGAGGCACGAAGATTTCAATGGCGTACTTTATATTTCGACTAATGGCACAGTTTTTCCTCGAAATGACATTAAAGTTTGGCTCATGTAAATGCAGTTTTTTACATACAACGGTTTTAGAATGCAATCAAAATGACTACTTTCTGTTGAAATGTAGAGACTGCCCCTGTATTCTTATTTGAGGTACATATTTGATTCACAAAACTGTAATTTTAACACGTTTACACTCATAATAATCCATGCTAAAAATACGAAAAAAATGTCAAAACAACAAAAATCTTTTGTAAAATGAACAAATATTCGTATATTTTACAAAATTATTTGTTATTTTGACATTTATTTGTATTTTTACGCATGGATTATTATCAGTGTAGTGTTTTTTTCTTGTTTTTCAAAATTATTACGGTTTAATCGAATTTTATCCCTAAACTAGCAGTTGGCCTTAACAAATGGTCATGCAGTAGAAAGAGCGTATAATTAAGAGGTGTTCCATTAAGAAAACAATTATTATAATATGGTGCCTCATATGAAAAATGCGCAATTTGTCAAAAATGTATATGGCACTATCGCTTTCCAAGATGATCCATCTGTACAACTCTCAGCATAATGTGTGAATACATTTGATAAGTATATGTGCAAAAAATTAGTTAAAAATGTTTATTTATATTTTAAAAAATGTTTACTAAAACCCTACTTTTGTGACAAATATGTGACAAAATGGATGTTTTTGTTTGGAAACTTTTTGCAATATAAAAATTTTTAGCTGAAAATTTGCTCAATATACTTTTGAAATGTATATACACATCATACTAAACGCTGGACCTTGGGGTCATCCTGAAAAGCTATAGTGCCATATAAAAATTTGACAAATCGCGAATTTTGCATAAAAAACGCTTTGATAAATAACTTTTTTCTTTCTTTTTCTATTAAATGACTCTTTCAACTGTGTAAATATTTGAATGGCTCGATTAATTATTTTGCGATAGAGTACAAAATTTAAGGAAAAAGCCGAATTTTAGCTATAAAATTAAAAGTTCGACCGCCGAACTATTTTCGATTTGGCCGATATTTCGGAGGCCGAACAGTCAATTCATTGCTTAACTATGGGCTTTTCAATAAATTTGTCACTCAAAATCGCATCTAATCAGCCCAAAAAACATTTTCCATTCACCAAATAGTCCTTTAAAACACCGCATATCGACCAAATGCATTTTGTGGACCGAACTGTTCACAACCGTATTAATTTTTTTGAACATATGTAATTAATTAAAATCGAAAGTTGAAAACAATGCCGCTCTAATGAGCACACAAGGTTCATACATGCCTAAAAACAGCCATATATGATCTATGTGTTCATAAATGATTTACATATATGTTCCAACATATATCTTTATTAGGGTTATAACTTTTTGCATTTTTTTGCAAATATCAAAAATTACATGTCATAGCCGTGTTGGCCTTGAAATAATATTAAAGACCATGATCTTAATTGTTCGTAGTCGTTAAAAAAGTTCCCGCAACAAATGCAATAACGTTTTAATTCAATTTTTAAAAAAATTAAATTTTTTACTTAAAATTACATAGTTTTATGTTATTTACTATGTTTGTTATGTGGTTGTAATGAGGTCATCAATAAAAATATTTTCCGCCATTACAACACACACATATTGTCGACACTCAAAAAAAAAAAGTTAGTAAAGTCAGCAAAAAAAAATTTGCTGAGTCAGCTAAATTTAAGTCAGGAGAATTGTAGAAAAATTGTACTTTCGTTAATTTATTCGCTGAATTTCTTATTTTTTTTTTTTTTTGTGATTCGTTAAAAACTAATTTATACCACATTTATACTAGAGTAAAAAATTAGTAATTTGCATTATTTAATGACGTGCTTTGGAAAAATGAGAATGCTTGAACTTTTTTAGTTTTACCAAAATCTATAACGAATTTAATACAAATTCTTGTGTTTTGTACTTAAAATTTAAAAATTTTATATGAAAATGTACTCAATTTCTTCAAGCCAAGTTCTTTCTTCGGCCAAGTTCTTTCAAATTTGGCTGAACGCCGAACTTGGCCGAACTCCGAAGTATTCAGTGCCAAAATTATATACGAAATCGTGCTAATTTAGTATATACCATATGTATTAATATATGCCACATTTACGGTAAATCAATCGATATATATTTAGATATTTATATGTATGGGACCATTTCAAAAATTTTCGAAAAACCAAATCCAAAATAAAATTATATGTGATCATATGCGCCATTACATGTATCTATATTAAGGCTATATTTTTTTATTTAATGTTATATTAAATAAGATGTGATTGGATATAAAACTTTTTACTCGGATGGTAGATTTTTTATATGTCTTACAAGAGCTGTACTTTTTAGAACAATTTTCCTTGTCTCTACTACATCTTGATATGACGCGACATCTACTTCATTCTGGTGTTTTGTCGTCGACATTATTAACGTGCTTATCAGAAGAAGAACAATTTTACACAATAGGTGAGTAAGACATTAGTAAAATATCGGTAAACCGTTAGTTCAAAGCAGTTAAGTGCTATCTAAGTATAAATAAAATGTAAGCTCTAAACACAATTTCAGGAAAACATTTTGCTGAAAAATAGTAAACTTGATTTACAAGACGTTTTACTTACTTCTCTAATATCTTATTTTTTGAATGCACCAAAATATTTTAATAAAAAAAAATTTAGAAATAGGAAGGTTTTGTTCCGAATTGACTTCATAATCGATATTTATTATCAACACAAAATTTTCTTTACGGTATTTTCCTGCAGTTTTTTCGTAAGAAACAAGTATATCCCTAATGTTCATGTGTGTGCCTTAGCGCGGAATTTGTTTGTAAAGGGTGATTTTTAGCAACACTGGTTTTGGTAGCTCAGCTGTTTTCGTGTAACATGTTACTGTTAAACATGTTCAGTTTGGTCTATAATATAACAATGAATTGACTTACAAACGAACAACGCAGATTCAGATTATTGAGTTTTATTTTCAAAATTCATGCTCGGTTAAGAAAGTGCCACGTGCACTTCTATCAATTTATGGTCAGTTTGGGCGACCTTCTGAGGCGGCTATTCGGAATCTTGTGACTAAATTTCGCACCAAATTTACATTATTGGACATTAAACCCCCAACATGCATACGTAGAGTGCCGACAAAGGAAAATATCGCAGCTGTATCCGGCAGCGTTGTTGATGACCGTGAAATATCAATTTTGCGGAAGGATTTGGATAAAAAACCTTTTAAAATACAGCTGGTGCAAGAATTGAAGCCACACTACATGCCACAACGCCTTATTTTTGGTGAAAATCTACTTTTTTATCTTAAAGTTGTGTTCATCGACGAAGCTCATTCCTGGTTGAATGGATACGTGAACAAGCAAAATTGACGTATTTGGTGTGAAGAGCAGCCAGAAGCATTGCAAGAATTGCCAATGCATCTCGAAAAATGCACTGTTTGGTGTGGATTATGGGCCGGTGGCGTCATTGGACCGTACTTTTTCAAAGACGACCAAGGGAGGAACGTTACTGTGAATGGCGAACGCTACCGTGCGATGCTTACAAATTTTTTTTTGCCCAAAATGGAAGAGCTGAACTTGGGTGACATGTGGTTTCAACAAGACGGTGCCACATGCCACACAGCAAGCGAAACAATGGCACAATTGAGAGACGAGTTCGGTGAACAGTTTATTTCGCGTTTGGGCCGGTCAATTGGCCGTCTAGATCGTGCGATTTAACGCCTTTAGACTATTTTTTGTGGGGCTATGTTAAGGCTCATGTATATAGGGACAAGCCCTCAAAGGTTGACGCACTGGAATCCAATATTGAAGAATTTATTCGTGAGATACCGGTCGATATATTGGAGAGCATATGCTCTTAAAATCACCCTTTATGAGGAAAAAAGTTGTGTAAAAAATTTAAATTTGTTGTTGCGATTATTATATTTATATTAATTTATTTATTTCCATTCCAGTACAACAAGAGTTTATTTTATATTTATTGTACAGGAATTAATAACGCAAAAATTTGTACAAAATTTGATAAATACTAAAGTTACATGTATTAAATTAAAACATGTGGTATAATAAGAATTAGAATTCACTCATAATAAACATTAAGTAAAAAACAATTAAAAAGAATTTGATAAATTGATTAAAGCAAAAAATATATTTCACAAAATTTAACTAATTGAAAATTATAGAATAAGTTAAATTTACTAAATTAAGCTAGAATTATAAATTTTAAATGGAATTAATATTGAAATAAATTTAATTGAATTAATATTGAAATAAATTTAAGTAATTAATAATTAAAAAACAAAAAATATATAAAAATTAAATAAAAATTAAAATTAAAATCGAGCATTGTGTTCAAAAAGAAATTGCTTAAAACTCGAAGCGTTGCTGATTAATTGTTGTATTTGAGGGAGCATATTCCAAAGACGTACGTCGTTTATGTGGAATTGCCATTCGGATGCGAGGTAACAATGACTTGATGGAACAAGTTTATTTCCTCTGTTTGTACCGATGCCAAAACAAAGTTTTTCATAGAGATAATGGGGATGTTTTGTGTATATGGTTTTGTGTAAAAATAAAAAGGACTCTTATCTTCATAAGACTTTCCAAAGACACTCCATCCATATTCGAGGTTCCACATGATTTTCGTAACCCAAATATGTTTCGTACTATACTGTTAAATACAACGTTTAACTTTACTTATTTAGTAGCATTTGCAAAAAAGTTCGCACCCGTATGTCAGGAATTAAGGAAGCGTTGGCTAAAAGCAATCTAACTTTTAAAGGAGTGAAAGATTGAGTTAACCAAAGTGATCTTAGTTTTAAGAAAGTTTGTGCAACTGTGGCGTGATATGGTGTTACCATGTCAATGTGCCATTTAAAATTATTCCAAGGTTTTTAGCTGTGGAGACAATTTCAATTATATAATTGTTTATAATAATATCTTTATCAAAAACAGGATTTCTCAATATTTGACTAATTAGAAGACACTTGGATTTTTGAGTATTTAAACATAGTCCATTAGCAGAAGCCCACTGAAGTAATCGACTGTAATGGACTACTCATGTAAAGTTTAAGATGTTCAGGTATATATTCCTAAAATGTTCAGGTACTCCTATAGTAAAATGTTGCGGTTGTGATTAACATATACAGATTATGTGCGATTCATGAGATATGATGACTGCAATTGTGTTGAAGAGGATGAAAAATTGAAAAAACTTCGTAGTTTCATACTAAGTGTAGGGTGGTCGACAGTATCAAAAACCTTAGAATGATTGAGGAGTACCGAAAAATTAATTTTGCCATCTTCAAGATTACGCCTTATGTCCTCACAAACGTCAGTCAAAGCAGTCACACAGCTGTGATTTGGGCGAAGCACCGATTGTTTGTTTGATATTAAACCATGTTTATGAACATGTACACTAGTTTGAGCGTGCGAAATCTTTTTAAAGACCATAGAAAGATAGCATAATATTGCTATTGGCCGGTATTCAGAGCTTGTTTTTGGGATTGAAATTATCTTGCCATGCTTTAATCTGCTAGTGGTTAAAAAGTGCATTATAAATTGTAGAAGAAGTGGTAGCAATAATTTAATGAATTTAGGATGAAGATTATCATATCCAACAGCATTCGATTTAATTTGTATATAACTGTAGTTGTCTACAGTATTGACTTACTCAAGTAAATTCAAAGAAATTTTTCTCAATAGTACTGTTACGTTGGTTGTTGAATAAGACATCACTGTCGTTGGCATTATTACGTGTCCGATTTTCAATTTGAGCATAACCGTTGTCATAGAAATCTGTTCCCATGGGAACCAGGGGTAGGTTAGTGAATTTTATATTTAGTTCATCAGCATCAATCGAGCAATTTCCAATGCCAATATCTCGAATTGTCTTCCAGGTATGTTTAGTATGAAGAGCAGAGCTAAATTGTCTTGAGTAATATTCGGATTTTATGGTTAACCACTTTTCTTGCTGTTCGATAAACATTTGAAAGGTCAGGGGTTTTAAAATGTTTCCATCGAGAGTAGGATATATCCCTTTGACAAATTACCTGTTCGATAGCGGATGTAAACCAAGGGTTGTTCTTTACTGTGGTGGTTTTTGTTTTTACGGGTACGGCTTCATAATAACGACGTAACAGGTTGTTTTGTAGGCAACACATTTGGTCATCAACGGATGACATGTTGTATATACATGAAATCACGATAAGTGTATGTTGTATTTCCGTGCTGAAACTTGAAATCATAAGTCAAGAAAATCAAGTCATGTTCTGAGAAGCATGACGCTGAAATTTGAACGTATAGTAGCACATTTAAAATATCACTCACAATAAAAAGGTCTAGTGGAGTATTTGTAGCAGGTTAAAAGTGTGTAGGGTTTAGGTGATTAGTAGGCTCGAGACCAATTGATAACATCCTGTCAGTTAAAATTGATTGAATCATGATGTTAGAGTTAAAATCTCTTGAAATTATGACATCACTAGATCCATCAGTTAAAATGTGCAAATTACAAGGTGGCGCACAAATAAACTTCCGATGTTTTTTGGCTGTAATTTAAAAAAAAATTAAAACTTTGATTCTTCTTGTGGATTATTTTTATTTGGTATTTTAATTTTTTTTACATCAAGTCGAGAATATGATGTCATGTAAATGGCCGCAGCCACAGTTGATTGTCATTTGAGCCCTTTTTATGGCATTTTCCATCACTTTGGCCAAAACTTCCGGCGATAGGTCCTCACATTCTTGACGGATATTGTCTTTAAGAGCTGCAAGAGTCTGAGGCTTGTTGAGATAAACCCGCGACTTCAAAAAGCCCCACAAAAAGAAGTCTGGAGCGGTCAAATCAGACGATCTTGCTGGCCAGTGCAAATCGCCAAAACGGGAGATTAGGCGCCCGGGAAATGCATCCTTCAGCATATCGGTTGTGGCACGTGCAGTGTGTGCCGTTGCACCGTCCTGTTGGAACCACATGTTTTCCAATCCCAATTCATCAAGTTGCGGCAAAAAGAACTCGTTGATCATTGCTCTGTAGCGCTCACAATTCACAGTAACCGTTTGGCCCGCGACGTCTTCGAAGAAAAAAGGTCCGATGACTCCTCCAGCGAAAACAGCACACCATACAGTGACTTTGAGCGGGTGTAATGGCTCTTCGTGGGTTACACGCGGATTTTCAGTGCCCCAGAAGCGTAAATTTTGCTTATTTACGTACCCGCTAAGATGGAAAGGGCCCTCATCACTCACGATTATTTTTGATGAAAAATCATCTTCCTCTTGGTGGTGATTAAGGATGGCTTGAGCGTATGTTACACGCGATTGGCGGTCAGCAGCTAACAGCTGATGCACCGTCTGGGCTTTGTACGGAAACATCTTCAAATCTTGAACCAAAATTCGCTGTAAAGACCGTCGACTGATACCCATTTGCGTGGCACGTCGTCTGGTCGATGTCGACGGCGCTTCCATGACATCCTCGGCTACAGCAGCAATATTCTCTGCAGAACGGCTACTCCGGGGTCTTCCACGCCTGGCAGCATCTCGTGTTGTGCCAGTCTCTTCGAGGCGAGCGGCTAAACGTCGCAGTGTTTCACCAGTAGGCGTTGGACGGCCAGGAAATCTGCGACGAAATTCACGTTGTGCCAAAGTCACCGACCCATTATTGGTCAAATAAATAGTCACCAATATTACGCGTTCTGGAGCAGTATAGCGTAACATTGTTTATTAACGTGTATTTCGCATGTGTTTACTACACAAATGTCAAACAGAACTGACATTAGGGGCCAATCGCAAAATTTATAGCATTTTCTGATAGGAGGATTACTTTTGCGCCACCTTGTATTAAAGAGTTCTGAAAGACGTATGTCCTTAATGGGTATATACTAACAACCAGTTAAAAGTTTTCTTTGATTGAAAACGATTTCAACAAAAATGTAATTAATTTTGTCATCATTATTAGATTTGCAGCAAAACTTGCACACAAGGTTCTATCAGCTCTAAAAACTATATAACCAGATAGGTTTATTAAGTTATTGGCAGTTGATTCAACTAGCCAGGTCTCGGAGACACAAACTATACCAATGTTAGAATTTTCGAAAATCATCCTAAGTTCGTCTATTTTATTAATTAAGCTTTGTGCATTTAAAGTCAAATAACCAAACTTTTCTTTTGTTTAGCTAGAATTCTCACCAAATTCATCGTAACATCCTTAGATCACCCTCTAATAGTAGTAGAATTATTCATAATCAAATGTTTTTAAAAGCAATACAACCCGAACAGCAACGCTAGAAAACGTTTTATTATATAGGTGGTAAAAGAATGATTTTAAGTATTATAGTATATTATCAAAACTAAGTCAAACATTTTATATAAAATTAAAATTACAAACACATCATTATGTTGATGTGAGAAAGAAAAAGTTTTAGCTTCCTTAGTTGCATGAAATAACCGCTTCAAATTAGCAATTCATCAATGCAGATCAGCTGCCTGTCGGTAAATTTTTTGACATAAACAAGTCCACGCATTGAAAAGGTACTGTGAAGAACTCCATTACGTTTCATACGCCTAGCTTCTCGAAAAAATTAAGTAATTTGTCACTGTGAGAGCTTCATTTACGAAAAACTAATGATTGTAATTAAAGCCAACATGATTTAGACAAAAGTAAAAGTCCTTAAGTGTTTTTTAAACTTGTTAGTGTTTTAAAAAGAAATTTTTGTCATAAGGTGACCACATTTTTACGATTATGGCGGCATCTCTTGAATCCTTTTTGTTTTGTAATTGATATATGGACTAAACCGTAGGTGCAGAAATTCTTATTACGAAACATATTTTATTAAAAATATAAATAAGGTCTTCATTATCTTCAAATGGGATCTCATTTATACTTAATTGCACGCCACAGTTTTGTTCTCGTGTTGCTTTAATTGTGTCTGAAGAGATTTTGTTCCCTTTCCATACTTATAACATCAGTCGAAAATGTTTCTAATTTAGTTACTCTGTCTGTAAGGTTATTAAGATCATTCATAAGGAAATATAGTATTGATGAAGTGTGCAAAACTCTATACAAGGCAAAAACAAACAAAGCACCAGGAATTGATAGAGTGCCATATGAATTTTTCAAAAATGCATCACGTGAATTTTATTCGGAGCTAACAGCTATTTACAACATCATATTTGAAAATGGAAAAGTAGATGATACGTTTAATGAAACTATTATATTCCCAATATTTAAAAAAGGTAATGCTGATTCTCCCTGTAATTATAGGGGAATCACTTTCATGAACTCTGTGGCTAAAATTCTAATGGGTATTTTAAACTCAAGAATTCAAAGATGGGTGGAAAAACATGAAATACTTAATGAATTTCAAGCTGGCTTTAGACCAAACTATTCAACTATAGATAATATCTACAACTTAGCATCAATTGTGCACCTGAAATTTGAGGAAAAAAAGAAGGTTTATGCATTTGTTGTGGATTTCAAGGCAGCTTTTGACAAAGTGCCAAGAAAGTTATTGATATATAAATTACATATGCTAGGTTTATCCACAAAAATGCTAATCCTAATTGAAAATATATATGAGAACACAAAATCAGCAGTATGGACTGGTAAAGAAATATCAGAAAGCTTCAACACATATTCTGGTGTACGCCAAGGTTGTCTTCTTTCTCCTTTGTTATTTACTTTGTACCTGAACGATCTTCACACTACTTTAGAAGGAGGTTTAAGAGTAGGAGGAACCAATATACGGTTACTTCTTTACGCAGACGATATAGTTCTGTTGTCAGACAACATACATACAATGCAGAAAATGATAAATAAATTAGAATCTTATTGTAATGAGTGGAATATGGAGGTAAATTTAGAAAAATCGGCTATGATGGTGTTTTAGACAAGGTGGTCGGCTTTCAACGCAAGAGAGATGGATTTATAAGGGACAACAAGTAAAAAATCGTAAATGAGTTTTGTTACCTAGGTGTAGTGCTCACACCAAGAATGTCATTTGTGAGACATTTAGAACAAAGAAATGTCTTGGCTAAAAACAGTATAAACTCTACTTGGCAAAACTTTCTTGGTAAAACATCAATTTCACTAAAATCAAAGTGGCAGCTGTTTGTAGATCGGTTCAGTCCTATGGAGCACAAGTTTGGGGATGTTCTCTATTTAACCAGGTCGATATTTTACAAAGGTATTTTATAAAAAGAATATTAAGGTTGCCAGATTTCACGCCAAACTATGCATTATCACTAGAAACAAATGCCGAGGATAACCACTTCTATACTCTTAACTTGCATATTTTAAACAAAAGATGCTATTGGGCAAAATAAATAAACCGGCTGGGAGCAGACTTCAACATCACGTTTGATAATGAAAACATATCGACGCAAGATTGGATTCGGAAAGGAACGATAATTCTACAGGAACTAAAAAATAAAACTCGTAGTGAAAAGATAGAAGGAGCATTATCCAGTAATACTCGTTTTTATAGATTTCTGAATCACAATATTGGAGAAAACTACATAAAAGAGTTAGAGAATCAAAACAAAGTATCGATTATTGTTTAAAACACGATGTGGTATGCTGCCCCTGAACGCTAATAGTTTCAGAAATGAAGACAACAAGATGTGTACTTTATGTAATAAGAGAGAAGATGAAACACTACAGCACTTCATTGGAAAATGTCCAATATTAAGAGAATTCAGACTCAGGTATTTTGGGAAAACGATCATTGAAGAGAATGAGTTGATTGATATATTAAATGGTAACTTACATGATGGTTGGAATAGAATTTATAATTATGTTACAGGTGCTTTGAAGTATAGAAAATTTTTAATAGATGAATTCAATTATTAAAAATATATGAAAATAAAAATTATGTATGACAGACAACTCTATAGTTATTGTCATTTAAACCCCTTTTTTAAAATTATATTTTGTTTAAGTATTTAAATTTAAATTAATCCAATGTAATGATTTGAGAAAAAACAAAATAAAGATTATTATTATTATTAAGATCATTCATTAATGATTTGTTTGTGCTGAATTTTCGTTCACAACTGTTTCTAGTTTTGGAAATCTCTCCGCGACCGATTATAAGAGTGCATCAAGTTAGTTTCCATTATATTAAAACTCTTATCAAATTCACTTAAGAGTTCTTCTTTGCATTGATTGAATTTACCTATTACCATTGTCTCTAGCATGTACAGTCTGCATTAGTTTGTACGTAACGTTCCGTGACGAATCAGCTGATTGTTTTTGATGTATGAAAATGAATGTAACGTTCCGCGCCGGACGAACCTGTTAAAAACAGAATTTTCTGTACTGCGTTAATTGACGGCTAAAAACAAATATTACAAGAACTTTTTTGTAATTTTATAAGCTAAATTGTTCAAAATAATGAAATTACTACTATATATGCTATAATCGTTTAGCCGCAGCAGCTGCTGTTGTTACGGAACAGATTAATCACACAAAACATCCATCCGGATCTGCACGTTACAGAAACGGCATGGAACGTAAAGACTAATGGAGCCTTAAGTGAGTTTATCGAATATTTTATCAATAATAGTTATGAATTTAAAAAGCTACTCAGTATTAGTTAATCGTAGAGTTTTACACATATTACCAAGAAGAGAGTTCTGTAATACGTCTCTAAAACGTTTTTGCAAGGGAGCTTGGAGTATTATTATTTTGTTGTATATCGTTATGTGTTGTTTTCGTAGCATTATTAATTTTTTCCGTTGTATTTATTTCTTGTGTTGCCTAACTTGACCTCCAAAGCATTAGCATATGCATATTTTTCGCGTTCATAGAAGTTATTTTTAACAACTGAAACAAATCGCACACCTAGTACAAAAGTGACTCAACTCAAAATTTTCTATTTTTCAGAAATCGAAAAAAAATATTTGCAACTTTATACCAATTGAAACATAAAGAAAGACATAACAGTTAATAACAACAAAATACACTGATATTTTTTTTATAGATAAACAAGTATATTGTGCATAGTTCAAGAATATAAAACCGAAAAATTAAAATTTTTAGTTGAATCACTTTTGAACTGGGTGTGCGAAATGTTAAATGAAAGTTATTTTAAACAGCATTTGCATCGCCATATAAATTATTTGCTATCTAAATTAATAATATCCTAAGAAATGCTTTTTCATAAGTTCATATATTCTTTTTTTATGGAGATTGAGGTGGTAAGTGGTAGGATTAGTAATCAGAAGGTTGCGAGATCGATTCCGGACTGGGGAGATAATTTTTTTTTATTTTTCTTTTTTTAATTCTTATTAATTTTTTAGTGTATTTTAAGATAATTGAGTAATTTACTTTTTATAAAAATTATTTAAAAATATAAGAAAAGCCTAAAGTTTTATATTTTTTATTGTTATGTTGATAAGAAACTGAAAAAATGTATTTCACTGCTAAGATCTGACTGATCATAACTTGCATTTTTCATATTTGTTTTAAGATATACTTTTCAGGAGTGCAATATTCAGAAAAATAAGGTTAAAAATTGATTTTGGCTTAAAAAATCTATTTGATTTTTTGATTCCATTGTTTCGTATCTCACAAAATTAGCAAAAACGAAGTAGTCTAGTAGTAATAATAATAATAAATTAATTAACATTTACTTAATTTAAATATATTAATTAACCTATACAGTTTTTATCGACCTCTTCCTCATACATATCGCACTTGATCAACAAGAGGGTATTAACTCAAAATTTAAAAATTTTCAGTAGAATAGTTTTTTGATTCTACTGAAAATTTAAAAATTTTGAGTTAATACCCTCTGTTGATCAAGTGCGATATGTATATTTAATAGACCCAGATATTTAGTAAACATCAGCGAAGTGGATAAATAAACGCATTTTAGTGTAAAAATAGATTTCGTGTAATTAAAAGATCTTACGTTCCAAGACACACTCGTTTCATTGCAGGCCACTTTTCTCTAACTGTTTTAAACTACTTCTCCAATATTTTTTTTCTTATTGTGTGGTATATTTTATATTATTAAAGACACTTCATCGTCAAATTATAAAAAAAAAAATAATTAAAAATATGCAATTAATTCAAAATTGTTAAGTAATCTTTCTTATTATTTCTTAATATTTTTTTTTAACGTAATCGCAACTTAAACATATTTTAACAATAATATATAATATCTCGTTGATACGAAATCACATAATAAAATTGTTTTTAAAATCATTATTTTATCTTTTTTATATTATATATTTGTGTAGCATATTTTTCTTGTTTTCATAAAAATATATCAATATTTTCAACTTAGTTCGTTTTACGTTTTTGCAGTCTACTCCAATACAACAGACTGTGATTCAGATTCGTGTGTTCACTACTCGCTGGCACCAAAAAGATTTATTTTTAATATTTAAAAAACATCCCCTAGAGTATGCTGCACATTTTTATTAAATAAAAATGTTAATATGTAAAGGGTCCGCCAAATAACTTTTTTTTTGAACTGAACCAATTGGACTTTGTATGGCGTCATACCAAGGTCTTTATGCAAAATTCGTCTCAATGATGTCTCCGAAATGTTCAATTGTTGAGAACGACGGTGAATTGATGTTGATGGCGCTTCACGCACAATTTCTGCCGCAGCAGCAATATTCTCGGGTGTACGCACTGTTTTTGGCTTTTCACTCTTTGGTTTATCGATGAGGATGCCAGTTTCTTTCACTTTTTCACAAGATAATGAACATACGGACCATATTCGTTCAGCGGAAGGATAAAACTAATTATCTGTCAAATCAGACATGAGCTAAGTGTTACCATTCACGAAATAAGCACTAGTTGAAAAAAAAACGTTAGATGGCGGACCCTTTATTTAAAAAGGACCTTACATGAACTATTGAAAAATAGTATTCATGCAAGAAGTTATATATTCACTCCATCCGCCCAATGACACGAAAATGTTAAAATAGTTAATGATTCACCTAAGTTTGCACCACATCCGGATCAGTAGTATCCTGGCGGTAAATACAATAAAGCAATTAGGGAAGGCATTCTGTTGTGCTTCCTAAAATGCCTTCTTTGAAGCAATGAATAATGCTTACATAGAAGCATTAATGTTGTCAAAATACAAAAAAGTGCTACTTATTGTCTAAGAAGGCATGCATTTATTGATTCTAAGAGCATATGAAAGAAGCGCTTTTCTCCTGCTTAAAACAGGACCATACATACCAATTGGGATATCGCGAAAAAAAATCATGCCTTATGGATTTGCTTTGGAAGCGCTTCGTAATTAAATAATACCTTCCGGAAGTGCTTTTGGGTAAGCACTATTTTTTTGGTGGGTTTAGTTGTTTTATTTTACTGTTTAAGCTTTAATTTTGAATGTTTATTTATGTTTATAAATACTGATTTTAATTTCCAAATGTGTAAATTAACAGAGTTTTTTAATGGAATTTAACTTTACAAAATTTAACTTTATTTTGCATTTAAATAAAAAAGGGTTTAATTAAGTTCTGTTATTAAAAACTGCGGAGCTTTGAAACACATTTCCGTTCTCTTACAGAGTTGCTTTCTCATATTGTAGCACTAGGTCTGAAAGTAATTGTGAAGAATTTGTGAAAAATGGGAACGCTTTAACCTGCCGCGCCTGCGACCAACGTTTTAGATTTTTGAACAATTTTCTTAAATTGCTTCAGTAAAAATACTTTTTTTATTTATTTTATCATTCTGAACACGAATATTTTAAAAATTTTGAAATCGGAAAAAAGATTTTCCAGATATTGCCATTTGATTTTGACTAAAAATTAAGTCTTTTTACTCTATTCTTGCCAACTGCAGCCAAGCTATGCATAGCTTGGCCACAGTCACCGATATTTTTGTTTGTGGCAACATAAATTCACTATTTGTAAAAGTCCCCTATATAACAATGTTACACGAATACTTACTCTATAGTTTATCGGCCACTGCCACGGCCGACTTGTGACCTCGCCCTCTTTCGGTTTAAGTCCAGCATTGCCTTGTAACATTACAGCATGAGATTCGACAAATCTGTCCAAAAATCCGGGAGCATAGATACTGAAACTAACGCTCGATACTGAGAAATAAGAATTTTATAAATTTTATTATAATTATGTATTCAATAAATTTTTTGCGGAAAACTGTTTTAAATACTCGTATATTCCGAAATGTCGCACTTTGTACTTACAATTTTTGTGTTTATTATCTTCGATATTCCAATTGGAATTTTTATCACGAATATTAAGATTGCACGATACTTCCTGTTGTTCGTAGCCCCATTTGGGCAATTGTTTTCCACTCGATGTCAGGACACAGCTTTGTAAATAGTGGACTAATTTAAATTTCGTTGTAACTGTTTTGACAGTATCATTATTTTTACCACCAGCAATTAACAATTTCCAAATATCATTGGCATCACCGATACCTTCCTATATAAACAATAGAAGAGTTTCAAAAATACACACAGAAATAATATTGTTGTCCCAACTAAATAAGCTTCAACTGAATCGTTCGGATATTCAAAACAAAATTTGGTTTTCACAATTCTGGGGAACGGCCTGTGCCTCAAATAATCAAAAACTGCAGGGAAGACAATCAGGGCTTTTGCGACTAATCGTTGAAGCCCCATGGTTTATCAGAAATGATAACATTCCCAAAGCTTATTCCCAAAGTTCGAGATGAAATAGGAACCCTAAGGGGAAAGTGACCGGTCCCGGGTGACCCGCAGGATATGTCCCAATTACAAATTTCTCCACTTCTGATACTTTGTGATATGTCCCAGGGTAAAAACAAAAGGACATGTCACCATAACCTAAAGGAACTTATTATGGAACTAACCTTAACTGATGTGACGGAGAACAAGTCATATTGTGCTTTTTGTGACATGTCACATAGCTAACCTAAAAATTTTGTAGATTATTTTCTAAATTTGGCGTTTTAGTTTCATTTTGGCAATTATTTGCAATTTTTAAAAATTTTGGTGATTTTTTTAAATAAAATTTTTTTTTTTTACGATTTGTTTCAATTTAAGAATTAGGCAATTTTTTAATTTTTGACGATTTTTTTTAATTTTACCTAATTTTTTTTATATAATATTTGCACTTTTTTTCAATTTTGACAGTTTTTATTAAATTGTTAATTTTTTTTAGTTTAGAAAGGTTCAGGTTAAGAAGAAGAATAAACGTTTTTCTCTAGAAAGTATAAACACTATCACTTTTCAAGTCAAACTAGACTAGTTTCTGACAAGCGTCATCAGTGATTTTCCATTTAAATTGTATTTTTATTTTTGTCTTATAATTGTTAGATTGTCTCTATATGATAAATTTTCCACAACCTGTCAGATGTAAGAGAATCAAACCTGCGCTTCTTCTTACATTACAATCACACCAAAGTATGGCCTCAAATGTAATGCATCTAAATTGCAGTTTTCTTTCCTATTAGCTTTTCTGTTATTATATACTCAGAAGTGACAAACACAAATATTCTATTTTCAGAGTTTTGTTTATTTTTCTTATCTCCTCTGTCTCTATTTCACAACGTTATCATTTTTTTTTTTTAAGTTTTGTGATTGTTTTAAATTTTAGTGATCTTTTAATTTTGGCAAATTTTTTCCATTATTATCTATTTTTTTGCCATTTTTTAAATGTTTGGCAAATGTTGACTAACTCGCACTCACTCACGAGCTTTCACATACGAATGAGTAAGTTTTACGTACACGTGAGTAAGTTTGAGTGGAAAAATATTGGTTTCAGGCGTGAACCTTAATTACGCAAAATTATGCTTACGTACCCATCTCCAGTTTCCAACTAAATATACATTACTACTTAATATATCTACTAAATATATACAATTAAAAGTATACTTTATCTTTGAAGTTGGTTTTAACCTATTTAACAAGCTTATCAGCTGTTTTTCGGCAAGGAAATGTATGTGAAAAAATAAAATTGTTTAAATTGCCAAATATTGAGATGCACTTTCAGAGGAATTCCTTATCAGCAGTACCCCAGTTCGCCTTCGTAGCTCTTGGCTGCTTCACAGCGTTGCCAAGTATTTTTTTAAATGTCCCCCCAAATTGTCCAAAACAACAACGTAGATCTACTCTACTAACAAATAAATCCCCATAAGAACTATTTTTCCTCAAATCTGCACATTTTTTAGTTTTTATTTTAAATATTTCCAATAATTTTGTCTCAATACACAAAATTTGTCATTGTTAAAATCTAAAATTTCACTTTAACCATGATATAAAGTGACTTAAATTTTACTTACAATCTAAAAAAAGTTAAAATATTGTCAACATTTTTTGAAAAATAATAAACGAACTAAAAATTTTATTTTTATATAGATACAATTACCTCTTCTAAACAGATTTCCCTCTAACAAATTCTTACCCCCTAAATGATTAAAACGCCCTAAATGATTAAAAAAAAACCCCTAAATGTAGGGGGAACCCCTAACATGGACCAAATATAAATAATTATAATACAATTTTCCCTTTCAGGACCAACCATAAAAGGCATTTAATGCCTTTAGTAATAAATTAAACTTGTTTTCTTTTTGGTTATTTTCTTTTTTTTCTGATAATATAAAATCAGCTGCTGATGTTGCCATTTTTTTTATTTATTTATTTATTACTGTAACTAGTTGCCATTTACTTATTTTTTAGTACAAAGTGTATGAAAACATTTTGTACATTTGATGTGACGCCCATTTAACGCCGGCTCAACGTAAAACGTTTTATTTTTGACTATACCCAGTAAAATAGTAAAATCCAAATAACTGGTTGCACAACAGCTTATACTGTGTTATAACAGATTCTAATTTCTGTTTGCAATTGGTTCTTTTAATATGGATTTTGTCCTTTTTGCAATGGGTTCTTTACCTCCAAACAAGAACAGGTTGCTTTAAAACTGGTTCTAGAACCAGTTATAGAACTGGTTCTGGGGCAGTGACACCTTACATTTCGACTCCCAGGAACCTGTCCTAGAAGCGGTTCCATGTAACGCTGGTAAAAGAAGTTTTTCTAGAACAGGTTCAGAGGCAATCTGTTGCTGGGTAGTATCGAAAACCGGTTTTCAATTTAAAGTCGCTTTTTTAAAATGAAGACTTTAGTGCGGGACTATGATTACGGGCCAATGTGTTTCTCATATTATAATATTAACTCACCTCACCATATCCGGTAACTTGTAAATGTTTCTTTGTCACCGGAGCAGGCTCATTGTGCGCATGAAGATTTCTATGGGTAACTACATGTTCCAAACGTATTAGATCGCCATGTTTTAGAAATTGAATGCCATCGAAGGATTCTTTGTTATACGGTTTAATTAGCCAACGATTATTATCATCCTTGTGCGTATATGTCGTTATCTACAAAAAAAATTTAAATTGAGTCATTCCATGTCAAACCGAACGATTTTTACATCACGATTTTGGTTTGCTTTGAAATTTGGCAGGCATATTCTTATTTGAAAAATATTAAACATTTGAAAAATATTAAAGGAGTTATTTGCGTTTAAAAATTTTAAAAAAAAACATGAAAAATGTTCCGATAAGTCGATATTTAAATTGGTGTATTTTAAAAACCAGTGTGTCGATTTCAAGTGTTGATAATGGTTTATTTTAATGTTATTGTACTCTACTTTTATGAAATGTCTATGTTGTCACACTCAGGGAACCTCTGCTGTAAATACACCCACAATGTTATTACATATAAAATATCTATTAAATTAACTGAAAACAATTTAAAAAAAAGGACTACTGATTTTCTATTATATTTAACCCATTTTGATGTTTATTTTAAAACATTGTTTAAATAACCGATACAAGTGGTAAAAACAACAGAAAGTCTTTTAAAACAATCGTTAACATTTCATGGACAAAGCGTAAAAAAACATTGTTTGTAATTCTTTTAAAAAAATTCTGGGATCCCATAAAATATATATATTCTAGATCAGCATGACTAGAGAAGTCGATATAGCCATGTCCGTCTGTCTGTGGAAAAACAAAATACTCCGCCAATACAAAAGAGGTGTTGCTAATTTTCAGTCAAATTGTTTGTTGATATCATGAGCAGTTTTTATAGTAAAAATGATCAAACTCGGTTTACGCGTTCAAAAGTTATGAGTGAAAATGTGGGAAAACCTCTAAAAATTTTGAATCAAATTTTAAAATATTCTATTTTTTTCATCACACATACGTACATTCTATGCTTATACACAAGAATATACGCAATCAGGGATGGCTGTCAATATCGCTAAAATACTGTTTCCGATTCTAACCCCATTCAACTGACTATCGTTAACCCTAAAATACCGTTACCGATATAATTGAAACACCGTTATCTGTAAAATACCATTACTGATATAATTAAAATATTAATACCTTAAAATACCGTTACCGAAATAATCTAACAAGATCTGAAAAAAAAACTTCTGTAAATAGATATATTTTCCCAAAAGTATGATCATAAACTAACCAGTCATTAAAACTCGGGCATAATGGGGCTAAAAATTGTGGTGTGAATTAACATTACCTAAATAACTAAAGTAACGTTACCCTTAAAATGCCGTTACCAAAATAACTGCAAAATCTTTTTCCCTAAAATAACGTTACCGAAATATCTAAAATAACGTTGCCGCTAAAATGCCGTTAGCGAAATAAAAAAAATACCGTTAACGCTACCGTTACCCCTAAAATACCGTTTCCGAAATAAAAGGTAATAGTGTTACGCGAACCGATAACCACATAGAATCGGTTACCATTCATAGTCAGAATCAACACGTACAAAACCAAAAAAAACCCACAAAATATTGTTGTTGTTTTTTTGTTTTGTTTTGTAATACCACTACAAAAAAAAGTGTAATAACTTTTTTTCTGAGTTATTAATCGGTTCCATTTTTTTTTTTTGGTTTCATTGATTCGTCTTTCAATTTAAGGAAAATGAACGAATATAGTAATGAGACTAACATTTTGATTGTGCTCCACTACAATGCTTTGAAGGCTGGCCGCCTAAACAAACTTAAGGGGCACATTAGGCGGCACTCCTCTAGAGTTAATTTCGCTTGCATTTGATGTCATCGGGCGTGGAAGTCATTTTAATTACATTGTTTTTTAAAAGCCATTAAAAAAAAATAATACAAATGTATTGGTTTTCAAAAATATTTATATGTATGTATTGAAAAAAAATTTATTTGATTTTCTTAATGTAGCAATATTGAGCAGCCACCCTGTATGTATGAAGGTTTTTATAAATGGTATGTATGTATGCATTAGTAGCAATCGCATGCAGTGCTGTCAGGTTTGAGGATTTATCGTCATGTTGACGATATTTAATACCCAAAACAACTAAATGACTATTGGACGATTTTTGCTTCCAAAATGACGATTTTTGATAATAGTTTTTTCATTTTCATAAAATCGCTATTACATTTATATTAATTAAAAATTAAAAAAAAACATTGTTTTTTTATCGAAAGCTGGCCTTTATTTGCTAATATGATGTGAAATACAATTTTCCAAAAATGCAAATACTAGAATTAAATAAAACTTAATTCAAACCGGATTTATTTTTTTATAAATTCATTATGGGTTTACCTTTATCTTGTTTCTGTGTTTATATTTTTAGAACATTTTTTTACATTTTTATAAAATTTAATTGGTGTTAGATTTAAATAAAAATAAAAAAAATATATACAACTTTAAATGAAACAAAATAAATCCAAAAATAAATCCGGTGCTTAAAAAACATTCCTGATAATATAAATAAAGCGCCTAAATTTAATAATTAAAAAATATGACATTAAGTTTGCTCGATAACTCAAAATTTGTACAAGTGTTTACTGGAAGGTGTTCGCTTAGACAAATACTCAGTAAAAACTGGTAAAAAGAGAGAGTAAATTGACAGTTTTATGCCAAAGAACTTACAAGTTTTTACTGGATACATTTTTGCCAGTAAAAATGTGGAAGAAGAAAAAACCATATGATTGATGTAATATGCTTGTATTGTTAGTAAACAAAAACAAAAACAAATATTAAATTAAATTATAATTGTTTATGGATTTAAAGTGAAAAATATTAAAGAATTAGCTATGGAAGATGTTAAAAAACATTTAAATTCTTTTTGGTCGACAATTTCAATTAACTTTTATCTTTTCGATAATGACCAGTTGATTTTTTTATTAATATTTTAAAACAAGCTGTTTTATCTAATTTAATAATTCCTACACATTTTCCGTTCGTTTACTTTTTTGAAAATTTTTCTTACTCTTTGTAATTTTGTTACTAAGTCATTTTTACTGAATTTTACTTGAAAAGTAATCGAACAGACATATTGTTAAAGAATTTCCAAATGTTGTAAAATAATTTAATATTTAAAAAGTTGTACTACTGAGATGTTGTTCACAGAATTATTTAGATATAAGTGATTAACAAATCAAGTGGTAAAATTTGTTTCATTTAAAGTTGTATTTATTTGATCTTTCAACATTTTATAAATATGAATATCGTTGTAAAATATAATGATTTCGAAGTTTAAACTAAAGAGAAGTGTCAAAAATCGTGTTATATTACAACGATAACACGTTAACATTTGAAATGTGAATTACATTATTGTATTTTAGTTTTTATTAAAACTTTATTCCTCTTCTAACAAATATATTTTATTTTGACGATTTTTCAAAATATGATGACGTTTTTATGAGTCTGATTGTGAGAAGACCTCGAAAAATGTTGAAGCAAATTTATAAAGTATTCTTTTGTTTTCCAGATACCAGGCTTGCCGGATAACCTTTTTCGTTAACCCCAACAAATCTAAATTCACCAATTAGAAAAAAGGTTTAACAAAATAGTTGAGCTAAAATTATTTATTTATTTGACTGCATTAACCAGAGTTGCAAGACACTTTAATAGTTATCAGATCAAAAAATATCCAGGAACAAAATCCTCGAATTCAACAATGTAAATTCACAACTTTTTTTCGTACACTATTTTTACTTATTCTCATTCTCAACCTTTAATAAATTTGCAAGGAACTCTTACACTCTAATTACATGTATTAAAAACCTCATTAAATTTAAAGGACATTCACTCACAGAACTTTTTTATTTGAAACTTCGTCTTAAAATCTTTTTATTATATGCATTTTTTTTATACCCTCCATCCCATAGTGCAGGAGGGTATATTCACTTTGTCAAATGTTTGTAATTCTTTTAAAAAAATTCTGGGAACCCATAAACTATATATATTCTTGATCAGCATGAATAGAGAAGTCGATATAGCCATGTCCGTCTGTCCGTCTGTCCGTCCGTCTGTCTGTGGAAACACAAAATACACCGACAATACAAAAGAGGTACTGCTAATTTTCAGTCAAATTGTTTGTTGATATCATGAGCAGTTTTCTAGTGAAAATGATCAAAATCGGTTAACGCGTTCAAAGATTATGAATGAAATTTTAAATTATACTATTTATTTCATCATACATACATACATACGTACATTCAATGCTTATACACAAGAATATACGCAAGCAGGGTTGGCTGTCAATATCGCTGAAATACCGTCCCCGATTCTAACATCTTTCAACTGACTATCGTTATCGCTTAAATACCGTTACCGATATTCTTGAAATACCGTTATCCGTTAAAATACCGTTACCTTAAAATACCGTTACCGAAATAATCTAACAAGATCTGAACAAAAAAACTTCTGTAAATATATATATTTTCCCAAAGTATGATCATAAACTAGCCAGTCATTAAAACTCGGACATAATGCGGTTAAAACTTGTGGTGTGCATTAACATTACCTGAATAACTAAAATAACGTTATCCTTAAAATGCCGCTACCAAAATAATTGAAAAATCTTTTTCCCTAAAATAAAGTTACCGAAATATCTAAAATATCGTTACCGCTAAAATACCGTTAGCGAAATAAATAAAATACCGTTAACGCTAAAATACCGTTAACGCTAAAATCCCGTTACCGAAATAACTGAAGTATAGTTTCCCCTAAAATACCGTTACCGAAATAAAAGAAAATAGCGTTACTGCGACCGATAACCACATAGAATCGGTTACCATCCATGGTCATGATCAACACTTAAAAACAAAAAAAACCCACAAAATATTGTTGTTGTTCTTTTGTTTTGTTTTGTAATACAGTATGTATGTACGTATGTATTAGAAGCAATCACATGCAGAGTTGCCAGGTTTGACGATTTGTCGTCATTTTGATGATATTTAATACCCAAAATAACTAAATGACTATTTGACGACTTTTGCTTCCAAATGACGATTTTTTGACAATAATTTAATATGTCAGCAAGATCTACTTATTTATCATTCTCATAAAATCGCCGGCTCGATTATTAAATTTATATTATTTCGTTAAAAATTGAAAGCAAAAACATTGTTTTTTGATCGATAGCTAGCTTTTATATGCTAATATGATGTGAAATACAATTTTGCAAAAATGCAAATCCTAGAATTGAATAAAACTTAATCCAAACCGCATTTATTTTTTTATAAATTCATTACGGGTTTGGCTTAATTTAGTTTCTGTGTTTATATGTTTAGAACATTTTTTTAAATTTTTATAAAATTTAATTGGAGTTAGATTTAAATAAAAATAAAAAAATTTTCATGTTAAAACACAAGGCATGGACTTTTTTTGCGAAACAAACAGATCTCTAGCCCGAATATATTTCATGTTGGAAGATGATATACATATATACAATTTTAAATGAAACAAAATAAATCCAAAAATAAATCCGGTGCTTAAAAAACAGGCCTAATAATATAAATAAAGTGCCAAAATTTAATAATTAAAAAATATAACATTAAGTTTGTTCGATAACACAAAAATTTGTACAAGTTTTTACTGGAAGGTGTTCGTTTAGACAAATACGCAGTAAAAACTGGTAAAAAGAGAGAGTAAAGTGACAGTTTAATGCCAAAGAACTTACAAGTTTTTACTGGATACATTTTTGCCAGAAAGAATTTGTAAAATGAAAAAAACATATGACTAAAAAATAAAAAAATATGCTTGTATATTTAGTAAACAAAAACAAAAATTAAATTAAATTTTAATTGTTTATGGATTAAAAGAGAAAATTATTAAATAACTAAATATGGAAGAAGTTAAAAAACATTAAAATTATTTTGGTCGATAATTTCAATTAACTTTTTCCTTTTTCATAATGACCAGTTGATTTTTTTTTAATATTTAAAACAAGCTATTTTATCTAATTTAATAATTCCTACAAATTTTCTGTTCGTTTACTTTTTTGTAAATTTGTCTTACTATTTGTAATTTTGTTACTGAGTAGTTTTACTGAACTTTACAGGAAAAGTAATCGAACAGACTATTGTTAAAGAATTTCCAAATTTTGTAAAAGAATTTAATATTTAAAAAGTTGTGCCACTGAATTGTTGTTCACAGAATTATGCAGATATAAGTGATTAACAGTTCAAGTGGTAAAATTTGTTTGATTTAAAGTTGTATTTATTTGATCTTTCAACATTATATTTTTGTTATTTTATTAATTAATAATCATATAATTACAAGTTATATACTATTACCCTAACCGAGCACTAGCTACTATGGCCTTCGGCGCGTTGTAGCGAAAACAGATCAGTGCCTTTGGTGGGCATCGAACCCACGACCCCCGCACTGATAAGCCAGCACGCTACCAACTAGCCTACTGGGGCACACTGTTTCAACATTTTATAAATATGAATATCGTTGTAAAATATTATGATTTCGAAGTTTAAACCAAAGAGAAGTGTCAAAAATCGTGTTATATTACAACGATAACACGTTAACATTTGTAATATGAATAACATTATCCCCGAATTCAACAATGTAACTTCATAACTTTTTTTCGTACACTATTTTTTATTTATTCTCATTCTCAACCTTTAATAAATTTGCAAGGAAACTCTTACACTCTAATTACATTTATTAAAAACCCCATTAAATTTAAAGGACATTCACTTTCAGAACTGTTTTATTTAAGAAATATAAGGTGCATACTTCATCTTAAAATCTTGATTATATGCATTTGTTTTCCTTAAAAGTACTAATTTTTATTTGATACATACAAAATAATCTAAATTAAAGTATTGATGTGTAAAAACCAATCGAATTTTGGGAAAATTCTTAGGGTTCTTATTCTAGGAGTCGTAAACGAGAATTGCTCAAGCAACTGAGCTGAAAAACAATAATTTGAAATACCAGTTTCTTTAATTTATTTTTTTGTGTCTCGAAAACACCCTGAACACTCGAAAGATTTTCTTTTATAATTTTTGACAAACTTAATTTCATCACACTTTCCGTTTTACTTATGTGATGTATAGTATAAACACATGTGTTGTAATGTAAACTGGCATTTCATAATTATTTCATTATGTATGTCTCCGCAAGCGTATTTTTGTTCCCTTAAATTTATCTAAAATTCTGATTATTCGAAACTGTTTTTATGCGTTTGTATTCATTGCATCTCTTCTAACGATCCAAAAATATATTTTAGTAACCCTTATTTCTTTCATTATTATATAGGCAAAGAGACAAACAACTGGCGAATTTTACAACAGTTTTTTAACATCATAAGGAACTTTAAAAATATATATTTTTTTCAGAATAACCTTTGAATACCCACTGTTATAAGCATGCAGAATTTCAGATTCATTTTAGTAAACTTTAATTAAACATTTTTTCTTTTGTAACATCCCAAATACATTAATCAATGTGTCATATTTTGTTTTACTTATAAAAACAACATTATTTTTGTTATTTTTACAAAGAATATAGATATTTATATTGTTTGCACTTTCCCTGGTTAATGAAAACACCGAGATGGAGGGTATCCAAAAATTCGGCACAGCCGAATTTAATCTTTTTTATACCAAATTCGGCACATCGGACTTTAATGCTTCCACTTGTTTTTATTCAACCTTTCAATATTTTATAAAATATTCGAGCTTGAGGTCTGTTTGTTTCGCAATAATTCCATGCTTTTTATAATTTAAAAAATAATTCATTTTTATCTCAATCTTATACTAATTAAATTTTATAAAAATTTAAAAAATGCAAGCACAGAAATTAAATTACATTACACGAATTTATGAAACAATTTTTTCCAAAACTTAATTCGACATCATATTAGCAAATAAATGTTAGATTTCGATAACAAATAAAGTTTTTAATTTTAGCGAAATAATAAAAATTCGAAAATAGGCCCGGGTGATTTTTTAAGAATTACAAACAAATATGTTTTGCTTACATATTAAACGTTTGCCAAAAAATCGTCATATTGGAATGCAAAAATCGTCCAATTAGTTCTTTTTGGGTATTAAAAATTAGTTCTTTTGGGTATTAAAAATGGTCAAGTCAAAATGACAATAAATCGTCAAACCTGGCAAACACTGAATGCAATTTTTAAAGTTAAATTTGTTTTTTAATAAAATTGTAACAACTTTTTTAAACAAAAAAAGTGCAAAAATAGATTCAAAGCTGTTTAAACAAAAAGTTCGATTTTAACAATACTACTAAATTATAAAAAAAACTTTAAAACATAGCAAAAAAGGGTATCCCCAGTAAAATCAAGTTTTAGACAAATTTTAATTTAGAGGAATGTAAAGTTTTGTATAAATGACAAATCTAACTCTCAAACAAAAAGTTTGGCGTACACTGTTGCACCAAGTTTCTATTATGTTCCACTTTGTGAATTTATAAAATAGTACCTGCATCATGCTAGCAGCTTCACTAGATAGAAAACGCATAAAAAAAAACACGAAAAACATTATGCAAAATTTCAGTAAGTTTTTTAATAATTTTTTTTTTTTTTGAGTTAATAAATTCATATATGGAACGGTTCCTTTACAAAATTATCTGCAAAAACATAACCAAATTTGAAAAATGGCGAAAAAATCAAAAAAAAAAATGTGTTTGTTGAAGAAATTCACACACATTTCTCAAGTCACTTTCTTCTTTCTAAACTTATAATCGGATGCTATTCAACTAAGTTACTGGCTTATAATTGCATAAAGGTACGAAAACCCAGTTTTTTATTTCAAAATTTTTAAATCAGATTCTTGTTGTACACTCAAAAAAATAAGTTAGTATGAAGCTTAGTTAAACGTCTTGTACATCAAGTATACTATTTTTTAGCAAATTTTTGGCTGAAATTGTATTTTCAGCTAAAATTTTAGTTATAGTTATTCAGCACTTAAATGTTTGAACTCATGTTTTACTAATATTTTCCTAATGCTTCACTAGTTTATTTTGCCAAACAAATTGTGCTAATAAGCACATTAATAGTGTAGACGACAACCAGACTGAAAGATACACGCAGAATGACGTAAGTGTTAGCAAAACTTTTGCTGAATCTACTAATTTTGGTTTTGCTGACATTAGGAATTTTTTGCAATCACCCTATTGACTAAATTTTGCTGACTCAGCAACATTTTTAACAGACTTTACTGGGCAACACTTAATAGGAAAATGGTAACACTTCCCAGGTATTTTTGTCTGTCGCACTGTGTAATCAAAGCATTATTTAATGAAAATCAAAAGCTAAAGTAAATATTCATTCAATAATCATTTGTATGAAATTGAAAAGCAGAGATATTTGTAGGTAAATTTACAAGTCACCAATCAATCAATATTGACATTATTATGATAAAATTAAAAATAAATTTAGGAACATTTTTAAAAAATTTGTAGAATAGAAATTTTTAGTCAAAATTAAATTGCAATATCTTGAATATTTGAACGCGGGCACCACGGGTTAATGCTATCCGATTTTTCTCCAATTCGCACCATCTAACTTTTAGACTAAGTTTTACAATAATTGCAACAATAATTGATTAAAATCGAAAGTTGAAAAAAATGCAGCTCTAGTGTACATATTGCGCATTTACTAAAAGACTGACATAACTCAAAAAACTCGATTTAGCAGAAAACGCGTTTAAAGTTTTCAATCCATATCTGCCTCGATCGACCATATCTCTATTTATTTGTTCACGTTTTTTATAAATAGGTTTTTTAATGCATTTTTCTCTTGGTGAGAGTTGTTTGCGAGTTCGCTAAGTATCGAGAGATCCTTGAGTTGCATAGTTTCTCCATAAAGTATATACTCATTACACCCAATTTCCAGAAAAAAGAAAATATATTCCATTCTAACTCGAAAAGTATACAAGATATTAATATGAAATTTGTACACAATGTGAAGCATTATAACTCAAAAATCTAGTTTTTGACTTATGACAGTTTTTTTTAATAAATGAGCGTATATACTTTATGAGGCAAAAACACACCTTTCCAAATAATGAGTCTAGTAATCTAAATTCACAGGTTTGAATGTAATAGCCTATATATTATAATTTTAACTTTTTTTATATGAAATGTCCCACAAGTAATGTGTTATGCATTACTGGCAGCCTCACGTAGATATAATTTATAATGGGTTACCTATATGAATACAATGGTATGAATAATAAGCCATTACTAGAAGTAAAAGAATAATGGGTCTACAAATAGATTTTGAAAAAATTAAAAATTTAAAAAAATATGTTATAAATTTTTTTAAATCATGGTCGTTCCGGGAATCGATCTTTAGTCGTCCGATTAACAGGCGACTGCTCTACATCCTGAGCCACCGAGGCATATAATATATGATAGTTTGAAACATAAATTAATTTTTCTTCTATGTAAATTCGTTCAAGATATACCAAAAACTAACACCGTACCCCATAGCTTACAAAAACACTAATTAAAATAGATTTTTAGAAAATTGTTTTATCATTATATTTCGCCTGTAAGTAATAAGATGAATAACCTATTATAGTTGACCAATCATTTTTTGTATGAGAGTAATTATCGGTAACCCATTATTGTATTACTTAAAGTAATGCAGAAGGTAATAAGTACTTATTACAAAGTAATATAAAAAATAATAAGTAGTCATTACCAAGTTTTTTAGGGTAAAAATTTAGCGGCACCTTGTGACAACAAAGTATAATATATACAAAAAAATCAATTTTCGTTAAAATTAAAGACACAACACATATATTTTGATTTTTGTCCATGTAACAAAGCTCTGTATGATGGGTTCCATTTTTTTAAGAATTGTGTACAAGAATATATATTTTTACTTAGTTAGCTTGTTGTTGTTGAAAATATTTAAAAATATAAGTTTTCTTATATTATGTCGAAAGTGCGGCACTAACTCTAGCTCTGATCATCACAAGATTTTGGTGGTATGTTTTAAAAAAAATTCATAAAAAATAGTACCCATCGCCGGCCCTCTCTGAAAATTTCAGTATTTGTTGATAACGAAAAAAATCATTCCAAAAAAGGCAAAAGGCATAGATATTTAGATACATTAAGACATAGAAGAGTACAAGACCATTAATAGAAGCCACTACATTTTGGAATACATCAATTTAAATATCAACATTTTTTGGTTTTTAACACAAATAAATCTTAATCTTTAATTTTGCCAAAAATATTTTTGAAAAAAGAACACAGATAGAACAAATTAGTAAAATTGTTTGCTAAAACTACTAAAACTTGGTTAAAAATAACGCTGCAGAAAAAAACTGATAAAATTAGCAAATTTTTTTGCTAAATATTAATAAAATAAGAACAGCAAAAATAAATCTGCTAATTTTAGCAGGTTTTTCTGCAACGTAATTTTTTAACTTATTTTTATTAGCTTTTTTCTGCTATTTTTACAGGTGTATTTCTATGAGTATGTTACCTGTTGTTGTCTAGCTCCAACTCCTTTGGGATACAAATGAAAATGCGAATGCAGATAACCTCCACCAGTTTTGTGATTTTTTATTGTCACAACTGATCCGTAGGCCACATCGCGAGGCATACTGGCATTGTATAGGGAATTTCCAATAAGACGTGACTGAAATGCTGAACTATAAAAACCATCACCATTGCCACTGCGATTTAGTACTTGTAGATGTATATAAAAAAAGGCCATATACAATAGCAGTGGCCACACAATCAGGGTCACTGCTCGACACACTAATTGTTTAAGCGTCTCCACCTGCCGCACAAAATACAAAAACAAACACAATACTATTACATTACATTACCACCACGGAGTGAATAATTTGTATTCCATATAAAAATTACTTACAATTGGTTTCTCTAAATCACCAAGGATTAGCCAAAGTTCGTTGGCTGTGTGTAGGCCAACGAGCAAAACAACGAATAGGCCAACAAATTTAACACTAATTGTACACGATAACATGGTGCCCGTAAGAAGTAACCACAGCCACCACTGCCAAGAATAAGATAATCCATTAAGTGTCGCTTTAGATACTTTTACCATGCCCCAAACAGATGCCGTCATAAAAAATAGTAAAATTGGATCTAATAGAATATATTGATTTAAAGTGAGAAGGCCGACATCTGAAGATATACAAAAAAAAAAACTTGTGTCATTTTAAGATTAAAACAAAAACTCTTTAAACATCTTACTTACCAAAAATAAGATAAGCAGCGGCCACTATAGCTGCTTCTACCGACCGTGTCAAATCATGTACAGTATCGAAAGCCATTGGCATAATCAAAGCACCCAGGGTAGTACAAAACTATAAAATTAGTAAAATTTGGTATATCCGGAGCTAGCTACAAAATTTAACTCTATTTTGAATGAATTTTCTTAAAATCAAAAATCAAATTCATTTTTTTTTTTCAAATTAATGCGATTTACAAATTTGGGAAGTCAATCGATTTTTTATTCATTCTTTTGATGAAGAGTATTCGATTTTCTTTATTCGATTTTTAAATTTTGGAAATTAGCAAGAGTTAACAATTTCTTAAATACATATAGTCAAGTGCGTAATAAATTTTAAGATACAAGTTTGTTGTAATTTTTATTTAAAAATAAAAATTATATTATTTCGACCCTTAATTGTGTAATGAAAATGAAAAATTATTCATGTTCAAGGTAATAAGTTTACTCTATATTTCATTATTAGGCTTAGGAAAAAATCGAATCATACATTAAAAGCTTGTTTGGGGAAAAATATCATTTCGTGGGAAAAATTAAAAAGAAAACTTAAATTTAAACTCAGAACATATTTAAAACATACATAAAAATATTGAAAACTTTAACAAGAGGTTTTAAAACGTCTATTCTTTAGTTCTATATTCTTATGTTCTTGATCAGCATTATTAGAGAAGTCGATATAGCCATGTCCGTCCGTCTGTGGAAAAAACAAAATACTTCGCCAATACAAAAGAGGTGTTGCTAATTTTCAAATTGTTTGTTGATATCATGAGCAGCTTTGTAGTGAAAATTATCAAAATCGGTTAACGCGTTCAAAAGTTATTAGTAAAAATGTGGGAAGACCTCTAAAAATTTTGAATCAAATTTTTAAATATTCTATTTATTTCATCATACATACGTACATTCCATACAATGCTTATACACAAGAATATACGCAATCACGGATGGCAGTCAATATCACCTAAATACCGTTACATACTCAAACCCCCTTTCAACTGACTATCGTTATCCGTAAAATACCGTTATCGATATAATTAAAATATCAATACCTTAAAACACCGTTACCAAAATAATCTAACAAGATCTGAAAAAAACTTCTGTAAATAGATATATTTTCCCAAAGTATGATCATAAACTAACCAGTCATTAAACTCGGGCATAATGGGGCTAAAAATTGTGGTGTAAATTAACATTACCTGAATAACTAGAATTACGTTACCCTTAAAATGGCGTTGCCAAAATAACTGAAAAATCTTTTTGTCTAAAATAACGTTACCGAAATAACTTAAATACCGTTAACGCTAAAAACCCGTTACCAAAATAACTGAAATATCGTTTACCCCTAAAATACCTAAATATTAAAATACCTAAACTTCGCTGGTCGATACCAGCATTCGAATCGGTTACCATCCATGGTGATAATCAACACGTACAAAAACAAAAAAAAAAAGAAAATATTGTTGTTGTTTTGTAACACAGGTGGCTGATGAAAGTCACTACAAAAAAAATGTAATAACTATTTTTCTGAGTTATTAATCGATTCCATTTTTTTTTTGTTTTCATTCAGGGCTGTCAGATATGGCGATTTCTCGCCAAACATGGCGATTTTGAAACGTGTTTGTCGTCGAGATTTTCCTTATGGCGACGTGGCGATACTTTGGCGATTTATGATGTAACTGGCGAATTTCTTGGCTATTTTTACCATTTATATTATTTCAGTGATTTTTTTAAATAGTTTGTCTTTTTTTGTTATCATTACTAATTATAAAAACAAAAAATAGTCGGGTAACCTTATTTGCATGATTTTTGTTTTGTTATCATTTTAAGTGAATTTCATATTTAGTGTCAAAATGACATCAAAAGTCATGTCGTATGACATATGAACTTCCGTTCATACATTGGAATAGTTATTCTAATAACGAAAATCCAACAAATTTACTTGATTTTTGGCCAAAAGTGTTTGATTATCATGATGCAGCAGGTAGGTACCATTTTAAAGAACTATCTTTGGCCGTTCTTAATATGTTGGTTGTTCCATCAAATCGATGAGGCTGAAGTTTACGATCTCATTTACTTATTTACTTATGTACTTAATTTTACTTTTTTTTAACAGATCATACCCAAGAAACAACTTTACGAACTGTCCGTTACAAACGGATTCATTAATTCGGCATTGACGGTACGAAACGGACCGGAATTGACGTATCCGTCGAAGCTTGTACAAAAACGGACCATTAACGTACAGTAAAATTGGATTACTCAAATTTTCGAAAATTATCCGTTTTAACTCCGTTTTGCTGTATCCGTTTCGGTGCCGTTTAACCGGACTACACCGATTTTCATCAGCTAAAACTCCGTTACAACCGTTATCGTTTTTCTTCCGGTATTACCGGAGTGTGTTTTGTTTAAAAGAGATCAAACAGTGTTATTTATTAGATTTTATTTTTTTACGGGCTAATTATGGTCAATTAAATATTAAGATGAAAATAAAACTCAAATTATTACATCCTTTTCACTCGACGTTTCGTTGACGGTATTTCAACTTCTTCTGGTGTGTGAACTTTATTAATTTATAGCGACAAAAATATACAATAACATCACATTAATTTAATATTATAAACTTAAATACTAGTATCACAGATTAACTTACGATTTTATTAACATTGTCAAGTATTCCTCAAATTTAAATAAAAACTGGACATCACGACACAAAATTTAATAAATTTAATAAATAATAACAACTAAAAAAATCACAGTTTAACCTAACGACTAGTATCACAGAATGTTTGTATTAGACTAATGCTATAGAGTATTGCAGCTTAATATTATCCTGATCTTCTTTTGTGTTTAATGTTGTTCGTATTTTTGTTGAATTCGAAGACTCTCTATCGTATAGCGCTTTTGCTCATTTTTTCCCTATCTAATATTCTTACATTATTAAAATTTGCGTTATGTTTACTCTCTTTTATATGTTGAGATAAAGCTGTGCTTTCCTTGTTTTTGTTTACGTCGGATTCATGTTCTGCAATTCTTACACCTAACATTCTTTTTGTAGTTCCAATATATACCTTGTTGCACTGTTCATTTTCATTGCCGCTACATGTGATCTGATATACTACATTATTAGTTTTTAATTTGTCAATTTTTGATTTTTTGCTTGTAAACAGATGCCTAAGTGTTTGATTTGATTTGTGAGCAATTGTAATTTTGTCATTGTTGATCTGTTTTTTTAGAGTTTTGCTCTCCGTTAATTTCGGTATGTAAGGTACACTGTAAAAATTGGTTTCTTTTTCTTGTTTATCTTTATGTTTATTGTTAAGTGTTATATATAATAAATTGTTAATTACAAAAACGGGATAATTATTCATGGCGAGTGTTTTTCTTATTATATTAATGTTATTTTCCTTAAACTTTTCGTCGCTTAATTGCATTATTTTTTTAATAAAATTCATTGCCGTATTTCTTTTCATTTTTTCCGGTTGTGTCGAGTGATAATTTATCATTCTTCCCGATGAATAATAAAATAATATAATAAAATATAAATAACCACGGAATAACTTTGATACATTAACTTTATAGAGGTAAGTTGACAAATCTTAAATAGTTTTTAATCTAGTAATTTCAATAGACTCTTACGCAACAAAATTTCCCGCATCAGTAAAATAAGCAATCTCAACATGCGTAGTTATAAATCATGAAGGTCATTTGCTTACAATGTAAAAAAAAACACATATGCATCGTCGTAAAAGCTCAAGGCTGAGAGATTGTAAATAACGATCGTGAATACCCTCATTGTATATAATTTAATTTTTTTTCTTATTTTTAATTCATACATATCTTGTTTTTCTAGTTTATTTTTAATGTAATTGTTAATCCATTTTTGTTAACATCTTTATAAATGAAAAAATTTAAAAATAAAACCAAACTTTTGTTTAAAATTAAAAAAAGGAGAAATCATTTAGATAAAATAAATAAAAAAAAAAAAAATGGACCATTAAAAACAAAACGGTACGAATACGGACCATATTCGGACCGTATACGGTATATTAAAAACGGAGTCCACTTTGTTTTTTAAAATAAATGACGGACAGTTTACGGTACGTTTTGAACGTACACTCAATTCGTACACTCCGTTTTACATACAGCATGACGGTACGAAAACGGTCCGTTTTAGCGTGCTTTATACTGTTTCGAATCCGTATTAAATGTTCCTTTTATTCCGTTTTCCAGTCCGTATACTGATCCGGAAAACGGTACGGAAACGGACTTCGGATTCGTATATGCTGTACCGAAAACGGCACATAAACGGACCGGATTGTTTGCTGGGTATGATTTCCATTTTAAAAATATATAACACTAACTCTCTTTTTACAAAGTTTTAAAATTGTTTTAACAGTAAAAAAGACAAAATATGTATATATATATATATATATATGTAAATGCGTATATATTTTGCTAAATTAGAATAAGTATGCAAAGTTCCCAATATTTATTAATTAAATAAAAAAAATTAACAAAAACTAAAATAAATTTACTTTTGGCGATTTTTTAGTTTTTTTTTATCAGTTTTTGGCGATTTTTGACTTAAATATTATACTAGCTTTTTTGGTGTAAACAAAATTTTATTTTTTTAAATAAAAAAAATTAACAGAAACTGAACAAATTTGACTTTTGGCAATTTTTGGCGACTTTTGGCGATTTTTGACATTCGGTTTGGCGATGGAGCTCAAAAAAATCTGACAATCCTGGTTTAATTGATTCGTCTTTCAATTTAAGGAAAATAAACGATTGGGGTAATGAAACTAACATTTTGATTGTGCGCCACTGCAATGCTTTGGAGACTGGCGTTTCCGCCTAAACAAACTTAAGGGGCACATTAGGCGGCACTACTCCGAGCAGATTGGGCTCGTTAATTATTTTGCCAATCATGGGACAATCATTAGGACGTCTTTTCATCGAAATTCCTCAGTTCGGATGCAAGAATCAATTTTTGCTATAGTTGTTGCAAGACACCCTGCTTCACAAAATAATATATACTAAGGAGCCACGAAATTTGTATGACCGCCTTGCATTTTTTCAATCAGGAAGGGGGTAAAAAGATACTTTCCCTCCGGTACAGAAGCCTTATTACGGAATGGCAATTTTATTTTAACGCCATCCATCTTTGGAACTTTCTTCCAAACAAAATTCAAACCAACAATAACGCAACAAGTTTTAAAAAGGAAATAACAAAACATTTCTCAACTTAAAGTTTTTCATGTCAGTAACTAAATATTATTAATTTTTATTTTTCATTTTATTGTCATTATTGTTTTAATGTTTTAATTTTTTATTTTTTTCTATTTTTCTATTTTTATTAATTGTTATTAATTTAATTACACAGTGCAGCATTTTTAAGGTCATCGTTTGGTTCCTCCTTCATACCCGTTTTTTTTTTGAAGTGTATATCGAAACTAAAAAAAATCCGCAAAGGACTTGGCCAGATTACATCGAAGCACATCTTTTGCTCACACTTATTTTGCATAGTCAATGTTTCTCGTTTCGACAAAGAAAGACTATATAGGTTAATGCCGTTTTTGTTGTTACTTGTTTTCAAATTTACTATTTAAACATTTTATTGTTGTAATGCTGATATGTTTTTGAAAAAATGAATATATTTATTTTTTGTCGGATTTGTCGTGTGAATTTGGGTCTTTTATCCACACCATTGGCCTCATGAAACTTAAATTTCTACCTCGTCGATGATACCAATCCAAAAGGCGGAAGTAACAAGTGCCACACACTGTATTTGGAGTGTAATCTTCACCGCTGGGATCAACCTCATCGAAATAAGATGCATAGGCTAGCTTAAATTCCGGAGTAGACCTTTTCCTTTGCACACTTGTAGGCACCATATGACCACAAACTAAACAAAAATAATCAATGTTTGGACACCGGCTATTTTCCATATTGCGCAATAGTTGAATTGTAAAGTTTTGCACAAAACACGGATATAATTAGACTTTTCACTTTCGAATACACTTGTTGAATGACAATGAAACGATACTTGAAACTGTTATTTATACTGCGTGCTAGTCTGATTGTCAAGTGTGTTATCTTCGTGTTGCACTTTGCAGGTAGAACTGGGTTTTTACAACACCCTTTTTTAAAAACTTCTTAAAAAATGTTTCTGAATGGGTGTAATTGTCAAGTGTATTTTATCTTCGTGTTGCACTTTGCAGGTAGAACTGGGTTTTTACAACACCCTTTTTAAAAACTTCTTAAAAAATGTTTCTGAGTGTGTGTGATTGTCATGTGTGTTTTATCTTCGTGTTGCGGTTTTTAGGTGGAACTGGGTTTTTACAACACCTCATCTTCCTAAACAGGATTTTAAAATTGGATTTTAAAGTTTGGCTATTTCCATATTATCATAAATAGCATTTTTTTCCCCAATTTTTTGCAATTTTGATGCAGTGGATGGAATTTTTTTGGGTCGGTCCATATGAGAATTTTTTTGCTTTGGTTTGGATCTACAACTTTGCCAAAGACATAAAAACAAAATTCCGAACGGTTTATGATATATGGATTCCATAAAAATTTTCCTTTTTTAAAAAAATCATGTTTGGGTGCAAAAACTTAGTGTCAAAAAAAAAAAATTTCGATGTAATCTGGCCAAGTCCTTTGCGGATTTTTTTTAGTTTCGATATACACTTCAAAAAAAACCGGTTACGAAAGAGGAACCAATTTATGTGTTACACTGTGTTATTTAATACTACAAATGTAACCCAATTATGTAATTACAATTTCTTACATCCCATACTTTAAATTAAAAGTATGGGATTGTCAAATAAATTCAAATTCAAGTCAATTCTAATACAGACATTAATCATTTTAATTAAATTCTTTTTTAAAAACCATTAAAAATACTTAATAAAAATGTATTGCTTTTCAAATGAAAAAAAGTTATTTGATTTACTTAAGGTAGCAATATTTATCAGTCACCCTGTCTGTATGTAGGTTTTTTTAAATGGTATGTATGTATGTATGTATGTATGTATATGTAATCGCATGCAGTGTTGCCTAAATCGCATGCAGTGTTAACTAAATGACTATTGGACGACTTTTGCTTCCAAAATGACGATTTTTTGACAATAGTTTAATATGTCAGCAAGACCTATTTATTTATCATTCTCATAAAATCGGCGGATCTATTATTAAATTTATATTAATTCGTTAAAAATAAAAACAAACCATTGTTTTTTTATCGAAAGCTAACCTTCATTTGCTAATATGATGTGAAATACAATTTTGCAAAAATGCAAATACTAGAATTAAATAAAACTAAATCCAAACCGGAATTATTTTTTTATAAGTTCATTATGGGTTTAGCTTAATTTAGTTTCTGTGTTTATATTTTTAGAATTTAGGATTTTAAAACCAACTATTATCCAAAAAAAATAAATTTTCCTTCATTGAGAACAAACCTGCAAAATAACTTTGAACATTAATTTGTGTTTCAGTGAAAAATAAGATCAAAATCATTTAAAGTTTTTGTTAATATTATTAAAATATAATATTGCTAATATGTTTATATGTATATGTTTTCGTATTTTATACAAACTAATTTTCGTTACATTGCTAAAAGCCTATTTTGTGGCTTTTTTTACTAAAATCCCGGTTTTTTGTTTTATAAAAAAAGCAGCTATTTCAGTGTTACATTATAGAGCAATTCCATATGAAAACGATCAAAATTGGCAAATTTTTGGACGACCCCTCTCCGATTTTAAAATAAATAGTCTCAATCGATTGCACAGCAAAAAATAATGTACCTACATATTTTTTTTTTTTTTTTATAGTGACTGGTTTAGTGGTGGTGTGCACCACTGTCATGTGACAAAATTGAAGAATTCTTCATAAGGGACCTCATTGAAAGTTGTTTTAACTACTAAAGCGATCGCAACGAGTGATAGCTCGTTGGAAAGGTATTGAATCAGGCTTTAATTGAAAAATAAAATTTATTATTCGCGCGCTAAGTATAAATTGGTTTTCGCGCAGAACAAATGAAAGTTTTGCTGTAGAAAAATGTTTGTTTGAGTGTAAATCGGTTGGAATTTTTCTGCAGCAAAACTATTAATAGTAAGCAAAGTATAAAGTGGTTTTTTTTTTTTACAGAACAAATAAAACTTTTGCTGCCGAAAAATGCGAATTTTTCATTTCCAACCGATTTACATTTACATTACAGAGAAACATTTTTCTGCAGCCAAACTATAATTAGTTGGCTAAGAATAAATTGGTTTTGGTGCAGAACGAATAAAAGTTTAGCTAAAGAAATAAAATTGTTGTTTGAATACAAATTAGTTGGAAATGAAAAACTCGCACTAATCATACCAAAACTATTAAGAAATTTGTTTTAAATTTTTGACGAGTTATCAGATAAAAAAAACAAAATCAAGTTATTTTTAAAAGCGACGACGAATTTGTAGTTTCTACGTGCATAAATGCCAATAAAAAGACTATTAAATTTTGTTAAATTTACGTCAAACCAAAAGTTGCTCTTGTTGTTGCACAATACTTAAAGACTACTTGCACTGGATTTAACAAAAAAATGTATTTTTTACAATAAGAAAAATATGAAATAATATTGAATTTGAAAATGGGTACTTATTTCATATCGAAAATAGGGTGTTATTTTATTTTTGTTTTTGGTTTTATTTCATTGCTTTGGGAGTTTATTTCATTTTTAAAATTGGAGCATTATTTAATTTTTGTTTTAGGGAATTATTTCTTGTGGGGTCAAAATTTGATTAAAAATTAAGTAGACCATTGAAATCAGCATGTCGGAAATATATACATATATAATTAATGGTTAGATCTTTATTTATTTTTTCTATGTCATGCCGTGTAGTCAATGCAATTCACAATTCGGCTGGATCTGCTGTAACCCTAATTTAGTGGTATATTTCGTTGGAAAAACCGTAGTTGCAGTTGCCTCTTTTGATTATCGACAAGTTTTTTTAAAAATGTAATTTCGTATATAGCGTAAACATCGTTTTTTTTTTAAACATTAATGTCATAATGGTTTAAATTATTATACAATTTGTTCTTTTTTCTTTTATGTATCAAACATTTAAAAAAAAAAAATAACAATAATTTATTTTGACTGTTTATAATAAAATATTACATTTCATAAATATGCCAACACTTTTAAATGAAATAAACGTGGAATGAAAAGAAAAAAAGGAAAAATTTTAAATTTCCGTACCAGCAAATGCGCTTTGTTTACATATACACCAAATACGAAGCGTATTATGAATACCCCCAATATTTTTGCATTATCAACCATTTTATGCTTCTACTACTTAACACAATTACTAACCTTATTTTATTACAGTTGATTGGAAATAACAATTGATGGATAAAAGGATTGATTTTTAGTTTCTTTTTCTTCTTTTTAAATACCAGTGCAAAGTTTTTGGTCTATTAATCGATTATAAGTAATTCCAAATAAAATAGCGCCCTAACAAATAAATTTGAATAGTTTCAACTTCAACCAATTTTTTTTTTCTGGGTGCTGCATTTTGAACCACTCTTTTTGCTCTGCACCCATGGAAAGAGTTGAAATTTAAAAACATTACGCCATTATTTTTCTTGATGCAAAAACATTTTAAAAGTGATAATATCACACAAAAATAAATGTTCTACTTTTTAGGCGAAAAGTATAAAATCGCACAAAGTGGTCTCTCTAGCATTTATATTATTTTAAAATAAATGACAAAATTCGATTGATTTACTTACAATGCGCATTCCTTCATAGTGAGTTCCATTATATTTATCTCCGGGCTTTTCAAATGGATATGTTCCATTATAACCAGTCAAATAACCGGATAACCCAATCAGCATCTAAGAAAATACCAAAATATTAATACTTTCATTGACAATGTGGATAATTACATACTTTTCCTAATGGTGGATGAACATCAAAGAAAAATGTTCGATTAATGTACCAACTTCCCATCTTGCCAAAGTGTGTCTCATCCCAACTGCGTTGGAAATGTATTGAAATATTTCTGTAACAATAAAATCCATAACAAAAATGCTACTCTATAACTTACCATACATGATCAGGTTCAGTGACTTTGTAATATCGTGTAGCAATTGTTAAAAGCAAAACAGTACCGAATATTATCCACCAATTTCTGAAATAATGATTAAATTTATTTTTTAAGTGATCATCATGACCTAGTTTGTGTCTTAAGTCTTTTGATTAACTTTTATAAATTGCTTACAATTTTTCACTGTTTTGTTGTAATTTACACATCTTTTCATTCGTAATATTAAAATCTGGGGATTTTTCACTTTTGTTAGTCATTTTAGTTCCACATTTACTTTACTTAAAAAAATAATTCTTAAATTATTACAAATAAATATTTTTGTCAGACTTTAATGTTTCTTATTGGACGACTTTAACTTAAATGACTTGCCACGCTGACGTTCAATTTCTTGTTTAATTTTGTATTTTTTGTTTACTTTGTTTTATCATTTTTGTTTTGCTATATAACAGGGCTGGCAAAACTATGACACGAGTGTCACTAGTGGCACGCGGCATCATTTTGGGTGGCACTAGAAGTTTCCTTATTTATTAAAAAAATATATATTTCATTAAAAAACTATCAACGATTCTGTTACAGTAATTCTAAGAATTTTAAATATTTATTATCGATACAAAAAATGTGTGCTTTAACGCAATTATGGGGAAATTTTTCATATAGATTGTAAATACCTTCTAAAATGTTTTAAAAAGGGTAAAAAACTGCGCTTCTTTTTACAGAATTACGATTAATAATCAAAAAAGCGTTTTTCCGAAATCAAGGTACGGAAATGTTTCGGAAGATAAACACACCATTTGCAATTGTTTTTCAGAAGTAACAGTTTGGTTTCAGAAATTATCATTTGTATTTCACATTTCTTATTTACAATTCGGAAATTATGAATTAAATTTCAAATTATCAATTGAGTTTCAGAAACTAACACTTCAGTTTTATCAATTGTATTTCAGATTGAGCAATTGTATTCCACAATTTAAAATTGTATTTGAAGCTTTATCAATTGTTTTTCAGAAAGTTCCAATTGTATATTAGAAATAATCAATTGTAATTAAAAAATATCAATTCCGGTTTAGAAATTATTAATTGTATTTCAATGTTAAAAATATATTCAAATTTAATTATATAATGGATTATTTATAACATCTAAAATACAATTAACGATTTCTGAAACACAATAGATAAATAGATATGAAAATAAATGTATAATTTCTAAAATGTAATTGATAAATATGATTATCAATTGATAATTTCTGAAATGCAGTTGATAAATATGAAAATTGAATTAACATTTTCTGAAATAAATTTTATAAATCTGAAAACCAATTCATTATTTCTTAAATACAATTGATAAATCTGAAATGGAAATTAATAATTTCTGGAATATAACGGAAAATGGTGTAGCAGAGTTTTAGTGCATTTTTAAAATTCCACTACGATTCTGTACAAATATTATGGCATATTGAATTGAAACAAATTATTGCAATAAAAACAAAAACTCATAATCAGTTAAGTTAAGAAGTGCCAGGCAATTGGACAATAGTGGAAAACAGTATATAATAAAACTAGATTTAAAAAACAGAATATGAAGATGATATTCAAATGTTTTCACACAAAAAAATAATTACAAAATATAAATAAAGGTGGCACGCTATATATTTTTACAAACAAATTTGCCTGTTTGTGGTACGTAACGAAAAAAGTCTTTCCACCCCTGCTATATAACATTCATTCTTATTTGAAAAGTTAAGGTAATTTTCACACACAAACGTTATGATAATAATGTTGAATAAAATCACGATCAGAAAAGAAACAGGTAGATAAACCACTCCAGCAACACTGTTGCCAACTTTTGTTTCAAGAAAAACAGCTACATCTGACACCAAATTTTAGATATTTAGGCTCAAAATGTAAAAAATGGAAATTAAAATAAATTGTTAATTAAGATGATTTTAAAATTAAAATTTAACCCTTTTACTACCCTTGTAGACTACACATTTTTAAAAAGATATAAAAAATATGATAATGAAATAAAAGTTTATATTTTTGTTTAAATATGATCATTAGGACATTGTTCATTGAAATAAAATCATTATATACATAAACAGGGCTATATAGTGACGATATTTGTTAACAAATTCAGATTTTTTTGATCACCCTTTATCTCCGAAAAAAGGGCGTTAAAATTAAATTTTGAGGTTATTAAATTTTGAGGTTAAGGAGAAGAATAAACGTTTTGCTTCAAATCAGAGTAGACTAATTTCTGCCTTTTTTAATGGACAGGCGTTTTAAAATTTAAATTGTAGTCTTATTTGATAAAATTTTCATCAAACGTAGCAATACCAAGTCATGACCGCTTAGCGATCACACCCAACACATATTATAAAAAGATCAGCTGATTAAGGCATAATGGCGGATAGAAAATGAGCAAAATTAAATGCAAAAATTAAGAAAAACACAAAATAAACTGCAGAAAAATCTAAAAAGAGACAGACATATGTAAAAAATGTGTAATAGAAAATACATGGAGATTCTCTATAATTATCTCTCTCTTCACATCAGTGCAATGTAAACAAACCCATATGGTTCCAGATTACTTTTTCGACATATGTCATTGGTAACACATCTATGTATAATCTGTGACACCCACCCAAGTATGGTCTCAAATGTAATGCAGCTAAATTGCAGTTTTCTTTCCTATTAGCCTTTCTGTTATTGTTTTTTTCAGGTTTAAGGTCATAATTAAATATTACTATTACAAATAGAAAACACTAATTGTTAATACATGTAAGATAAGATGAAACAAATCGTATGGGGATCAGTGCTAGAGGGAGTGCTGCATTTTCAATCTAACTAGTTTAATCTGGAATATATGTATATATCAACCAACCACAGAAAATGGATAATGTTAATTGATTACGTGAGCAACATGAGCTATCTTCGTCTTTTCTCGCAAGTTTAGCCAACAGCTTTAAATCTTAAAGCTTTTTACTTGGCAGTGTTGCCAGTCCAACTGCTAATGTTACCATTACTGTGAACGAACTGGGAATCTGGCATGTATAACAATATTTAAACACAACATATTCTAGTTGGTTGTTTTCTTATTAGATTTTGAATTGCAATTTACATTTAATTTAAAATTTTTTTAAACATATTTTATACATTTTGTTCCTGGACTCGAAACTTTGATTAAAAAGTGGAGATCATCAGCATATTATTGTTTTGACCTATATGCTAAAAAGTCGGTATCGAGAAAAACGACGAAGAAAGTTTACACTAATTTTTCTAAAAATCTACATAATAAATATTTGTTTTTGCTTTTTTTTAATTTTTGTATATAAAATTTACTGCATAAGTCAAACAGTGGTTATGCATCAAAACATTGCGGATATATTGCAAAGTCAATTCTAAATATCTCAGATATAATAAATGTTCAAGAAACTGGTTTCGGAATTAGAAAGAAGATATTTTTCAATATACATAATAAATTTCTCACAAAATGTTTTAAGAAATGGCCAATGGGTCGAACCAATAATAAGCTGACCAGATGGCTAGAATTTATTTATTTGACTCAACTTTTCAGAATTTATATTAAGCAAAGGTTCGTTAGATAAATATTTATTTATTTAAATTAAAAACCGTTATTCGCGAGCTGTTATGATATTAATTTTAGCACGCAGTTATTATAAAAAGGTTGTAGTATAACACAGCGCCTTCACATGCAAAAAATGATAGCAAGCAATTGTCAAAATGATTTCTGCACAACAAATTTCACGTGAAGACTTTAACTATTCATAAAAAATTTTAATTCAGAATTCAAATACATTTCAGTTAAAACACATTGTAAGCCTTAAAACCCTATTCATAAACGAATATTAGCTTAAAATACCTACTGTAAATCTTGTGGCTTAATCGCCGTAGCCGCCAAAATATGACCAGCCGCAGCTTGGAGGGAAAATTGTTGGTGGCGGCTAATAATCGGCTGAAAGTTAAATTTCCTAAAAATTTTGGATGTTACAGCAGGTACATAATTAATTAAATTTGGATTGCATACACTGTTTGCCAACTTTGTTTAAGAAAAGCATCTAAATATGTCAAAAAAAAAATCACTAAGAATAGCTAAATGCTTTTTTCTTGTCTAGCTAGACATGTAAAAAACTAGCTAAATTTTAGAAAAAAATCGCTAAAACTTAAAAAATATAGGAATTATTGGGTTATTTGGGTTACATATTGTTAGTAGTGGGAACGCTTAAGTGCGTTCCCCTTTTAAATCGCAAAAAGTATGGCAACAATATATTTCATACAAAATGCTTTTAAATAATTCCGTTTAAATGCGTCCCGCTTTAATGAGTTATTCTTTGGCTGAGTTAAATTAGTAAAGTAAAAAAAACGCAATTAATCTCTTCAATGCGTTTTTGAAAATATAAGTTTTCTAACTTTTTCCAACATTTTTTCGTTAAACACAAAATTATGTTAAAAACATAACTTATTTGAGTTAAAACTTAAAAAATTATGAAAAAATTTCCTTTAAAGAAAGAATTTATTTATGAGATATTTTCCTAAATGCGTTGCTGCGCATTTATCCTAGTTTTCTAATAAATAATTCCCCGCAGGAATCACTGCAGTTTTGATAGCGCATTTAAGCGGGGACTACTGTATTACTAAATAAAGTTAAGTAATACAAAATTTTACAGATATTTAGTCCCAAAATGCAAAAAGAGGAAATTAAAGTCAAGTGTTCTCCACTACAGTGCAATTGACATTATTTTGACGTTTCTCTGCTATCGATTTGACATACTACCGTTTATTGCATTTGAAGACACAGGAAAAACTCATTCACTTCACGTGGTTGAAAAAACATACGCCAAGCAACAACGAAATGTACTTGTTTTTATTGCTTTAAAGGTGATTCATTTAACTTATTTGAATAATGTTTTCATTTTAGAAACAATCATAGCGATTCCTAATCTCACGTTCACCATTCACTTCAGATTCTGAACCTCATTTTCGCCCAAATACTATGCTAAGGATATTATGTAGGTAAAGACAACAGCAATTGTAGTCAAAAACAAATGAAATTTCAGTTGAAGAAAGGACGACTAACATTTCATTAAATGCAACCAACATTTGTTTTTACTAGTCAAAAAATTACTAACAATTGTAGTAAAAATTAACCCCATATGTTAGTAAAAAATAAACAAATATTTACTTTTTTTTATTTTTTTAAATAACAAAAAACGATTGTAAATAATGAATGTAAAATCATAAAACAGTCATTTGATGTGGTTTGTTTTTTTAAATGAGCTACAAGGTTAGTAAAAAATTTAATTTTTTCTACAAATTACTGACATTACATTAAAAATAAAGGAACTATATAACAACCCAAACAACTAAAAATTTTTAAAGCAGAAGTTCCCCGAGTGTACAAGTCAAACAGTCCATACAATCAACAAATATTCAGAAATCAGGATAAAAACTCGGGGCAAATTACTAACAAATGGGAAATTATCAGATTAGAAAATTGAGGGGAATGATGAAAGTGAAAATCCGAATAGCTGCAATAATATTACTAGCATTTTTTACCAGCTAAACTAAATTTTGTGAACCTCATAAAGGGTGGTTAAATTTCAAGGGCCGATGTTGATTTTGAATAAAACACAAACTATTTCGGAAATTATTGTAATTTTATTTTATTATGATATATTGGTATTACTCAATTAGGTATGGAACAAAATATCGGCCAAATGGGCGCCGCGACCACGGCGGCACACCTCCATCCGATGGTCCAAATTTTCGATGACGCTGAGGCATAATGGAGGTTCTATGCCGTTAATGTGCCGAATTATCTCATCCTTTAGCTCTTGAATTGTTTGCTGGCTTATCGACGTACACCTTTTCTTTGAAATAACCCCAAAGAAAAAGTCCAACGGTGTCAAATCACATGATCTTGGCGGCCAATTGACATCGCCATTACGTGAGATAACACGGCCATTGAATTTGTTGCGCAAAAGAGCCATTGTTTCGTTAGCTGTGTGGCAAGTGGCACCGTCCTGCTGAAACCACATATCGTCCACATCCATATCTTCCAATTCCGGCCATAAAAAGTTCGTTATCATCTCACGATAGCGAACACCATTCACAGTAACTGCCTGACCGGCCTCATTTTGGAAAAAATACGGCCCGATGATGCTGCCAGCCCATAAACCGCACCAAACAGTCACTCTTTGTGGGTGCATTGGTTTTTTCGACAATCACTCTTGGATTCTCATTCGCCCAAATGCGGCAATTCTGTTTATTGACGAATCCACTGAGGTGAAAATGTGCCTCATCACTGAAGATGATTTTCTTCGAAAATTTGATCATCCACTGTTGCCATTTCTTGCCACCATTCTGCCCATTCACGACGTTTGGAATGGTCAAGAGGCTTTAGTTCTTGAGCGAATTGCACCTTGTAAGCGTGTAAATGCAAGTCTTTATGCATAATGTTTATCAACGACGAGCGTGAGAGGTGCAATTGTTGGGCACGACGACGAGTTGAGGTGGACGGCTCTTCAGCCACACTATCGCGAACAGCAGCAATATTTTCTGCAGTACGAGCTGTACGAGCATGCACTGGTGTTCTCACATCTTCTACAGACCCGGTTTGCTCGAATTTTTCCACGATTTTTGCGATTGTACGCACATTTGGACGATCAAATTGACCAAAAAAATCACGAAGTGCACGATATGCATTTTGATTTGAACGCCCATTTTCATAATAAGTCTGGATAACTTTAACACGTTGTTGGATTGTGTATCTCTCCATGGTTCAAATTGAGTAAGTCTGAAATAGAGAAATGTCAAATAAAATTCGGAAAAAAAACTTGGCGTTTAGGTGTGGTTCACATTCAACATCGGCCCTTACAATTTAACCACCCTTTAATATGGGTTTTTGTATGGAATTTGAAAGTAGAAAAGTCGTATGAACGTAGTACTAATGATTTTTTCGAATATTTTATTGTTTTTGTAACAAAAACAATTTGACATTTGGCATACTTTGGCATTATTGCATTTAAAGACAACGGGTAAACAAAGAATAGTAAACACCAAGGTTGGGCAACGAAACTAATAACAGTATCGGTGATGGTAATGATTTTTTTTGTTTGTTTCGGCATTGATATAGGTGCGGAGGCTTCCCCAATACAACTTTGATAACTCAGAATTTATTGTTAAATATTTTCAGTTCGTTTTTGAGTTTCATTTTAAAAACAATTTAATTATATTTTATAAAAATAAAAATGTTACATATAAAAATTAAATAAAAAGTGGAGACTATCACTCTCCATAAGTGGTGAACCCGTCAAAAAAAAAAAAAAAAACATAATATTATCTAAATTAAGATGCTGTTTCGGAGAATGAATCAAGTCTTCACAATGGCAAGATTTTTGCTCAACAGCTAAATTCGCATATAATTGTTGATCAAATTTCAAAAACTTCTGGATACCAAGTTTAAATAATTTCGTTGTTATGAAACAATATGCTCGAGAAATCTTTAAAGAATTACAATGTCCCATTTGACAATAAAAGATTCCAAGACTCCAAATCTTACATTCCAATCTTTCTGTCAAACTGAATTCATTCAATATTCAAATCTATAAATCCAATTTGTTTTCATATCTGTCCATTTATCTTTATTTTCAAAAGTCGCCGAAGGTAGATTAACGATTTGAACTACAAATCTCAAAATAAATTCGGTATATTACATTTAAGATTCATTAATCTCTATACAGTTTGACTTCAAATAATGGTATCCGATTAAACAGAATTCAGATTTCTTTAATACACCAACAATTATCAAACTATTTAACACAGCATATTTAAGAAATAAAATATCTTCATCGTACTCAAAAGCAAATTGTTCAAGAAACTTTAAGTTTCTGCTTTAGAAGGGGGATAATGTGGAGGCTTCCCCAATACAACTTTGATAACTCAGAATTTATTGTTAAATATTTTCAGTTCGTTTTTGAGTTTCATTTTAAAAAAAAATTAATTATATTTTATAAAAATAAAAATGTTACATATAAAAATTAAATAAAAAGTGGAGACTATCATTCTCCATATAGGTATCAAAATTCCATTCGTATCGGTATAAACTGTACAGAAGCATTAATAGCGATATGTACCGGTATTATTAAAAAGAGCGTAAAAGTATATAAAAAATATTTTTAATTAATAAAAACCAAAAAAAAATATGTATATAAAGTACTTATAGTTAATGTACTCGTACTTTCTTTTTTAATATGAATATAAAATTATAAAAAATTATTTAATATTTCAAGTTTTAAGGCTGAAACATAATTGGCTTAAGTGACTTAATCAGGTATTTATGAAACATAGTTCATAGTATTTATGAAACAATTAATAAAAACCAAAGTCAATTTCATCATATTTATAAAATGATTCAATATGAAGCATATTATAAGGATTTCATTATTTTTGTGTAGAAAAAAATCATGGTGGCCATAACATGGTCGTTATAATTGTTGTTGTTTATGAAATGCTTCATCAATACTTATGAAATTGTTACACTGGACGAAAATTTATGAAACTTATTCCTGGTTTTCTCTGGGTGTATGAAACGAAAATTCATGTTTTTTAATTTTAAATAAATGTAATTCCAAATTTTTGTTTCATGCCAATCCCTGACATAAGTCAGTTAAGCCAATTATGTTTCAGCTCTTAATTTTTAAGCACAAATTTTTAAATTTCAGTTGGTTGACTACAAATATTTAATATTTGTATCAGGATCATATAAAAAAAAAAAGGTTTATAAATTCATATAAGTGTGTTGTCAACGCAAATTAAAAGTTTGTAACCCTAGGTCAAGTTTGTAACACAATTTTCAATTAAAAAATATTTATGTAAAGGGTCCGCCATCTAACGTTTTTTTTCAACTAGTGCTTATTTCGTGAATGGTAACACTTAGCTCATATCTGATTTGACAGATAATTAGTTTTATCCCTCCGCTGAACGAATTTGATCCGTATGTTCGATTATCTTGAGAAAAAAGTGAAAGAAACTGGCATCCTCATCGATAAACCAAAGAATATTGCTGCTGTGGCAGAAAGTGTGCGTGAAGCGCCATCAACATCAATTCACCGTCGTTCTCAACAATTGAACATTTCGGAGACATCATTGAGACGAATTTTGCATAAAGACCTTGGTATGACGCCATACAAAGTCCAATTGGTTCAGGAGTTCAAAAAAAAAAGTTATTTGGCGGACCCTTTATATTGCAATTGACAAACAATTTTGATGTTTTATATAAAAAATTTGATATTACTACTACTAATATTTATCAATAATTTTATTAACTTTTAGCAAATGATTTTTTAATTTTGAATCAACTAAGTGTTAGCCTAACTTTTGGTGAATCTACTAATTTTGGTGCTAAAATTCGCTCGCTAATTGTCAGGAAAAATTTTGCTGACAGTAACAATTTTTTTGCAAGCACTCTCCAGACTTAAATTCTGCTGACTCAGCTAAATTTTTTTGCTTACTTTACTAATATTTTTTTTTTTTTTTGAGTGTAGTCGTTGACATAAAATTTCAGCACAATCGGTCAAGGACTCTCCGAGTTGGGGGGATGTTGAATTTTGATATTTTCATCAAACAACCCTTTTTTCGGATAGATATAACTAATTACCAGGGACCGGAAGTTCATGCAAATACATGAAGTCTGAGAGCAGAGAAAACATATTATATTTGCGAATCAAAGAATTTGAGTTAAAATGGCATCGATTTGTTAGTGCATATTTTTGCATATTTAGCTATAAATGCATATTTTGCTTTAAATGTATATTTTTACAGCATATTTTTACTAATTTTGCTTTAAATACTTATCTTTACTGCATATTTTTACTGATTTTTTCTTAAATGCATATTTTTAACTAAGTTTTCTTAGTTTTTTGTAAAACAATAACTTTCAATTTTATATTTTATTTCGACAATTATCATAAAGGTTAAAAAGAATCCATCCTGCTTAAGCATTATTAAGTGTTCTCTTAAATGCATGTTGGGACAGATCGAAATATTTTTGTAATTATACGAAGGTTGAAAGCTCGATGTATATAAAAATAAAAAACTAAAAAATATTACTTGAACCAGAGTAAAAACTGAAATTTTTTTTGTATAGATAGAATATTTTTGGTCTTCAAAGTTTAGTAACGTCATGATGCTCGTTAGGAAAAGACCCTAGTGTTTGATTACTAAGAAGACAAGAATGGAGCAAAATTAATGGGATTAATAGGGTTTTTGTTAAAGCTCTGCCAATTCTGGAGGTTCTAGCTTTTCTAAAACTTCGGGTTTTGATGAGAAATTTCGCCAGACCGAAATACTAGTATCAACCTAGCTAATGTGTTTGATTTGCTTTATTTTTTGTAAATATACGGATGTTGAAAGCTCGGTATATATTAAAATTAAAATATTTTGTTAGTTATTTGTTAAATGAGTATTTTTCAGCACAAATAATTTAAATTTTGTATTAATTGTGGAAAATGTAGGCAAATACTATATCAAACAATACAAACTAACTTTTAAATTTAATTTAAATTACCTTAAAACATGAAAAATATTAATTTAAAGTGCATCTCTTTTCACGTTTTCTTTTTGTTATTTTTTTCGAAACTTTATAATTTCGGTTTTAAAAAAATTGTGAGCGCATATTTTTTAATTCTTAGTGCACTTTTCAAGATTTTTCATGCATATTATAGGTGCATAAACACACTTTTTTTAGTGCATGAAATTCCTGTCCCTGCTAATTACCTAACTACTGTAGTTAAAAAATGTTTCGATAGTTTTTATTTAAATCTTAAAAAATATTTAATTAAAAATATAATAAAAAAAAAATACTTTTTTTGAAGTCAAACATTTTTTGGACTTTTTTTTACTAATTAGTGCAGGACAGCGACTTTCATGCAAAAGAAAATGTTTGTAAAATGTATTTTGACCAAATACTTTCTTGAATCAAAGAATTTGCATATTTTGCTATAAAATCATATTTTAATGTATATTTTGCAATTTTTTGTTGTATATTTTACATATTTTCAACTTAATTGCATATTTTTGCAGATTTTGTAAAAAATAATATTTAGATTTAATAAAATATAAACAAAAGAAACTATTTATGTCCCTTAACATATCATATAGTTGTCATTTGTTAGACATTTATATTGGATTTAATTTTTAAACCAACATTATCGAGTAATAAACTGTACAGAAGCATTAATAGCGATTCATAAAAATCCTCAAATATTAAGAGAATATTTTTTTTTTATTTTTAGTGCATATTTTTTTAGTTTTTAGTGCATATTTCATACGCATATTTTGGATTTTTAACTTC
>CM037851.1:133407915-133436303 GCA_021234595.1 Delia radicum | reverse complement strand
AAATAGTGTACGAAAAAAAGTTATGAATTTACATTGTTGAATTCGGGGATTTTGTTCCTGGATATTTTTTTGATCTGATAACGATTAATGTGTCTGGCAACTCCGGTTAATGCAGTCAAATAAATAAAGAATTTTAACTCAACTATTTTGTTCTACCTTTTTTCTAATTGGTGATTTTTTGATTTGTTGGGGTTAACAAAAAAAGGTATATGGCAAGCCTGGTATCTGGTAAACAAAAGAATACTTTATAAATTAGCTTAACAATTTTTCGAGGGCTTCTCACATTTGCACTCATAACCAGTGTTGCCAGGTTTTCAGAGCATAAAAACGACAAATTTTCTAGAAAAAATCGTCAAAATCGTCATCATATTTTGAAAAATCGTCAAAATAAAATAAAGGATAAAGTTTTAATAAAAAATAAAATACAATAATGTTATTTATATTACAAATGTTAACGTGTTATCGTTGTAATATAACACGATTTTTGACACTTCTCTTTGGTTTAAACTTCGAAAATCATAATATTTTACAACGATATTCATATTTATAAAATGTTGAAACAGTGTGCCCCAGTAGGCTAGTTGGTAGCGTGCTGGCTTATCAGTGCGGGGGTCGTGGGTTCGATTCCCACCAGAGGCACTGATCTGTTTTCGCTACAACGCGCCGAAGGCCATAGTAGCTAGTGCTCGGTTAGGGTAATAGTATATAACTTGTAATTATACGATTATTAATTAATAAAATAACAAAAATATAATGTTGAAAGATCAAATAAATACAACTTTAAATCAAACAAATTTTACCACTTGAACTGTTAATCACTTATATCTGCATAATTCTGTGAACAACATTTCAGTGGCACAACTTTTTAAATATTAAATTCTTTTACAAAATTTGGAAATTCTTTAACAATAAGTCTGTTCGATTACTTTTCCTGAAAAGTTCAGTAAAAACTACTCAGTAACAAAATTACAAATAGTAAGACAAATTTACAAAAAAGTAAACGAACAGAAAATTTGTAGGAATTATTAAATTAGATAAAATAGCTTGTTTTAAATATTAAAAAAAAAATCAACTGGTCATTATGAAAAAGGAAAAAGTTAATTGCAATTATCGACCAAAAATAATTTAAATGTTTTTTAACTCTTCCATGTATAATTATTTAATATTTTTCACTTTCAATCCATAAACAATTAAAATTTAATTTAATTTTTGTTTACTAAAAATACAAGCATATTTTTTTAGTCATATGTTTTTTTCATCTTACAAATTCTTACTGGCAAAAATGTATCCAATAAAAACTTGTAAGTTCTTTGGCATCAAACTGTCACTTTACTCTCTCTTTTTACCAGTTTTTACTGCGTATTTGTCTAAACGAACACCTTCCAGTAAAAACTTGTACAAATTTTTGTGTTATCGAACAAACTTAATGTTATATTTTTTAATTATTAAATTTTGGCACTTTATTTATATTATTAGGCCTGTTTTTTAAGCACCGGACTTATTTTTGGATTTATTTTGTTTCATTTAAAGTTGTATATATATCATCTTTCAACATGAAATATATTCGGGCTAGAGATCTGTTTGTTTCGCAAAAAAAGGCCATGCCTTGTGTTTTAACATGAACATTTTTTTATTTTTATTTAAATCTAACTCCAATTAAATTTTATAAAAATTTAAAAAAATGTTCTAAACATATAAACACAGAAACTAAATTAAGCTAAACCCGTAATGAATTTATAAAAAATAAATGCGGTTTGGATTAAGTTTTATTCAATTCTAGGATTTGCATTTTTTGCAAAATTGTATTTCACATCATATTAGCATATAAAGGCTAGCTATCGATTAAAAAACAATGTTTTTGCTTTCAATTTTTAACGAAATAATATAAATTTAATAATCGAGCCGGCGATTTTATGAGAATGATAAATAAGTAGATCTTACTGACATATTAAATTATTGTCAAAAAATCGTCATTTTGGAAGCAAAAGTCGTCAAATAGTCATTTAGTTATTTTGGGTATTAAATATCATCAAAATGATGACAAATCGTCAAACCTGGCAACACTGCATGCGATTGCTACTAATACATACGTACATACATACTGTATTACAAAACAAAAAAACAACAACAATATTTTGTGGGTTTTTTTTGTTTTTAAGTGTTGATCATGACCATGGATGGTAACCGATTCTATGTGGTTATTGGTCGCGTTAACGCTATCTTCTTTTATTTCGGTAACGGTATTTTAGGGGTAACGATACTTCAGTTATTTCGGTAACGGGATTTTGGCGTTAACGATATTTTAGCGTTAACGGTATTTTATATATTTCGCTAACGGTATTTTAGCGGTAACGATATTTTAGATATTTCGGTAACTTTATTTTAGGGAAAAAGATTTTTCAATTATTTTGGTAACGGCATTTTAAGGATAACGTTATTTTAGTTATTCAGGTAATGTTAATGCACACCACAATTTTTAACCGCATTATGCCCGAGTTTAAATGACTGTCTAGTTTATGATCATACTTTGGGAAACTATATCTATTTACAGAAGTTTTTTTGTTCAGATCTTGTTAGATTATTACGATAACGGTATTTTAAGGTAACGGTATTTTACGGATAACGGTATTTCACGAATATCGGTAACGGTATTTAAGCGATAACGATAGCCAGTTGAAAGGTGTTAGAATCGTGAACGGTATTTCAGCGATATTGACAGCCATCCCTGGTTGCGTATATTCTTGTGTAGTATAAGCTTTGAATGTATGTATATATGTATGTATGATGAAATAAATAGAATAATTTAAAATTTGCTTCAAAATTTTTAGAGGTCTTCCCACATTTTCACTCGTAACTTTTGAACGCGTTAACCGATTTGGATCATTTTCACTAGAAAACTGCTCATGATATCAACAAACAATTTGACTGAAAATTAGCAGCACCTCTTCTGTATTGGCGGAGTATTTTGTGTTTCCACAGACAGACGGACGGACAGACGGACATGGCTATATCGACTTCTCTATTCATGCTGATCAAGAATATATATAGTTTATGGGGTCCCAGAATTTTTTTCAAAGAATTACAAACATTTGACAAAGTGAATACACCCTCCTCACTATGGGATGGAGGGTGTAACAAACAAAATAAATCAGGTTGTTCAAAAATGATTAAAAATTGTACTTTTTCGACATTCACAAAAATTGTTTAGTATGTAGAAAATTTGTTCAACCAGTGTTATATTTGCAGAAATTATTGTAAATTCTTGAATTTCATGTAGTAATATCATTCGAACTTTAGACCACTATAATCGCTTCAAGCTTGTAATTGTTAAAAAAAAATTGTATTTTGTTTTCTGGATCATTGAGCTCAAAATTCGTTTTTAATACTCATTTAAGAAAATATTTGCATGTAGTTGTTAGAATGATTTAGGTCCATTTCTGCAGTCCGAATGTTTGTTTAAAGTTTTAAACAGTGATGCCAATTTGGTGCGTTTGGCACTATTTATGGTGCTTTTCAATGTCACAAAACGCCAACATTTTACTCATTGTGCCAAAACATAAAAAAGCACTAAATTGGTGCTTTTGTAATATATCGTTAGTGCTGTTGGTTCTTGTTAACCAATTTCGCTTTAGTTTAAAAACCGCAAAACTGTTCAAAAAACCCTAAAGCTTCAGTAAAGACTATTGAATTTTAATTTTTTTGTTAAATTAATACGAGTTTTTTTTATGTGGACAAATATTTTCAAAAAGTACGAACAAATACTGGGCTAAACACCGACATTGTCTGTGAAGAAATATGGTTACTTTATTTTAGCTGGAAATACAATTACAAAACTGTTTTCTGGCCAACTTGGGTTCATTTATTTAACTTTGTAACCAAATTTAAAAGGAAATGTCTGGTGTTTTTACAGGGAAAATAAATCTTTTTACAATATTTGTTGCGCTTTTTGCTATCTCAAAGTTGGCAATACTGCTTTCATAGTTCAGCTAGTTAAAATCAGTACAGAAATTTTAAATTTGGAAAATTTTTAAATTGTACCTAATGATTCGCGGTAATTCCACGGTACCAACGAGGTCAAAATGTACAGTAAAAAGTACAATTTTACTACGTTTTTTATACCTGAAATAAAGTGTTCCAAAGTAAAACTTTAGATATCTATATTTGAAAATGGAAAAACATACAGTGCACAGAAAAAACTAAACTTTGCTAAGTTGTAAATGAGCATTTATAAAAATCTTATTGTTACTAATGCATACACACCATTTATAATCACGTACATACATATTACAAAAAACACAAAAAAAAACAACAATATGTTGATTTAATCTCGTCTTGTTTTTTTGTACGTTTTGATTATGACGTATTGTATATTTTGCCTGCATACTTTGCGTAAACACTAGTGTTAAGGCAGAATTAGTTTGTACGTTCTGTTCTGTTACGAATCAGCTGTTTTGCTTCTGTTCAATTGAAAGTCTGTATGTCTGGTTAGTTTTCACTTTGTCGTTCTGTTCTGTTGCGGACAAATCTGTTGAAAATAGAATTCAACGTTAAGTGACAGCCTAAAGTGCGTATGTATCAGTTTGTTGTGAAATCTTTTTATCAATATTTGAATCAGCGATGATAAAGTTGGTACCATAGCACTTTTTATGGTACTATTTGAACCTCAAATGTACCATGTTACTCCTATGACTCATTTAGTACGATTTACAAATTTGTCTATGTATGAATTTCTTGGCCCCTTTAAAATTCAATAATTATTAATTCGATTTGCAGTCCCATATGAACAATGAATTAATTTGATTATATTAAAGTTTTAGTAATCGATTAAAATGATTACAGCTGATTATATTAAAGTTTTAGTAATCGATTAAACCAATTATTGAATTCAATCACTAAGGGTTATAATTATTATTAACTAATTTTGATTTTCAAAAAAGTAAATACTAAAAATCTTATAAAAATGTGAAATTGACTATTAGCATCGTGTTTTTAAAATCGAATGAGTTCACGAACAAATTTGTTTGCAACCAATCACAAGGATTGAATTCGCAAAAAACTGTGAGAAACGTAATTCAATACAGCAAGATATTAATAGCACATTCAAAAAATATTAAAAATTTGGTAAATTTAAGAAAAACTCTAAAAATTTTAATAATTTTTTAAATCAATATCGCCTAAATTTCTTAGTACGCACTGCTCATTACACCCTCCATCCCATAGTGCAGGAGGGTATATTCACTTTGTCAAATGTTTGTAATTCTTTTAAAAAAATTCTGGGACCCCATAAACTATATATATTCTTGATCAGCATGAATAGAGAAGTCGATATAGCCATGTCCGTCTGTCCGTCCGTCTGTCTGTGGAAACACAAAATACTCCGCCAATACAGAAGAGGTGCTGCTAATTTTCAGTCAAATTGTTTGTTGATATCATGAGCAGTTTTCTAGTGAAAATGATCCAAATCGGTTAACGCGTTCAAAAGTTACGAGTGAAAATGTGGGAAGACCTCTAAAAATTTTGAAGCAAATTTTAAATTATTCTATTTATTTCATCATACATACATATATACATACATTCAAAGCTTATACTACACAAGAATATACGCAACCAGGGATGGCTGTCAATATCGCTGAAATACCGTTCACGATTCTAACACCTTTCAACTGGCTATCGTTATCGCTTAAATACCGTTACCGATATTCGTGAAATACCGTTATCCGTAAAATACCGTTACCTTAAAATACCGTTATCGTAATAATCTAACAAGATCTGAACAAAAAAACTTCTGTAAATAGATATATTTTCCCAAAGTATGATCATAAACTGGACAGTCATTTAAACTAGGGCATAATGCGGTTAAAAATTGTGGTGTGCATTAAAATTACCTGAATAACTAAAATAACGTTATCCTTAAAACGCCGTTACCAAAATAATTGAAAAATCTTTTCCCTAAAATAAAGTTACCGAAATATCTAAAATATCGTTACCGCTAAAATACCGTTAGCGAAATAAATAAAATACCGTTAACGCTAAAATACCGTTAACGCTAAAATCCCGTTACCGAAATAACTGAAGTATATTTTCCCCTAAAACACCGTTACCGAAATAAAAGAAAATAGCGTTACTACGACCAATAACCACATAGAATCGGTTACCATCCATGGTCATGATCAACACTTAAAAACAAAAAAAAAACCCACAAAATATTGTTGTTGTTTTTTTGTTTTGTATACAGTATGTATGTACGTATGAATTAGTAGCAATCGCATGCAGAGTTGCCAGGTTTGACGATTTGTCGTCACTTTGATGATATTTAATACCCAAAATAACTAAATGACTATTTGACGACTTTTGCTTTCAAAATGACGATTTTTTGACAATAATTTAATATGTCAGCAAGATCTACTTATTTATCATTCTCATAAAATCGCCGGCTCGATTATTAAATTTATATTATTTCGTTAAAAATTGAAAGCAAAAACATTGTTTTCTGATCGATAGCTAGCTTTTATATGCTAATATGATGTGAAATACAATTTTGCAAAAATGCAAATCCTAGAATTGAATAAAACTTAATCCAAACCGCATTTATTTTTTTTATAAATTCATTACGGGTTTAGCTTAATTTAGTTTCTGTGTTTATATGTTTAGAACATTTTTTTAAATTTTTATAAAATTTAATTGGAGTTAGATTTAAATAAAAATAAAAAAATGTTCATGTTAAAACACAAGGCATGGCCTTTTTTTGCGAAACAAACAGATCTCTAGCCCGAATATATTTCATGTTGAAAGATGATATATATACAACTTTAAATGAAACAAAATAAATCCAAAAATAAGTCCGGTGCTTAAAAAACAGGCCTAATAATATAAATAAAGTGCCAAAATTTAATAATTAAAAAATATAACATTAAGTTTGTTCGATAACACAAAAATTTGTACAAGTTTTTACTGGGAGGTGTTCGTTTAGACAAATATGCAGTAAAAACTGGTAAAAAGAGAGAGTAAAGTGACAGTTTGATGCCAAAGAACTTACAAGTTTTTACTGGATACATTTTTGCCAGAAAGAATTTGTAAGATGAAAAAAACATATGACTAAAAAATAAAAAAAATATGCTTGTATATTTAGTAAACAAAAACAAAAATTAAATTAAATTTTAATTGTTTATGGATTGAAAGTGAAAATTATTAAATAACTAACTATGGAAGAAGTTAGAAAACATTAAAATTATTTTTGGTCGATAATTTCAATTAACTTTTTCCTTTTCCATAATGACCAGTTGATTTTTTTTAATATTTAAAACAAGCTATTTTATCTAATTTAATAATTCCTACAAATTTTCTGTTCGTTTACTTTTTTGTAAATTTGTCTTACTATTTGTAATTTTGTTACTGAGTAGTTTTTACTGAACTTTTCAGGAAAAGTAATCGAACAGACTTATTGTTAAAGAATTTCCAAATTTTGTAAAAGAATTTAATATTTAAAAAGTTGTGCCACTGAAATGTTGTTCACAGAATTATGCAGATATAAGTGATTAACAGTTCAAGTGGTAAAATTTGTTTGATTTAAAGTTGTATTTATTTGATTTTTCAACATTATATTTTTGTTATTTTATTAATTAATAGTCATATAATTAGAAGTTATATACTATTAACCTAACCGAGCACTAGCTACTATGGCCTTCGGCGCGTTGTAGCGGAAACAGATCAGAGCCTCTGGTGGGAATCGAACCCACGACCCCCGCACTGATAAGCCAGCACGCTACCAACTAGCCTACTGGGGCACACTGTTTCAACATTTTATAAATATGAATATCGTTGTAAAATATAATGATTTTCGAAGTTTAAACCAAAGAGAAGTGTCAAAAATCGTGTTATATTACAACGATAACACGTTAACATTTGAAATGTGAATAACATTATTGTATTTTATTTTTTATTAAAACTTTATCCCTCTTCTATCAAATATATTTTATTTTGACGATTTTTTCAAAATATGAAGACGATTTTGACGATTTTTTCTAGAAAATTTGTCGTTTTTATGCTTTGCAAACCTGGCAACACTGGTTATGAGTGCAAATGCGAGAAGCCCTCGAAAAATTGTTAAGCTAATTTATAAAGTATGCTTTTGTTTTCCAGATACCAGGCTTGCCATATACATTTTTTGTTAACCCCAACAAATCAAAAAATCACCAATTAGAAAAAAGGTAGAACAAAATAGTTTAGTTAAAATTCTTTATTTATTTGACTGCATTAACCGGAGTTGCCAGACACATTAATCGTTATCAGATCAAAAAAATATCCAGGAACAAAATCCCCGAATCCAACAATGTAAATTCATAACTTTTTTTCGTACACTATTTTTACTTATTTTCATTTTCAACCTTTAATAAATTTGCAAGGAAACTCTTACACTCTAATTACATTTATTAAAAACCCCATAAAATTTAAAGGACATTCACTTTCAGAACTTTTTATTTAAGACATATAAGGTGCATACTTCATCTTAAAATCTTTTGATTATATGCATTTGTTTTCCTTAAAAGCCCTAATTTTTATTTGATACATACAAAAATAATCTAAATTAAAGTATTAATGTGTAAAAACCAATCGAATTTTGGAAAAATTTCTTATGGTTCTTATTCTAGGAGTCGTAAACGAGAATTACACAAGCAACTAAGCTGAAAAACAATAATTTGAAATACCAGTTTCTTTAATTTTTTGTGTCTCGAAAACACCCAAAACACTCGAAAGATTTTCTTTTATAATTTTTGACAAACTTAATTTCATCACACTTTCCGGTTTACTTATGTGATATATAGTATAAACACATGTGTTTTAATGTAAACTGGCATTTCATAATTATTTCATTATGTATGTCTCCGCAAGCGTATTTTTGTTCCCTTAAATTTATCTAAAATTCTGATTATTCGAAACTGTTTTTATGCGTTTGTATTCATTGCATCTCTTCTAACGATCCAAAAATATATTTTAGTAACTTTCTTTCATTATTATATGGGCAAAGAGACAAACAACAGGCGAATTTTACAACAGTTTTTTTAACATCATAAGGAACTATAAAAATATATATATTTTTCACTACACGATAATCAGAACAACCTTTGAATACCCACTGTTATAAGCATGCAGAATTTCAGATTCATTTTAGTAAACTTTAATTAAACATTTTTTCTTTTGTAACATCCCAAATACATTAATCAATCAGCCATATTTTGTTTTACTTATAAAAACAACATTATTTTTGCTATTTTTACAAAGAATATAGATATTAATATTGTTTGCACTTTCCCTGGTTTATGAAAACACCGAGATGGAGGGTATCCAAAAATTCGTCACAGCCGAATTTAATCTTTTTTATACCAAATTCGGCACATCGGACTTTAATGCTTCCACTTGTTTTTACATAGCTTTATGTACATTTTTCCGAAAAGTTTGGTATTGAAAATGAGCAAAATTGGTCCAGCGGTTCCAAAGTAATGAGTGACAATATGAAAGTACCACTAAATTTTCCATACAAATTGGTGTATAATGCACTCTATATTATTAGAATTCATTGTAGTGTCTGGTGTATAAAATATAACGTCATATTTTTCCACCAGACGCTAAGAGTTGAATAATATTTAAAATTCAGGGCAAAATTTTTTCACCTCAAAAATCTTTTTGTTACCTCAAAAATGTTTTTCATCACACAATTTATTTTTTTACATCCAAAAAAGTTTTTCACCTCAAAATTTTGTTTTCACCTCTTAAAATATTTTTTTTTAATATATTTTTGTTGTTTCATTTGTAATTGTTCATTTTGGAGGGTACAAAGATAAAAATTGGTGAAACCAAATTTATGCATGCACTTTTTGTTTGTTAATTTATATTTAAGTTTTTTTTTTATACTCTTAATGCCGAAAAAGTACTATTTTATATGCAGCTTGGTACTATTTTAAATTCGCATTATCATCCCTGATTTGAATGTTTTTGTTTGGATTTTCTTTTACTTTTTAAAACAGCTGATTCCTTTCACAGAAAAAGTAATTACAAAATATTACCTACAGAACAGATAAGCATTGAATGTACGTACGTATGACGAAATAGAATAATTTAAAATTTGATTCAAAATTTTTAGAGGTCTTCCCACATTTTCACTTATAACTTTTGACCTCGTTAACCGATTTTGATCATTTTCACTGGAAAACTGCTCATGATATCAACAAACAATTTGCCGTTTCAAAAGACAGACGGGCAGACAGACATGGTATATCGACTTCTCTATTCATGCTGATCAAGAATATATATGTATATACTTTATGGGGTGCAGATTTCTAATAGAATAACAAACATTTGACAAACTGATATACATATACGCTCCTGCACAATGGGATGTAGGTTTTATTAACCACATATGTAGTAAAAAATAAACAAGCATTTAACAAACATACTGTATAAAATGAATGCAATATCATAATACTGTAATTTCTGTTATCATTACCGTATATTACTTACAATATATTTTCTGTTACCAATTCAAGTTTATTTATAAAGTTTTAAGTAAAATTTCTTTTCAAATGAAGAATCAATTAAAATCCATAGAAATACTTTTCAAACTTTTTCTATCGGTTGTCTAAAAAATTTTGAGTTTTATGTTTTCTCTTTCAAAAACAAAAAGACCAATAATTGCTATTATATTTTTTTACGAAAAGAGTTTGTTTAAATGCAAAACTATTTCAATTGAATTTACAAGAAATTCAAACATACAATGGGATGAAGAAAACAATGTTGTTTCAATTAAAGCTTCGTTCGTTAAAAGCGAACTGCATTGTATATAAATACAGATAAAGATTTACAAAATTAACCACATATGGTTTGCGTCTTTGCTATAAAAAAAAATCGTCTACATTCATGGCGCTGAAATCGCTATGTTTAATTTCTATGATATTAAATATATATTCGAATTGGGAGTTAAAATCCAATTGATATTGTTAGAAGAATCCAATTACAATTGTTGGAAGAGTCCAATTGTAAAATTGGTAATAGCTCCGCGTCATCTATTAAGTTACAAAGGGATAGGTTTAAAGGGACAGTAATAAAAAAAAAATTGTTTTAAAATATAATTAAATGCAGTTTGCTTATAACACTTGAAATAGGGAAAAGCACAAATCGATGTCTCAAAGTAACCAATATTTGTAGAAAATAATATTAACCGAACATTAAATTTTTACATATAATGTAACACTGAAATAATTATTTTTTTATAAAACGAAAACCGGGCTTTTAGTAGAAAAAACGCCACAAAATAGGCTTTTAGCAATGTAACGAAAATTAATTTGTATAAAATACAAAAACACTTAAGTTTTAGCGAAAAACATACAGATTTGATTTAAACATATTAGGGATATTATATTTTAATAATATTAATAAAAACTTTAAATGTGTTTCATCTTATTTTTCACTGAAACACAAATTAATGTTCAAAGTTATTCTGCAGGTTTGTTCTCAATGAAGGACATTTTTTTTGGATAATAGTTGGTTTTAAAATCAGTCGTGACAATTTAAAGAATTGATAAAAACGTTGGAAAGAGTTGAGAAAACGTTTGCATGCACTGACAGGAATTTAATATTACATTTTAAACAAAATTCTGCTTTTTTTTCACATGGACTTTCAAAAAAAACATTTAGGGGTCCAAGAAGGTGATTACGTAGAAACCTTTGAACTGTTTTGTAAATACTACATTAACATAGTTTAAGTGACAATCTTTTCAGTTACATATATTCAGTCGAATTGGATAAAATTAAAGGCAAACGCAAATTGAAGTATTTATGGAATCTGTGGATATAAGAAGTTTGTTATGTCAGACATCATTTGTATGGAGGGTTGTTGACGAGACAAAAAATTTAAATAAAATGAATTCTTTATAACAAAGATCCATTTTGCAATTTTTATTGTTATTGAATTGTAGAGAAAAATTAGTGTTTTTTGTCGAAATGAAAAGCATACACGAATTAAAAAAAGGTGTATTATCTTTTTGTTAAACGAAATTTTATAAGGAAACGGTTAGGTAAGGTGTAACGGTATTTAAGAGAAAAATTAACGAATATCCTAATCAGAATTGTAGATAAATTTAAAAGAAAAAAAAAATACACTTGCTGAGACATACATAATGAAATAATTATTAAATACCCGTTTACATTACAACACATGTGTTTATACCATACATCACATAAGTCAAACGGAAAGTGTGATAAAATTAAGTTTGTCAAAAATTAAAAAAGAAACTATTTTGTGTGTTTAGAGTGATATCGAGACACAAAAAATTAAAGAAACTGGTATTTTTTCAAATTATATAAATCGGACAAATTTACAAAAAAGTAAACAAACGCAAAATTTGTAAGAATTAGTAAAATAGATAAAACAGCTGGTTTTAAATATTAAAAAAAAAAAAAAAAACTGGTCATTATCGAAAAGATAAAAGTTAATTGAAATTGTCGACCAAAGAGAATTTTAAATGATTTTTAACATCTTCCATAGTTAATTCTTTAATATTTTTCACTTTAAACCCATAAACAATTCTAATTTAATTTAATATTTGTTTTTGTTTACTAACAATACAAGCATATTTTATCAATCATATGTTTTTTTCTTCTGACAAATTTTTACTGGCAAAAATGTATCCAGTAAAAAGTTGTAAGTTCTTTGGCATCAAACTGTCACTTTATATTCTCTTTTTAGCAGTTTTTACTGAGTATTTGTGTAAACGAACACCTTCCAGTAAACAGTTGTACAAATTTTTGTGTTATCGAACAAACTTAATGTTATATTTTTTAATTATTAAAATTTGGCACTTTATTTATATTATTAGGCCTGTTTTTTAAGCACCGTATTTATTTTTAGATTTATTTTGTTTCATTTAAAGTTGTATTTATTTCATCTTTCAACATTTTATAAATATGAATATTAGGCTGGGTCAATTTATTCGGGTGAGAAAAAACGTGACAGGCGTATTATAGCAAATTCGAAATCTACACGAAATTCTAAGAAAGTTACCTAAATAAAGTATGGGTCTGAAATGAAAACCTAGCTCCCGCCGAAAGACATGAAGATTTTATACTTTAAGGTATTTTTAAAAAAGGACAAAGATTTAATGGAAACCAACATGTTATCACTTAATCCAAACATAATATACTATTAATTTGGGCTTGTTTTAAAGCAAATTTTATAAGCTATCCCGTGTTTTATTTATTATGGGCTTGATAAAATAAAATAAAAAACTACCAACTTCTGGTATATCACTATATATAGTTACTCTTTTTTGATCTATTTATCCCATTTTTTCTGAAACCTTCTTTGATTACAAATAAATTATTATGTTTTCACTAAGTATTGCTCAAGAAATATGGCACATTGGTCTTGCATCGAAATGTGGCACATTGTTTTTTCATCTTTATTATTGCGCTAAACATGAAAAAACTTCTACTGACGTTCTACATCTCTTTCGAATGGCCAAAGCTGTATCGGAAGGTTCGTGTTCAGAAGATATAGCCAGCATGAAAACGGGGCAAATTGTTCATTCTCGCTGGTTAACAAAATCGAGCAGACTTTTGCACCTATATGTTGCAACTAGCTTGCGCTTTTATATAAATTTATTAAGTCAACGCAATTTTTACCACAAAATCTTCGGGAAATTGTAAACAAAACGATACAAAACAATGCATATTTCGCCCATCCGGAAAATATATTTTTAACAATGCTTTTCGACGATAGGAAACCTGTCCGAGAGAGAGAGCCATTAACAAAATTTTGTATTATCGTGAACAACTGTATGACTCAACTAAACTCAGGGCTTTTAAAAAGCATCCCATTAATTTCAATTGCACAGATTATATGGATTTAGTCGACTTAGATAATGACAACATATTGTCTGAGCCTCCATTTACTGGAAGCATCCCACACGAGTACCTGCTAGAGTATATTAAATCTGATGATGTACCACTGCCAGATCCAGGAATTCCGTCGCACATCCAAGGAACCGAGCGATGTGTGCAGTTGCTAAAGCATGTCTCACGACGAGTAATTGCAAAATATCGTGACGATGTTATGGCAGTGACTTTTGAAAGTCAAACCTGACTTAGGTTCTGTTATTTGAAATACGAAATAAAACATTAATTAAAAAAATTTGTGTCCTCACTGGTTGTTCAATAACGTTACAAACTTAAGTTTCAAGGTAAATTTTCTAAATAAAGGTCTTTAAAATATGGCTTGAAAAGTTGAAGCAGAATTAAGCCCAGCATTATTGGAAAACGTGGTATTTTTTACATAAAACAGTATTTCGAAAAAAAGGCATGCTATTGCTTTAAGTTTTTGAGATATTTCCACCTAAATGTGCAAAAGGCACAGTTATTCGATTTACGCAATTTTTAAACATATATCTCAAAAACTAAAAGCGATAGAAATTTCCACTGTCATATTCAAACTCAGCAGGCAAAACGCATTTAGAAGCATGCCAAAAACATTTAAAAAAGTGTATTTTTTCTGTATATTGAGTATTTTTTGAGATAGCAGCATTTATGTCCGAACACTGTTATCAAATTTAAACGATTTTCCCCAATTTCCGAAATTCCATTATGTCTCTCGGCTAGGTTTTGATTTTAGACCCATAGTTTCTTAGGCAAGTTTTCTTAGAATTTATTGTATATTACGTTTTTGCTATACGCCTATTTACAAAAAAATTTACCCACCCTAATGAATATTCGGGCTAGAGATCTGTTTGTTTCACAAAAGAGTCCATGCCTTGTTTCTTAATATAGAAATTTTTTTATTTTTTATTTAAATCTAACACCAATGTTCTAAAAATATAAACACAGAAACTAAATTTAGCTAAACCAATAATAAATTAAAAAAAAAAAAAAATCCGGTTTGGATTAAGTTTTATTTAATTCTAGCATTTGCATTTTTGCAAAATTGTATTTCACATCATATTAGCAAATAAAGGTTAGCTTTCGATAAAAAAACAATGGTTTTTTTAATTTTTAACGAAATAATATAAATTTAAAAATAGATCAGGCGATTTTATGAGAATGATAAATAAATAGGTCTTGCTGACATATTAAACTATTGTCAAAAAATCGTCATTTTGGAAGCAAAAGTAGTCCAATAGTCATTTAGTTATTTTGGGTATTAAATATCGTCAAAATGATGATAAATCGTCAAACATGCGATTGCTCCTAATACATACATATATACATACCATTTAAAAAAACCTACTACATACAGGGTGGCTGATGTATTTTGCTACATTAAGAATATCAAATAACTTTTTTTTTGCAATACATACAAATATTTTTTTATTTTTTCATTTGAAAAGCAATACATTTTTAGTAAGTATTTTAAATGGCTTCTAAAAAATAGTTTAATTAAAATGACTTCCACGCCCGACGACTGTCAAATGCTAGCGAAATTTCGTGCAAATTACAGAGAATATTCCAAGCTAAGGGGTAAGTCTACTGCGTTCAATTTGTTTGTTATTTGATTTTTTTAAAGGAAAGAAATGAAAATCCTTAAGCAGAACTGTCCGTATTGACTGTATGGTGATAAATATTTGAGCAAAAATATTCATTGTCGAAACTCTAGAGGTGTGCCGCCTAATGTGCCCATTAAGTTTGTTTAGGCGGCAACGCCAGCCTCCAAAGCATTGTAGTGGCGCACAATCAAAATGTTAGTTTCATTACCCCAATCGTTCATTTCCCTTAAATTGAAAGACGAATCAATGAAACCAAAAAAAAATGGAACGGATTAATAACTCAGAAAAAAAGTTATTACATTTTTTTTTGTAGTGATTTTCATCAGCCACCCTGTATTACAAACCAAAACAAGTGGAAGCGTTAAAGTCCGATGTGCCGAATTTGGTATAAAAAGGATTAAATTCGGCTGTGTCGAAATTTGGATACCCTCCATATCGGTGTTTGCATTAACCAGGGAAAGTGCAAAAAATATAAATATCTATATTCTTTGTAAAAATAACAAGAATAATGTTGTTTTTATAAGTAAAACAAAATATGACTGATTGATTAATGTATTTGGGATGTTTCAGAAAAAAAAATGTTTAATTAAAGTTTACTAAAATGAATCTGAAATTCAGTGTTTCTTCAAAGGTGAAATGGTTATTCTGATTACCTTAATAAGAACATGCCGTGAAAAATAGATATATTTTTAAAGTACCCTTATGATGTTAAAAAAACTGTTGTAAAATTCGCCTGTTGTTTTGTATAAAAGAATCGTCTCTTTGTCTATATAATAATAAAAGTAATAACGATTATTCAAATATATTTATGGATCGTTACAAGAGATGCAATGAATGCAAACGCATTAAAACGGTTTCGAATAATCAGAATTTTAGATAAATTTAAGTGAACAAAAATACGCTTGCGGAGACATACATAATGAAATAATTATTAACTACCCGTTAACATTACAACATATGTGTTTATACTATACATCACATAAGTAAAACGGAAAGTGCGATAAAATTAAGTTTGTCAAAAATTATAAAAGAAAATCTTTCGAGTGTTTTGGGTGTTTTCGAGACACAAAAAATTAAAGAAACTGGTATTTCAATTCAATTCAATTCATATTTTATTGATAAATGGAGCATAGTAAATACACAATAATTTTAATATTATAAGTAAAGAGTTTAGTCTATTATGTATGACTTTTCTACTTAATTATATTGTATCTGTACAATGTGATAAATTTCTTAAAAATTAATTTAATAAGTAAGTTAAGGAAAAATTTTACAAAAACCTTAGAAAAATAAAAAAAAAAAAAAAAAGAAAAAAGTTTTTTTTTTTTTTTTTTTAAAAACGGGAAAAGTTGATAGTTAAAAATACACGGTTTAGGAACATAAAGAACTGATGTGGTCATGCGAGGAGCTGGCACATCTATTAAAAAATGTTTCTGTTATAACAGATATCTTATCCTTGACTAGCAGGATATTTGAAAGCGAGTGAAGACGCGATGTTGAAAAATGAGGTGGTAAATTATAAATAGTTTTTAGAAGTTTATTTTGGCTTACTTGCAAACGTTTTAGATGACATGTTGATGTATCGTACCATGCAGGAGCAGCATAAAAAAGTATTGCATGAAACACAACTTTTAAAATTAGCAATTTATTTTCGATACTGAGTTTAGATTTCCGATTTATAAACGGGTATAATATTTTTTTTTTAGTTGTATCAATTTTATTAATAATGTGGCTAATATGTTCGTTAAATATCATTTTTTTTATCTAGAATAACACCTAAGTATTTGACACTAGTGTCCCACGGTACATTAACACCGTCAACTATAATATTGTGTTGCGGTAAGAAGCAATTTTTCCTTTTTCTGGTAAAAAATATAGATTGGGTTTTTAAAGGGTTAACTAATATTTTCCATTTTTTGAAGTAATCAACTACAGTATTTACCGATATTTGTAAGTTACACAGGGTATCATTAGATAAAGTATTTGAACTTAAGATTGCCGTGTCATCAGCAAAAGTGGAGGACTCACAACCGTTCAACGAAGGAAAATCTGATGTGAAAATATTATAGAGAATTGGGGAGAGACACGAACCTTGAGGACATCCAGCCGGAATATCATATTCGGCAGAAAATTTATCACCAATATGAACTCTAAAAGAGCGATTTGTCAGATAGCTTTTGATTAGCAAGACTATGTGATTATTTAAACCAATAGTTAATAGTTTGTGAACGAGAGCGTCATGCCATACTGAATCGAATGCAGACTTTATATCTAACAGTACCATGGCCGTAGATTTACCAACATTAAAGTTGTCTTTAACGATTTTTTTGATTCTGACTAATGGCTGTGTCGTATTGTGTTCAGATCTGAAACCGAATTGTTGAACCGGGAGAATATTGTTTTCTTCGATAAAATTTACAATTTCCTCCTTAATAATTTTTTCCAAAATTTTACTCATTGAGTTTAATAAGCTTATTGGTCGATATGAGTCAGGACTAGAGTGATTTTTCCCTGGTTTTGGAATAGCAATTATTTTTGCCTTTTTCCAGACTAGTGGAAAATGACAAAGCTTTATGCAAGCTTTAAATATACGTGCGAGAATATCTAATCCACTTTGGGGAAGAGCTTTAAGGCATTTGTTGGAAATACCGTCTATGCCTGGACTTTTCTTATTTTTAAGATTATTTATAATGCTCTTAATATTAATGGTACTAACGATATTAGGGATATACTCCGAAGAGCTAACGGCGTTCAGTACATTAATAGAGTTAGAGACCATCTGAATTGTATTCATGTCGCTCAAATTAGTAGAAATAGAATGGTTTAAAAGAAACTTTTGAGCAATTATTTCTGATTTTTGTAAATTTGTTGTGTACAAATTATCGTTATGCTTGAGGCTTGGAATACATTTAGTTTTCTTCCTAATAATTTTAGAAATGTTCCAAAATTTTGGAGAAGATTTATCCAGACTTTTAAGCATATTATTCCAATTGGAGTTTCTAAATTTAGATATATTATCACGAATAACAATATTTAAAAAGTTTGATTGTTGTTTATATAAAGGGAGCCTAAATCTAATCCAGTTCCTTCTTGAGTTGTTTCTAAGAGTTATCAGATTTAAAATATGTCTTGGTAAACGTTTTATGTAAAAGTTTGACATATTTTTCTTTGGAACGCTTGCTTCGATAGCATTTTGAACTAAAAATGTAAAATTCGTAACAAGTTCTTCTATATCATCAACACTATTTAAGGGCACATTTGACAAATTGGAAACATTGTTATTAATGTACCTTTTAAATATATTCCAATTTGTGTTTTTGTGATCATATTTTAGGTTCTCACTTGATTTATAACTCGAATTAAAAGTTAGAAGCACTGGTAGATGATCAGAACTTAACCTGTTAAGAGTAGTAGCTGCAGACAGTTTTTCTGGTACATTTGAGAGAAAAAAGTCCAGTACAGAAGGATTTACATTTCTACTTGTTGGAATAAGTGTAGGTTCAGAGGGATAAACAATGTCAAATTTGTTTGTTGTGATAAAATCATGCACTATGTTTCCCCAACAGTTGGCTCGAAGGCAACCCCATGATTGATTTCTGCTGTTAAAATCACCTCCTAAAATATAGCTTTCTTGAATCCTTGAAAATTTCCTTAGATCTGATTTAAATTTATTTTTTTTAATTTCCAAAGGACCCGCAGATCCTCCTGGAAAATAACAACTAAAAATCTTAATAGTTGAGTTATCATTTAATTTGACTATTATACCTACATTTTCAATTAACTCTGTGTTAATATCCGGTAATAGTTCATGACATATATTTTTACGTATTGCAATTGCTACTCCACCACCCTTACTGCCTTCACGATCTTTACGATAACAGAAATAATCTGAATGATACATTGAGATATCTTTGTATAGCCACGTTTCACTCACCAAACCTATATCAACATTTTCCCTAACTAAGAAATCAAAAAATTCATAAATTTTAGTACGTATTCCTCTAGAATTCCATATTACTATCTTTAAATTAGCATTCATGGTAGAAATTTAAAAGCTAAGTTAGTAATAACATTAAACTGATCACTTTTAGTTTTACAATTTTTTAAGTTTTCGATTAATTCTAACGTTAATGTTTTAAGTTCCTCTAAAGAGAAGAGATCATTTGAAGCATTATTTGGTGTTGCATTATTTGATGTTGTATTATATGATGTCGTAATATTAGGTGCTGTATTATTAAAACGAACCACATTAGCAAATGAGTTGCTAGTTGACGGGCGATGGCTTTGAATATTTACATACTGGGTGTTCTTAGCACGAGTTTGCGGGTTGGATTGACGAATTGGCCTAGAATAACGTTCCTTTAAACCGACATAAGAAGATCTACTAGGACAGGTATTATCGGTAGATTTATGATTACCCCTACAGTTTGCACATTTGACAGTTGTCGATGTGCATTTAGAGGTTTCATGGTCACCAGCACACTTAGCACAAAATGTTTTGATGTTGCAATTATTCGACCCATGCCCAAACATTTGGCAATTATGGCATTGTGTAATTTTGTTTGGCATTTTAGATTGATAACTCCATTTAACACGAATGTAGTTTATACTTTTAACGTTGTTTCTCAACTCCGTTAAAGATGTAGTACCTTTTTTAAGGTAAACAATATAGAGTATAATTTCTCGATTATTGTCTGTTTTACGGTAAACACTTTTGACGTCCGTACATTTTAAGCCAATTTTAATTAGCTCTAATTTAACCTTTACTGGATCTTGTTTGTCCAGACCTGATAATACGACCTTATAAGGTCTATTATTCTTTGAAGTGTAAGAGAAGTATTCCATTCCATTAGCTTTCAAGTACTTAACAGCAGAATCGTAGTCATATTGATTTTCACAAAACAGTTTATACCCGATTGAAATTTTTCTAATCGAATACTTAATAATACGACTTTCCTTACAAAGTGAATGTATATTATCAGTACTTGTTTTTAAGATTGTTATAGGTGGTATATGAGTTTTAGGTGCAGTGGATGGCCCCATATCATCATCTGTTTTTTCATCATCATTCAGTGTTTGTAATGGTTGGTAATAATTATTATTTACAGCACGTTTTGCATTGCTGTTAACATCATCAGCTGCCAGTTTACATTAAAACACATGTGTTTATACTATATATCACATAAGTAAACCGGAAAGTGTGATGAAATTAAGTTTGTCAAAAATTATAAAAGAAATCTTTCGAGTGTTTTGGGTGTTTTCGAGACACAAAAAATTAAAGAAACTGGTATTTCAAATTATTGTTTTTCAGCTTAGTTGCTTGTGTAATTCTCGTTTACGACTCCTAGAATAAGAACCATAAGAAATTTTTCCAAAATTCGATTGGTTTTTACACATTAATACTTTAATTTAGATTATTTTTTATGAATCAAATAAAAATTAGGAATTAGGAAAAAAAATGCATATAATAAAAATATTTTAAGACGAAGTTTCAAATAAAAAAGTTCTGAAAGTGAATGTCCTTTAAATTTAATGAGGTTTTTAATAAATGTAATTAGAGTGTAAGAGTTTCCTTGAAAATTTATTAAAGGTTGAGAATGAGAATAAGTAATAAGTAAAAATAGTGTACGAAAAAAGTTGTGAATTTACATTGTTGAATTCGGGGATTTTGTTCCTGGATATTTTTTGATCTGATAACTATTAAAGTGTCTTGCAACTCTGGTTAATGCAGTCAAATAAATAAAGAATTTTAGCTCAACTATTTTGTTAAACCTTTTTTCTAATTGGTAAATTTTAGATTTGTTGGGGTTAACGAAAAAGGTTATCCGGCAAGCCTGGTATCTGGAAAACAAAAGAATACTTTATAAATTTGCTTCAACATTTTTCGATGTCTTCTCACAATTAAACTCATAACCAGTGTTGCCAGGTTTGCAGAGCATAAAAACGTCATCATATTTGAAAAATCGCCAAAAAATCGTCAAAATAAAATATATTTGTTAAAAGAGGAATAAAGTTTTAATAAAAACTAAAATACAATAATGTAATTCACGTTTCAAATGTTAACGTGTTATCGTTGTAATATAACACGATTTTTGACACTTCTCTTTAGTTTAAACTTCGAAATCATTATATTTTACAACGATTATTTATATTTATAAAATGTTGAAAGATCAAATAAATACAACTTTAAATGATATAAATAATTCTGTGAACAACATTTCAGTGGCACAACTTTTTAAATATTAAATTCTTTTACAAAATTTGGAAATTCTTTTATAATAAGTCTGTTCGATTACTTTTCCTGTAAAGTTCAGTAAAAACTACTCAGTAACAAAATTACAAATAGTAAGACAAATTTACAAAAAAGTAAACGAACAGAAAACTTGTAGGAATTATTAAATTAGATAAAATAGCTTGTTTTAAATATTAAAAAAAAATCAACTGGTCATTATGGAAAAGGAAAAAGTTAATTGAAATTATCGACCAAAAATAATTTAAATGTTTTTTAACTTCTTCCATAGTTAATTATTTAATAATTTTCACTTTCAATCCATAAACAATTAAAATTTAATTTTTGTTTTTGTTTACTAAAAATACAAGCATATTTTTTTAGTCATATGTTTTTTTTATCTTGCAAATTCTTTCTGGCAAAAATGTATCCAGGAAAAACTTGTAAGTTCTTTGGCATCAAACTGTCACTTTACTCTCTCTTTTTACCAGTTTTTACTGCGTATTTGTCTAAACGAACACCTTCCAGTAAAAACTTGTACAAATTTTTGTGTTATCGAACAAACTTAATGTTATATTTTTTAATTATTAAATTTTGGCACTTTATTTATATTATTAGGCCTGTTTTTTAAGCACCGGATTTATTTTTGAATTTATTTTGTTTCATTTAAAGTTGTATATATATCATCTTTCAACATGAAATATATTCGGGCTAGAGATCTGTTTGTTTCGCAAAAAAAGTCCATGCCTTGTGTTTTAACACGAAATTTTTTTTATTTTTATTTAAATCTAACTCCAATTAAATTTTATAAAATTTAAAAAAATGTTCTAAATATATAAACACAGAAACTAAATTAAGCCAAACCCGTAATGAATTTATAAAAAAATAAATACGGTTTGGATTAAGTTTTATTCAATTCTAGGATTTGCATTTTTGCAAAACTGTATTTCACATCATATTAGCATATAAAAGCTAGCTATAGATTAAAAAACAATGTTTTTGCTTTCAATTTTTAACGAAATAATATAAATTTAATAATCGAGCCGGCGATTTTATGAGAATGATAAATAAGTAGATCTTGCTGACATATTAAATTATTGTCAAAAAATCGTCATTTTGAAAGCAAAAGTCGTCAAATAGTCATTTAGTTATTTAGGGTATTAAATATCATCAAAATGACGACAAATCGTCAAACCTGGCATCTCTGTATGCCATTGCTACTAATGCATACGTACATACATACTATATTACAAAACAAAACAAAAAAACAACAACAATATTTTGTGGGTTTTTTTTTTTTTGTTTTTAAGTGTTGATCATGACCATGGATGGTAACCGATTCTATGTGGTTATTGGTCGTAGTAACGCTATTTTCTTTTATTTCGGTAACGGTATTTTGGGGGAACTATACTTCAGTTATTTCGGTAACGGGATTTTTGCGTTAACGGTATTTTAGCGTTAAGGGTATTTTAGCGTTAACGGTATTTTATTTATTTCGCTAACGGTATTTTAGCGGTAACGATATTTTAGATATTTCGGTAACTTTATTTTAGGGAAAAAGATTTTTCAATTATTTTGGTAACGGCGTTTTAAGGATAACGTTATTTTAGTTATTCAGGTAATTTTAATGCACACCACAATTTTTAACCGCATTATGCCCGAGTTTAAATGACTGTCTAGTTTATGATCATACTTTGAGAAAATATATCTATTTACAGAAGTTTTTTTGTTCCGATCTTGTTAGATTATTTCGGTAACGGTATTTTAAGGTATCGGTATTTTACGGATAACGGTATTTAAGCGATAACGTTAGTCAGTTGAAAGGTGTTAGAATCGGGGACGGTATTTCAGCGATATTGACAGCCATCCCTGCTTGCGTATATTCTTGTGTATAAACATTGAATGTACGTATGTATGTATGTGTGTATGATGAAATAAATAGTATAATTTAAAATTTGCTTCAAAATTTTTAGAGGTCTTCCCACATTTTCACTCATAACTTTTGAACGCGTTAACCGATTTTGATCATTTTCACTAGAAAGCTGCTCATGATATCAACAAACAATTTGACTGAAAATTAGCAGTACCTCTTCTGTATTGTCGGAGTATTTTGTGTTTCCACAGACAGACGGACGGACAGACGGACATGGCTATATCGACTTCTCTATTCATGCTGATCCAGAATATATATAGTTTATGGGGTCCCAGAATTTTTTAAAAGAATTACAAACATTTGACAAAGTGAATATACCCTCCTGCACTATGGGATGGAGGCCATAAAAATGGAACCGATTAATAACTCAGAAAAAAAGTTATTACATTTTTTTTTGTAGTTGTATTACAAAACAAAACAAAAAAAACAACAACAATATTTTGTGGGTTTTTTTTGGTTTGTACGTGTTGATTCTGACTATGAATGGTAACCGATTCTATGTGGTTATCGGTTCGCGTAACACTATTGCCTTTTATTTCGGTAACGGAGCATTTCCATTTTATTTCACCGGTAAATTTCTCGATCGTGTCCGATTTCAATAAAATTTGGTGAGTGTGTAAAGTAGTGTATGTGTGTAAGAAAATGATTTTTTTTTTTTTTTTTTTGAAAACTGTGGCAACACTATACCTTTGAATAACTGAAAATTTTGGGTTAGCGAACTCACTCTAAAGTTCATAACTTTTGTTGTGTAAAAGATATTAAAAAAATTCTGGCGCCCGAGCAGGGACCGTTTTTTGATAAAATTATAAAAATAATTTCGTTTTTACCGCATTCGTATATTTTTCGAATAAATATACAAGACTCTACCGTGCGTGCGATACTGAATCCCCGTGGTATAAAATAAACAATTTAGTGATATTAACAACATATCAATAAATTTGTGCGTTTGTTAATAAAACAACCACAACAACAAAAACCAACATCATCCCCAAGCCTATTGAAGGAAGGAAGTCGTCATCGTTTGTTCCAGTGCTACACATATGCCGAAGTGCAACTGCATCTTGTGCCAAAAGGAAAGTGCCGAACGTCAAACAAACCCTAACCAGGTATTCAAGAACAAATAATCAGTGTGAGACTTTGCATGTCATTTTTGATAAATATTTAAATCAAAATTTTAATTTAAAAATTTTAATTTGTGCCAAAGTTATAATTCCACACCTGAAATTATTCGTTCTTTTAATCAAATTTTTAATTCAAACCCACCCTAATAGTGAAACACACAAAAAATAGAAAATTGCTTTACTGTTCAAACATAATTATCATTAAAACATATAAAACTTCATTATCATCATATCGTGTTAATTATAAAACCACAAACGTTGAAAAGTTTCGCCTCCTCGCTGCAATTGTTGTCGTCACTTACCGTCCGTTCTCTCTTTTTTTTCGTTTTGTTTCGGTATTCCTCGGTTTTTTTCCGTAAAATAATATTTAATTTTATTAACTTGTAAAATATTTACAATTTTCCAATTTTACCTTATATCGTGTTTTCTCATTTGTTCCACAATCGCTTTTGTCATAATTATTTGACGTTTGCTTTATTTATTTTTCTATTTGCATTCTACTCGTTACTTTTGGTTATAAGAACATTTACCAACACTGTTTTTTTTTTAGAGTGTACTGATCGTAGTTGGCAACACCATCGATCATATGGTACATGGTACATGTAAACAAACGAGAAAATAGAAAAAAAAATAAAATGATATGTGTGAAATAAGTGGAACAAAATTGTGAAAAATAATAAGATTGAGAAATTAATTAAAAGTAAGGAAAGTGAATTCCGGGTAATATGCTACGATTGTTGTGAATAATTAACAGTGGAAGATAATTAGTGAAAAAAAAGATCTGAGGTAAAATTAACATAATCGGACGGACATAAAAAGTGTGTGCGAGTAAAATAGTTAATCGGCCTGATTACGGTTGTCGTAGTCGTAGTGAAAATTTGTCGTTTTTAAAACACGGTATTACGTTTGTCGAAAACTACGAATGTACAATACTGCTAGAAAATCTATTACAATTTCCGTATTACGGTTGTCGTTTTCGACTGTCAAAATGTATAAAAACAGTCGTCTATTTATTTCTCACGACAGATTTAAAAAATGCAAATTTCAATGAAATTTTAATTAAATTTAAATACTTTTAGTATAAAAATTATAGCACCGAAGCTGTTTACGAAATTGGAGGACGTTTTAGGGTAAAAAACATAATTGGCAAAATCTGGAGCAAGTGCAGTTTAGAAACATAACTACGATTACTTCAACTTTAATGCACAGCCTTGCGGGCATTAAAGTTGAAGTATCTCAAAAAGTACAAGTCCGTTTATAACAATATGCATGTCGTATGAAAGCTATTTTAAATGGCTTTTCAATGGTGTACAATATGTCAATATAAATTAACTCATTAAAGGCCGGTTAAAATTGTCTTATTTTTACTTTAGTTTTTAGATAAAATGTGCTTTTTATTCAAAAATTGGCCTTTTTAAGTACTTAATAAGTTTATAGAAATGGATAGCCAGATTTGTAAGCTTTCTTTTGAGGTACAATATGACAATATATCTCTTGAAACAAAAAAGAAATATCAAAGGTTAAATTTAGACAATGTGAATTTTTTTGCAATTTTTCTAACCTTTAATCTCTTTTTATTTTAAAAGATATGGTAGTCCATTATACCTTTAATGAAAGCTTGTGAAATTTTCTTTAATTTTTTGTACAGTTTTTATATGCTTATGTAGGCGATTTTTTTAATAAGGTAATCTTTTAATCTGAAGTTAAAAAAATAAGTCCAAACTTAGCATTTTTTTATATTTTTGATAATTTAACAACAAAATTAAAAATTTCTTATTGCCGCCAATCAGCTGTTTTTGACAGATCGTCATAGAATGCTTCATAATATTAATAAATTTAACAAATTTGTCAACACTGTTGTTTTCAATCTATTACAAAAACCTTTTAGTCGAAAATTTTACGTAATACCGCAACAAATAAAAATCGACAACGACTTCGACTAGAGTCGAAATACGACTACGACAACCGTAATCAGGCCCAATAAAGAGGCTGTGGTTATCGAGTGAACAATAAAGTATAAATTTTTTGGAAAATTAATTATCAAAATTCAGTAAAATTAATAGAAATTCGTAAAAAATTTCGTTTTCTTTCTTTGCTGTATTCGTGGTTGTTTTGCAATATAACCCAGCGAACAATTTTTAGTGAAATTAAAAAGCAATATATATGTGTGTAATTTTTTGTTAACTTTTCATAAAATTGATTATAATTAGTTAAATTTTGAGAAAATTACAATTGCTAACCCAGCAAACAATTTTTTTTCTATTCGGGAAAAATAAGTAAACTTAATTTTTCGGTAAAGTTTGTACAAATTTTGTAATTTTAGTACAATAATTTAAATTAATACTGGAGATTCACTTCGTGCAAAGAATTTAATTTTCATTTTGATAATTTCGTTCGATTTGTGATAAGAAAAATAGTTGAAACCACCAATAATTTCTATACTTTTTATAAACGGAGTTTCTGAAATTGATTCGAAGCCGAAAGTTGATCTCGGAAATTAGTTAACTTCATTTTTCTTGTCTAAACGACAAAATCATTTCAATTTCCTTGAGATCCTGCCATAAATTTTTGAAGTGTTTTTTTTTAAGTGATTTGAAACCGTTAGTTGATTTCGGAAATTATTTAAATTCGTTTATTTGTCTAAACGACAAAAATCATACAATTTCTTTGAGATCCATTCGGAAATAAATATTTCTAAGGAAATTTATAATCGCTAATTGGTTTCCTATATACTTTCTGCGATCCCTACATTTTTGTGAGAAAATGGCTCCAAGAAAACATAAAGGTGCGATCACAATCGAAAGCTTGTATGCACAAAAGAACACAGTGATGACCAACATAACGAGGATGAAAACCTCTATTGAAGAGAAAACTATTTCGTTCTCTCAGAACAACTTACAGTGTCGCCTTGAAATTTTAAATTGCTACATAGATGATGCGATGGACATTCAGTCCGAGATTGAGGTCCTAGATCCCACAAATGTTGATCGGGCCGAAGTGGAAGATTTGTGCATTGACACAAAGAGTCTTTTGTGAGTTACTTAACTCCGAGAAACCCAAGCATGGGTGAAACGTCATTTGCCTTTCAGGGTCACAAAAGCAGACTCCCACTTATGAAATTACCAAAATTCTGTGGCAAATACTCGGGCTATAAAAATTTCATCAGTTTGTTCAATAGTTTGGTTCATACCGATACGTCTTTGACAGATATTGAAAAATTCAATCATCTTATATCATGTCTCTCAGATGAAGCGCTTGGTACCGTAAAGGCGTACCAAGTGGCTGAGCAAAACTACTCCAAGGCTTTAGAAGTTTGAAGAAAGTTTATGACAATCCGTGTTTGATCTTTTTGACAACATAAGAAAGTTGTTTGATCTTTCGGAAATGTCTAGGGCCTCGTCTTCAGCCTTGAGGAGCATGATTGACACGGTGTCGGCGATTTACGATTCTCTTTTGTCTATTGGTAACGAGAAGGACATTGTCAACGCCATGATAATTCATCTGGTTATGTCTAAGGTTAATACAGTTACTCGGACAAAATGGGAGGAGCAACTTGATTATCAAAAGTTGCCCTTGTG
>CM037851.1:133151118-133407815 GCA_021234595.1 Delia radicum | reverse complement strand
TTTTTTTAGGTTAGCTCTCGTTTAAAAAATTATTAAGATTGAAAATTATGGTTCCAAGTACCTAAAAAAAACAATTTTTTAAGTTTTTTTACCATTTATTGATTTTAAATGTATGAAATTGAGAACATTTTATGAAACAACATCAACAATAAACTATTTGCAACAAAATTTAATTGACTACAACAATTTTAAAGTGATTCATAATTTTTTTTTTTTTAATAAATAAATTTTTCATGATTTTTTTCAATTTTCATTTCCGATTCTTCTATATCATTATCTTCCTCTTGCAAAATTCCAACAAATGTCACCTAAAGTGAAATGTAGCTTCTTGCCACTATACCAATGTTCGAGCCTTGCAGTCACTTGATGAAAACGTTCGCCATGTTCATCGGAACAACATTATTAAATAACCATGCAAAAAGTCTTGAATGTGATAATTTATTTTAATGCTTTTTTGTTTTTTGCTTTTGGTACCACGCCCATTTATCGCATTCCGCCCATTTTCAGTTCGACTACAAATATTTGTAATTGATGACTCGTACAAAATTTGAAGGCTATATAGCTAATATAGAACCCTAGATATTTAATATTAATTTTGTATATGAGCTTAATATTCACTTTGTATGGGAGCTGCCACGCCCACTGGTATGATCCCGCCCAATTTTCCCATGACTATTCATAATATAATCAACGTGCACAAATTTCTAAGACTCTGGCTATTATAGAACTGTAGATATATGATATTAAATATTTACTTTGTATGGGAGCTGACACGCCCACTGGTCCGATCACGCCCATTTTTCCCATGACTATTAAACACTATCAAATAATCAACGTGCACAAATTTCTAAGACTAAGACTATTATAGTACTGTAGATATATGATATTAAATATTACTTTGTATGGGAGGGAACCATAATTTTCAATCTTAATTATCTTTTAAACAAGAGCTAACCTAAAAAAAACGGTTAGCACCACAGGATTCAGCGTACTCGAATTAGGTTTACCCACCGGGTGCCCCGTTTGTTACAAAAAAAGTGTCCGATTCGAGCACAGTGTAATCAATTTTGCTCCATTCTTGTCTTCTTAGTAATCAAGCACGTGGTTAGGTCTTTTCCCTAACAAGCATCATGACGTTACTAAACTTTGAAGACCAAAAATGTTCTATTTATATAAAAAATTTTTTAGTTTGTACTCTGGCTCAAGTAATATTTTTTACAGTTATATTAGTTTTTTGTTTTTATATACATCGAGATTATTTTTATGTTATTTTTCAATTTATAACGAGCTTTCAACCTCCGTATATTTACAAAATAAAGCAAATCAAACATATTAGCTAGGTTGATACTAGATTTCGATCTGGCTAAAGATCTCATCAGAACCCGAAGTTTAGAAAAGTTAGAGCCTCCATAATAGCAGAACTTTAACAAAAAACCTATTAATAATCAATTTTGCTCCATTCTTGTCTTCTTAGTAATCAAGCACGTGGTTTAGGTCTTTTCCTAACAAGCATCATGACGTTACTAAACTTTGAAGACCAAAAATGTTCTATTTATATAAAAAAATTTAGTTTGTACTCTGGCTCAAGTAATATTTTTTACAGTTATATTAGTTTTTTGATTTTTATATACATACATCGAGATTATTTTTATGTTATTTTTGTTTGATCACAATCCGCGAAACACGTCAAATTTGAAAACTTTTGTTTACTTTAAGTTGGAATATGCATCGTTATTGTCTAATTACGTTAAATTTTTATCTAAATATTAATTTTTAGTTTAATTAAATAAAAAAAGGATTATGCGGAAAACTTTTTGAAAACCACGAAAAATAAAATTGCGTTACTTTATATTTTTATGTGCTAATATACGTCTAGGGTAGCTAAAAATTGATAAATGCAAAAAAAGTAAAAAAGTTTCAACTTCTAATAACCCGATTAAAATTAATATGATGCTTTATATAATCATACGAAATTTAATATGAGTCTTAATACAGTTTTATCAGCGAAATGGGCTTAATAATTAAATAACATCCGAATAATGACGCGATCCAATTTAATACGATTTTATATAGCGGTATAAATTTATATCTATCCAGTTTTTGATTTTAAAACGTCATGAAAATTCGAAATATCTATTAATCCTTTTAGACTTTAGCCGCTTGCAAAAGGTTTACAACTTTATAATTTGAGACAAATTCTATAGCATTTGGAAATTTTATTTAAAATAAAATTGTGGTTTTTTAAATACGATATAATATTAAAATATATATTATTTTGCAATGTCTAGGTATATAAATATAACGTAATTATTAATTGGATTAGTTTTAGCGTATTCTAAATGCAATATACAATTATACGGAACTATATATGACATCATATTAAATTTTTTCTACGAAATTAATTTTATATAATAAATTTATATAATTATGTCCGGTTAATGCACTGGCAGACAAAACCTTATAAGTGCATATAAAATAATGTATTATTTTATGCAAAAGTTTTAACTCGGGAAATTAAAGATTTATAACCGTCCAAAAACAAATTAAAAGTAAATATCCTATATGATTTGCCTGACACTTACAAGGAAGCTTTTCCGATGGGTTCTCTTTGAAATTAATGAAATTCGGATAGGTGATAAAGCAGCAAAAATATATGAAAAAAAAATTATTTTAATTATTTATTTAAAAACAGCGTTAAAATGCTCTAGAACACACACATTTTGAAAACCATTTTGACACTATGTCGTGGACCCCGGCTGAAACTTATTTGAATTATTTTAACAAATTATTCACTATTTTTTCCCCTTTTTCATATATCCGACTTTTTTTAAGATTGGGAGCTATACTTCGTGTCTTGTATTAAAAAATGGTAAATTTTACAAGCAAGCGTGATTGTAGTCTGAAAGAAATAATAATAAAGAAAAAATATAAATTGGAAAATTTAAAAATATACCTGACATTGCCTAGATCTTATTTAAACTAAATTATGTATTTCGAATTCACTTTGATTTATATTTTGGACAATTTCAAACGCTTTTCAAATTGTCTAATCAATTTTTTAAATAAAAACCCTTTAAAATGTCTAAAAAAAAAACTACATCGTTATAACACAAAGACTGGTTTAGCTGCTTGATTTTAAAATGTCGCGTTTCAAGGAGCGCCGATAGAAATTTGTTTACATTTAGTCTAAAAAAATTCAGAAAATTTGAGTCACATTGGACCACGTTAACACATTATGCATATCGATCAAAGTTTGAGGCTTAAATTTGTTTCAAAAAATTAAAAAATATATGAGATATCGTAATATATATCGTAAAAAAATATGTACTGAAAACTATGTTACTAGATGCGTGCGTAGCAAACCAAATTTAAATAAAAAGATTGCACTGTAAGTAAAGTAACGACTTTTACGGCACAAGTAAACTTAATTTTGAGTCTTAGTGGTATCTCCATTTTAAAAGATTATGTCGAAATACACAGAAAAAATCATTGTCAAAAAAATTTCAATTAAATTTTTGTTCGATTTCAAACTTACTTTCAATTAACTGTTTAATTGAAAATGAATTTGGTATAAAAAAAATTTTCAGTTTTTATAACGTTGAACAACATTGAAACCAAATGCAAAAACTTTAAAAAGTCGCCAAAATTAAAAAAATCGTTTAAAGTAGAAAATTCGCGTTTCTTTAATTTTGGTAATTTTTTTAAAAAAACTTTTTCAAATTTTGGCGTTTATTTTGGGAATTTTTAAATTTCTGCAATTTTGAGGATTGTTTTTTAAATTTGGCATTTTTTTTTTCAAATTTTGCAATTTTTTCAAATGGTCTCGATTTTTTTTAATTTTGGCGATTTTTTTACAATTTTGGTGATTTTTTTAAAATTTTGTAATTTTTCCCAATAGTAAACAATATTCAATTAAATTCTTAATAGATGTAAATAAAACTATATGCAATTGAAAATAATATTAATTAAATAGATACAAATTATTTTAGTTGTTACTACGATCGCATCAACACGACCGAATTCAGTTAAACTTTTACTGAATCAACAAATATTTTAATTAAAACTTAATTTTAGTTTTTTCTGTGTAGACATATTTAATTTTAGTTTGCATTGTCTCAAACAATTTTTGATTATATTTTAAGTCAAAGACTTCGAAATCTCTTATGAAATGGTTTTATTTATTGCTTTTTGTCGAAAATCAACTCTAACAATGATAGCCGCCCATTTGCAGGCGATGTTTTCTAACGAAATTTTAAGATTCGAACCATATAAAACTATTTCCTATTTGATACAAGTCAAAAATAAATATTTTCATATTAAATTTATCAATAACATTGTTACTTTCTAACAAATTGTATTAAGTTTTCAAATTTGTCAAATCATTTCGGGTGGGGGCTCTAGCCCCCAAGCCCCCCCCCCCTAGCTACGTGCCTGTTTCATACGCATATTTTGGATTTTAACTTCATATTTTAAGTGCATATGTTTGATTTGTTAGTGCATGAAAGTCGCTGCCCTATTTGATGAATATATAAAAATTGAACACCTTCCAACTCGAAGAAACGAACAGGAAGTGCTTAGAAATTATACAACTACATAAGTTTCAAATTAGTTTTATAAATTTATTGTAAAATATATGCATTTTTTTCGAAATTCTAGGCTTGTACATATTTTACATAAATGTGTAAATATATTACTAGAACTTTGTAAAACTAACATTAAACTTATGTAGTTGTATAATTACAAAGCACTTCGATAATATTCCTCCAGTTTTTTGTGCAGGTACATGGGGGTTAGCATTGAGGCAATGATTTTTTCATGTAAATGCTCATACAAAAGCATTGGCAATTATATGAAAAAAAAAACAATGATTCAATGCTAAAATCCCCAGTATGATAACTCCTAACCAATAGGACTCCTGCACCAAGTTGCAAGTTTCATCCAGATCCCAAGAATCGGTTTCTATTTATTTTAAAACAAGTTAACCATAGTATAATATAGTCCCTGACTCATTGAAGAATTGAGAGCGTGTCCCTATTTCATATAGGTCATGTTACTATATTATACTATAAAGTTAACGATTTACAACAAATTTTACTGGCAACACTGGTGGCCTCAGATTATTTCCTGTATCTTCTATAACAATAAATGACTTTGTTACTGTTCCCCCTAGTGACAAATAGTCGGAACTCGGTGGCTATACCACAATCGGTTCGTGGCTTTGCTAGCCAGCGAGAAATTCACCATTTAAACCCAACACGAAAACAAAATTATTTCCGTTGGTGAGATTGTCAAATTAACATGAATGATTTGTGTCTATAGAAGTTTTAAATTAAATCTTCCTTAAACTAAAGGGGGGTTTTTTCATTTTATTTTTGTTGAAGTGCAAATTTAGGTAGGGACCGTTTTTTTATTTTATTGCTTTACCACTCTGAAGACGCTTTAGCAGATTAATGCATAAATTAGATTTCTAGTTGCCGTTTAAGGGGTTAATTTTTTAGTTGATTTTGCCAACTTTTTTCGAATGGACGATTATTGAAATTGCGATATTTCAAAAAATAGTTAGAATCTTTCAAAGATTCTACGGAAGGCGCTCTAGCAGATGAATACATAAATCATTTTTCTAGCTGCCAGTTAAGGGTTTGAAATTTAAGTTGAAAGAGGGCATTTTTAGCCGATTTTTTAATACAAAATTGCCCAATCTCGGAATTGAGACATTTTAAAAAGTAAGAGGAGTCTTTCCAAGATTAAGTTCTCAATCTCTTCTACAGAAGACGATCTAGCAGATTAATGCATAAATTATATTTCTAGTTGACGTTTAAAGGGTTTAGTTTTGAAGTTGATTTTGCCGACTTTTTTCGAATGGACGATTATTGAAATTGTGATATTTCAAAAAGTAGAAGGAATCTTTCCAAGATTATTTTACCTATCTCTTCTCCGGAAGACACTCTGGCATATTAATACATAATATGCCAGTTAAGGGGTAGTAAAACGAAACGTTTCTAAACTTCTGATAAAAAATATGTTTTTCTTAAAATTTAAACACCCTTATTTCCTAGAAAAAATTTTCAAATTTTCATAGAAAAGCCCTTTTTACCAAACATTTAGTGATACAATAACTGATATAATAAGTAAAATTTATTTAAATTAAATGTATTAATATTATCTTTAAATGAATGAAGTACATTTTAAAAATAATAGTTTGCAAAAGGCCGCTATTGGACTGGACCTTTAGAACTTTAATGAATATTAACGGTAGTCCAGTTAATTATGAGGGTCATTCTTAAAAAACATGACCAATTGGTGTCCCCAGACTTTACTATTTTATATTTTGTTTCTCCAAAAAGAAAATAGAAAAATATCTGCATTTTTATAAATTATTATCGATTCTACGTAACTATATTATAAAAAAAAAAAAATTAATTATCTGAAAATTATTTAAAAAATATTTTTAATGTCAAAGGTTTAGCAAAAACCTGTGTCCCGAGCCAATTTATAAAAATTTAATAGTTATTTTCAGTTAAAATAAAATTAAAAAAAAATAATATTTACAATTTTTGTTATTCAGTTTGTATATATTAATACCATATATAGAAAAGAATGATGAAAAATAATTTTTTTGTATAATTTTTTTGAAGAAAATTCTTGTCCCCAGGTTTTGGTCCCCTCTGTTACGTCCACTCATTTTATTGAAAATTTTTGTTAAACGTTATGACACGTATATTTCTCTTATGCTTCTCCATCATAACTTAGCTAAAATCAACAAAATGTGTTTTCAACTGTTCAGTCTTATTTAGTGCGTGGTTGAGTAAGCAACATAATTGTAGGCCGGGTACGTACCCCTTATTCAGTGTCAACTCTGTTACTGTTGAAAAAACGGTGAGTAAAGTGATTTTTTATTTATTTTATAATTTTTTTATAAATATTTTATGTACACTAATTAAGTGGACAAATAAATTCTACAAAATTCTAATAAAAAGCTAAAATATCGTATTTTGAGTTAATTTGTCCCCTCTGTTACCGGTCCACTCTGTGACTTATTAAAAAGTAACAGAAGGGACTCAAAAGTAACAGAGTGTACAATTATGCTTAAATTTGCTATTTGTTTTCAGAAAATGGGCAAGAATAAACCATTATCTGCAGCGGAAAAACAACGCCGATATAGGGAAAAAAGGAAGCTTAATAAGGAGAAAGTTGAAGAAAATAAGAAGAAAGATTTGGAAAGGTATCATAATAAAAAAAGACTTATAAGTGATATGAAAATTAGAGAGGCTAGGTTAGCAAGACGAAAGTGGCGCACAAATAAAAAAAACTATCGTGAACGTGTAAAAAAAATTGAAAGCCGTCATCGATATTACACCACCATCGTCGCCTTCTACAGAGCAGGTTCGAAATGTCGTCTGTGGCCGTAAAAAAATGCGTATGGAAAAAGCAAAAGTACATAGGAAGAATATCAAATTGCAAGTCGAAGTTAATAAGTTAAACAAAAAGTTGAGAAATTGAAGAAGCAGAGACAGCGATCCAAAAAAGCTAATATTATCAGTTCAGCGTTAAGCCCACTTTCAAAAACCAACGAGTTAATAAACACATGTTTGCCAAATGTACGAGGTGCTGGAGTTGAAACTGTTAAAAAAATTTACTGAAATACGCCACACTAACTGAAGGGTTAAAAAATAGGTATGCGGAATTGCGAACAAAGAGCCAAAAACAAGGATTTAAATCAATTTTGAGCAATAAACTTATTCGGAAATACAAGCTAAAAATGCAATTTCATCGCGATGTGTTCAATTTAAAAAGAGTACGTAAGAGTTTTTCAAAAACAAAACCAAACGCCGATATCTTAAGTCTGCAACGTTTTTACGAAAGAGATGACATAAGTCGTGCTACTGCTGGCAAGAAAGAAACTAGTACTAAATTTAAACAGAAATTACAAAAACGATATCTTCTTGATACCTTACAGAATATCTACAAAAAGTATAAGTCTGAAGGAGGTCGGTATTCTTATTCATATTTTGCTGCTCATCGTCCATTTTATGTGGTTTCACCAACAGTTGCATCAAGAGATACATGTGCATGCAAACTCCATGCAAACTTTGAATTCAAATTGTCCGCTTTGAAACAAATTAATGCAATTCATGTCAGCAATTTAAATGAATTATTAATGTCTGTAGTTTGCGATATGAACAGCAAAAGATGCATGTACAATGAATGCACCTCATGCAAAAATAAAACTTGCATTTTAAGTATTCTAAATGAATCTGAAGTAGCCTGGAAAGAATGGATTCGAAAAGAAGAGCGGTTCGAAAAAAATGAAAAAGTAACTGTTTCTATTAAAATGATTCGAGAAGAGCATACCACAACAACATCGCTATTAGCAGAGAAATTTAGTTCTCAATTACAAGTTTTTAAAAAACATATATTTAACATTCGCACTCAACATAAAGCATATCGGAGCTGTATCGATCAATTAAAAACCAATGAGGCTGTATTACACGTCGACTTCAGTGAGAACTATAGTTGTAAAATGGGTCAGGAAATCCAAAGCCATCATTTTGGATCTTCGCGTAACCAGATCACACTACATACAGGGGTATTATATTTCTCAGGTAAAGTGAACTTAACCCATTCTTTTTGTACACCTATCCGTATATTATATTTTTCAGGTGAAAATAATCCTTTTTCTTTTTGTACTATATCGGCCTGTAACGATCACAGCCCCAGCGCAATATGGGCTCATTTGCAGCCAATATTTGATTTGATAAGAAATTCAAAAAAGGATGTTAACACAATTCACATTTTCTCAGACGGGCCCTGCACTCAGTATAGACAAAAACAAAATTTTTACCTTTTCGGAACAAAACTTTTTGAAAATGGATTTCAGCTAGCAACGTGGAATTTTTTTGAAGCAGCCCATGGTAAAGGAGCAGCCGATGGGATTGGTGGAGTGCTAAAAAGAGTTGCTGATAGAATGGTCGCACACGGAGCAGACATCATGAACAGCCAGCAGTTTTTTGAACAGGTACAAAAAGAAACAACAATAAAATTATTTCTAATTGATAAAGCGGCAATTGATTGCATCAGAAAGACACTTCCGTCCAATATACCATTACTGAAAGGTACCATGCGTCTCCACCAACTTATGACTAAAATTCAGGGTACTGTTTTATATCGTGATGTTAGTTGCTTTTGTAGTAACATTCCAAGAGGATTTTGTAGCTGTTTTGAAAGCAAAGTATATAAAACTAATTTAATCAGAATAGAAGAAGAAAAAACTACTCAAAAAAAATTAATTTATAAAGAAGTCTATACTCCGTCGTCGTCAGAAGATGAAAGTGAAAAAGAAAATACGGATATTGAAAATAAGAATGGAATTATGAATGGGACATTTTTACTAATTCAAGTTTTAGGAAAAAGTATAACTTATAGATACGTTTGTATAGCACAAACGTGTATTGATGAAGATGGTTACATCAAGGTAATTTTTCTACGTTCGAATGACAGCACAAGTGCAAACTTCAGGATTGAAGAAAATGACATTTCGTATATACAAAAAGAAGCAGTAATTAAAATCCTGGAAAATGCGAACATAAAATTAAAAGGTGGTCGAATTTACTACAATTTCAACCATCCAATAGATATATTAGAAGCACAAATTAATAATCTACTTTGTAAAAAAAAGTGATGGTAATAGCGGATACTTAAATAGTGCAGTGCCTCAGTAACAGTGTCTCCTCTGTTACGTTACGTCTCCTCTGTTACGTTAAGTCTCCTCTGTTACCATCTACTTTTCTTTAATTAATAAATAAGGCTAAGTCATTAGATTTATTATATGAGTGTAATTTAATAAGGTACACTGGCCTTAAGTCATTAAAAATAATTAACCAGTATTAAACTATTTAATATTTTATTTATCATTAACTTAGTTCACCAAAATGAAATTTGAATTAATATGGGTGACATTATGTGTTATTTTTTGTTATTTTTATATTACTTTTTAAATTTTTTATAAAATAAATTAAAATTAATTATCTTTCCTGGGGAAAACCAATAAAAAGAATTTAATTTTCAATTGTTGATGTTTTTTTAATTGGTATTTAATTTAGGTAACAGTGTGGACGAAAGTGCATTGGTCTCTTCATGTTTTTATCTGTAAAAACTCCAAAAATTAAAAAAATTACTGCTGGTTATGGATTCCTATTGTTGATACCATCCGTAACCACATGAGGCCAATTATAAACATATTTGGCCATCTTAATTTTTAAAAATTACAAAATTCAGAATGGTCATGTTTTTTAAGAACGACCCATGAACGCTAAACTTCACTGTTTTTTTTTTTTAAATATAACAATTTAGTTGACTTAAATTAAAAATACATACATAGTTTAAAAATAATCCAAAACAAATTTTGACTAACCCAACTTATCTATTCAAATAAAATGCGGTACAAAGGAATATGCTATTAAAATGGCGTCAAATGACATTTAAAATAACTAAAAATGTAGTTAACACAATTTTATGCCACTCTTCCAGAAGGATTGCTTTAAGCTGGTTTTTGGTACTGAAATTTCTTTTCCTTATATTTTGCTCTAAGCAGGCCCATAGGTGTTCGATGGGGTTTTAAGTCTGGGGACTGTGCAGGTGGTTTAATCACGTTTGGAGAGTTATACAACATCCACAACCTTGTATTTAGGGCCAAATGTTTTGGATCATTATCTTGATAATATTGAAAATCACTTGCAACACCCAAATTTCGGCACTTGGCTTAAGATTTTCCTTGAGTAGGTTTATGTAGTACTGATGGTCCATTATTCCATCAATAAAAACTAAATTACCCACGCCTGAAGCCCCCATACATCCCCAGACCATAACACCGCCACCACCGTGTTTTACAATAGGCACCATATTTCGCTCCTCCAACTCGGTATTAGGCTTTCTATACACCAGAATCTTACCATCACATCCAAATAGGTTGAATTTAGACTTAGGTGTATAGAAAGCCTAATACCGTGTTGGAGGAGCGAAATATGGTGCCTACTGTAAAACACGGTGGTGGCGGTGTTATGGTCTGGGGATGTATGGGGGCTTCAGGCGTGGGTAATTTAGTTTTCATTGATGGAATAATGGACCATCAGTACTACATAAACCTACTCAAGGAAAATCTTATTTATTTTGAATCAATATTTTTACCGTTAATCACAACCAGAGCAACGTTGTCGAATACTTTTTTTGCGTTGAAATATTACATGTTTTTGTCTTTGTATTTTTTTTTCCAGAATATTGTTTTTTGTTGTATTTTTTGTTTCATAAATAAAGAAATAACACTTTAATGGCGTTTTCTTTTCTGGCAAAAATGTAACATTTTGTTTGCCCTTTCTAAAAAATTGCACTTTTTGTGTTCTTTTCTAAAAAGTTGACAGCACTTTAAAAAGGAATCATATTCTTTTAAAAATATGTCGCCCTTTTAACATGCAAAAATGTTGCCATTTTCACCCTTTATAAAATGATGGGGTGAAAATGTTGCACTATAAAACAGCTGATTTTATAGTTTTGTTTTGAAAAAAAAAATATTTAAAGACGAAAATAACAAATTTTGTTTTATAAATTATAATAATTTTAAAAAATATACATTAAATTGCTAAAAATGGAAAAAGCGGCTGTAGTGATATGCGTAAACAATGTTGTTGGGGTACTAATGGATTCTTCCTCATCATCAAAAGAAGAGGAAATGTGTGTTCTGCAGGAGCGAAATATTGTGCCACGGGTTAAAGGTTTTGTGGAAAGTGTTATCAGTATGTATTCAGAAGCCGATGTACATAAGTAAATTTGAAAATATATGTAAAGAAATTATGTTCATAAACATTAGTTCAAGAAGAATTTACTTGTAACCCGGAGTAGTGGCATGTATCTTATAGAGAGATATTCTGTATCATATTATAAGAGAACCTATCAGGGTGGAAGAGAACAACAACTGCTGAAACACACATATTGTGCTTCTTATGGTAAACTTGTTAATAATAATAAACATGTAGCGAATTCATGTTTTATATTATGTATTTATTTTTTAAAGGTTTAGTGGAAACAAAAATACTTAACAGGAAGTTGCAAACCTTTTCAACATTTCGTTGTCAGGCTTTAAATTTTTTTTGCGGAAGAATTAGCCCCTGAAGTTATAAAATTTCCTAAAACAAGCTCTCGCGGATGATTTTAAAAAGGTTGGTAGTTGGTAAAACATTCTTAATTTGTCAATTTCTAATTATATAAATCTTGTAGATTTCTGGGTTTCCAAACGTTTTAGGCCCACATGTCTTTTTTAGTTTTAAACTTTTTTAGTGGTCCTATTGCTGGCATATATTCCGCATACAAATCCAAAAGGAGTCTGCTTTCTCCATCCGACCATACTAAAAAAGAGAGATTAGATATAATTTTGTTTTTTTTTTTTATAATCTTTTCATTTGTACATACGCTGAACTTTTTTGTACAAATATGAACTTGCATAAATTCCTGAATCCATTTTAAATAAAAAAAATAATTAATTAAAAACAATTTGAATGCCAATTTGCAATTTGCCGCTTTTTTATTTTTCAACTTTTTTTCTTTTATACACAAATCAGCTGTTCTAAAGCAGGGCAGCATTTTTTGTATAAATTCATGTTTTATTGTGACTATGAATATGGCAACATATTAAGAGGGTCATGACAACATTATTTAAATGTCACTTGTAAAAATGCAACATTTTTTTGTCAGAAAAGAAAACGCCATAAGCTAATAATCTGCATTTTTATATATTTCATTTTGTAGAATTTTTTTAACATATTTTTCATGATTATGAAAACAAGCAGTTTGTCGAATACTTTTTTTGACCACTGTACATGAATATGAATGCATTAAAAAAGAAAAGTGAGTAAATGGAATGCATAGGTAATAAAAAACGTTCTTTAAGAAAATAAATAAGTTATTTTCACATAATGTATTGCATTAAAATAAAATTATAACTAATGTTATTTATAAATTCATATTAAATAAAAATTATAAAATTCAATTAATTTATAAATTTCTTTGTTGTAACATTTTGTTTCGAAAGTTTGTTCTCTAAACCTTTTATAAAGTGCTCAAATTTGAATACGAAAAAAGGTGTTAATAAATTAAAAAATATTAAAATTAATCGAAAAAACATTATTAATTCTTATTAAACAGAAAAAAAGTTGCAAAACTCTGCATTGTTTTTTTTTTGAAGTTAGATTATTTAAATACTTCTGGTTTTGTGAGTAATGTAAGTAATGAATAAATGTATAAAAAAATTATGAATGAAAAAGTTAATGAATGTATGTATGTGTAAATGAATTAATGAATGAAATAAATAAATTACGATATTTAATGAATAAAGAAATATAAGTAAATATAATTAAAAAGGGTATTTAAGAAGTTTGATATAATTTTTATTAAAAAATAAAATACGACGAGTTAAAAAATTCTACAAATCCAAGAATTTAATTAATTCCAAGATTATCGCTACCAATTACACAAGTAACCAATTAAATAATTTTTTCGTTTAAAAAAATGCCTAGGTTTAAAGTATATTTAAGTTTTCAACAAATTTGTTAAAAATTACTTCATTACCAAATATTTTTCTATCTTCTGTAAAAAATAACATAGCCAAAAGAATAGATGTTAATTTTGAATTAATGTGCTCTGGAAGAGCTAAAATTTTAATATAAGCACCACCGATTTTAAGCTGTCCACTATGTGGACCTAAAGCATTTAAAATTTCGAAGTCATCAAACTATACCATTATTGGTATTCTATTTTGACAGCTGTCATTAAGAGGATTGACAAATTTTAGTTTTTCTTCCCAAAAAGGGCTTTGCATTATATTGCTAAATGAAGTAGAATCATTTCAACTATTCCTATAGATAACGATTTCGTTCAACGAATTTGTTTTTGGAAAAAGAGCTGTTCCCTCCATATCAACCATGACGTATTTAATTAATAATTTTATTACCGTTTTTGTAACAAAAAATATATTCACTAACAATATCTACCGTTTCATAGTTTATTAAAATGTTTTGATCTTTTGAATGTTTCAATAATAAATATACAGATTTTACTTCCGAAGGAGTCAACATTGATTTTTAGAGAGATAGATATAAGTTCATTATTCTGAATTTGATTTACTTGTAGAAAATTTAAAATATTATTAACTTTAATATCGTAATAATCAAAACGATCTTTTAACGATTCAAAAGAACTTTTGCGTGGAATTCTATCGTCACAAATAATTTTTAAAATCATTTTTAATTATTCATTTGGACTATTTTCATGGAGACTTGTTGAAACATTTAAAGGAATAGTGATGGAACAATTATCGTTATGCAAAGGTTGGGTAATTGGAATATTTTCTAATTCATTTGCACTGCTATCAAAAATTTGTGCATGGTCATTATTTAAAACTATTAAAGGAGTTTTGGAATAAGAACATTCTCCGTGAATAAGTTGGTTTCTGGGAGAATTTTTAAAATTATTATGTTTAACGTGCTTCATCAAGTGTGTACAAATGTCTGAAAAAATTCTATTGCATTTAAATCTATTGGAATTTCGATGAATTTTTCTTAAATGTGTAGAATATGAATCATAAGATTCAAAGTTATTAACGCAAAAAATAGAATTCATTACTGAAAATGTTAATGCACAACAAAATTGTTTTAATGAAACAGTAAAACTCTTGAAATATGTATATCTAATTACTTAATTTATAAAAGACAGCCTTCATGCTAAAATTGTTAGAATCTTGTTGTGTGCTAACGTTAAAAATGTATTTTTGAATGAATTCCAAACCATTTTGGTCTCTGGAGAATACTGAATGTTGAGGGCGAAATATATAATTAAACAAAATTCAATGGCCTTCAATGGGTCTTCAAAAACGTATTTTTTATCGCATAGCGTAACATATGCATTTAGATTGTTGAGTTCGCCAATAAACACAATTTTTGGTTGAAGCCCACAATGTCCATCAATACATTATTTTTCAAATGATTCAGATTGTTGCAATATCTAAATTCACCAAATAATTTAAAACGAAAAATAATTTAGGTCTACGAGTATAAAATAAAGGGTAGAAACAAAAAGAAAACACTATTTTGAAATCAACACAAAAAAAACCAATTAAAACAAAACTAATACCACAAATTAAGAACAATATCCTGAAGTTTTGGCATATCCAGTTTTTTGCGATTCGTTGCGAAATGTGGCGCATTTTGGTTTTTTTCTGTAAGACTCAATGTATCATTTTGGACACTTATATTTTACTTTTTCGGACCAGTTAAGTTTTTAATATAATAGAATTTTAGTTGTTTTTAGAAAGTTTAGACATTTTGTAAATAATACATATATAAAATGATGAGAATAGATTGCATTTTCGGAATTTTTTTTATTATTATACATACATGACCGTTGTATTATTTTAGTTGCTCACAGAAAAGTGACGAATTTTGGTTTCAAAAAGCTATCCAAATCCAATTTTTTTTTTTTAATTTTTAACTGAAAAAGCATAATATCTCGAGGCCTGAAAAGTCTGAATTAAAATAAAGACTATGTGTATGTCAGAGAATATCGTATAAGACAATTAAAATGTACTACGTGTTCGCATTAAACAATGGTATTTTTTTTGTTTCCTCTTTAAATATAATTTATATCAGGGATGTTAAATGGGGTTTTCAATTTTGTACCAACCTCCAAAAAAAATTGTACTTTTTGGACCTTCATGGTACCATTTTTTTTTAATTTATTAAAACAACAAAAAATGTACATAAAAATTCACTTGTACACAAAAAAACAAAACTTAACAATAACATAAGGTACAAAAAAGTATGAGATCAAAATCATGGAATTATTTGTTTAATTAATAAACTATTTGAAACTTCTACATCATAGCAGCACGAATTTGTCGATCTTAACCAATACTTTGTCTGTATGAGACTTGATAATGCACATGTAGTTTGTTTCTTTTCTTAGTTTTTATTATATTTTGAAAAGAAAAAAACTCTTGCCACATTTGCAGATGATTGCGGAATAGATAAAATTCCAGCAACGACTCTAGAAATGTCTGGAAACATATTGAAATTCAGTTCATTTTGAAAATTAGCTACTACCGACCAAAAACTATAAATGTTTTAATTTTTTAACGACTTCAGTTGCTCAACAACAGCGAAAGCTCTAAATTGATTATTTATTGAATCAAAATTTGCAATTTTATTCGGGAACATTTTTACTACAATACTACTTGTTTTACCTGAAATAACATTTTCTAGAGTAAACTTATTGATCCCCATTAATAATTCGTTATTAAAGTTGACTTTGGTTGTCAAAACTTCGCATAATTTTATATAAGATTGTGTGGCATTTTCTTTCATTTCTTTAACAATAATTTAATTTAATTTTCACTTCTTCAGAATTTTAATAAATTCAAAATGAAAGTACAGTTGGCTGCAACAAGTGTCAATATATGTAAGAGCTCTATACACCACAATACCAGTCTGCCAGATAAATTTATTTAAAAAAAAATCAACAATTTTATTCCACAAAATCCTCAAAATGATGATAAATCGTCAAATCGGATATGGTCGCATATATTTTAGGCGCTCATTACATAAAACGAATAAATGCAATGAAAAAGGACACAATAACAATTTATTTGCTATAATAAAAATTTAAAAAGGGGAAAAATTAAAAATTGATAAATTGTACTAAATGAGTCGCGGTAGTACCACGGTACTTTAGAAGGTCAAAATGTACCAAAAAAAGTACAATTGTACCAACTTTAACATCCGTGATTTATATTATGTATAATGTATGTATATCAGACAGCGATGCCAACTTAGCTTTTTTCGCGCTAGATTTAGCGCTTTTTGAGTGCTCACAGCGCGTACTTTTTTCGTTTAGCTTTTTTTAAGAAAAAAAGCGCTAAGGTGGCGCACTGATATCAGAGGTAGGCATTTCATAGCACAATTGTGCAGAGACCACTTCACACATATACTTATGCTCTTTCATTTAGTTGTCGATGCGACTGCGACAAGTGTACATGCGGCGGATGCTTTTATATTTTTTTCCAGCAATACTTACCCATCAAACATTTCAAATTAATAATAAATTAAGAAAAATATTTTATGATTGATAATGCATTTGGTAACATGCAATGCATTTTATGTTATCAAATGCAAAACACATTTTATTAATAAGAAATTGTCATAACAGTATAAATGTTTGTGTAAAATAAAATTTTTTTGTCAATGACTTGACTAAAATAGCCCTATTGGTAAATTTTACAAAGTTTTTGGCTAAACAATTAAAAAATAATCGTGTTTGCTGGGTAGTTCGCTCACACACACAACCTCATTTTACGCTTTGCCTGCCTATGATGTTTATACTGACATTAAAATGAGCAATAAACTTTTCTTGTACTTCTATTTTGGACGCTTTCTTTTGTTTCTTCTTTACGTTTCTTCTTTACGTTTCTTATTATTGTTGAAGGGAACATATACGGTAATAACAAAAATGCAACAGCGAATCTAAATTTAGAAAAAATATAGATTTTAAAATACAAAACACATCAAATTTCAAATCGCCAGTTATTTTGTTTTCATTAAAAAAATCAATTTTCTTTTTTGAATAAAAAAATTAAGTTTGGCAACCGATAATTTTTAATACCGATATCTGCGTCGAAACCCTTTCAAGATTTTTGAAAAACTTTTGATTTTCTGATACAACATTGTAAATTAGTTTAACTGGATCTACACTCAAAAAAGAATTCAGTTTAAAAGGCGACAAAGGGAATTACTAAGGCTACCAGATTTTAAAAATTGAAATAGAGTACATAAAGAAAAAAAGTAAAAAGTTTATTTGAATTCAACATTTTTTACATATTTTACAGATAAATTTACATTCACATATGTATGTAAAATAAATTTACAAAAATAACATATAAAAATTTACATTTACTTATAAAAATGTAAAATTAGTTAAAAAATAACGAAACTTAAAAATTCATTGCACTAATATAATTAGCTTATTGTTTATTGTACTTTCCAGATTCGTGAGCTTTCTTTAAAATAGCGTCTTTTGATTCATAGTATTTGGCAAATTCTGTACAACTTTTATTAGTGTTGCACTTGATTGTTACAATTGCCTCCACACAATTAATCGATATATTACTTTTTTCTTGGGTCCAAATATCATTAATTAATGAAAACATTCTCTCCACAGCTGCATTAGTTCCTGGCAGACTAAAAGCAATTTGAACAAGTTTTAAACTTTCTGTAAAGGATATTGATTCTTTTTCAAAGTGAGAAAATATTTCCACCCATCTTTGGTCGAATTTAATGGCATTGTCTCTCCAAATTTTTAGTTTCTCTTCACTACAATATATGTTTATTTTTCTTATTTCTTCAACTAATTGCATTTATTTTATTTACACCAATTAATATTATCACCTTTTCAAGACATGAGCATACAGCTTCCAAATTAATTTTTTTTTGTCAAGAGGGTTCAACGAAAAATATTTGTTTCCTTCAATGATTCGGTCCATTCTTCTAAATATTTCACTGAAGTTTCATAAAATTTTTGTATATGTTTTTCAAAATGTTTTCGTAGGTGAGGCTCCGATTCTTCCAATTGCCGTATTTTACTCCGTATAATTAGTGGAATATATAGGTTATTTAATTGAAATTTTATTTGATCTTTTAATTCATTTAAAATTTCGAAAGCTTCCATTGCGGTTAAAGTTTGTTTTTCTAATTTTAATATAGCAGCTTGAAAAATGGATGCCTGATTGTGAATAAATTCTAAATAAATTGGAGTTGCTTCATTAGCGAAAAATGTTTGCAATATTTTTGGAACAGAATTTTCGCTTAAGAAATAAGATTTCAATGGTTCGTATAAAGAAATTATTCTTTCAACTGCTTTCATAAGTGCTAACCAACGAGTGGTGGAATACCCAAGTAACTTCTGATATTCGACATCAGTTTCTTCACAAAAAATTTTTAATTTTTCTGTTCGAACAGTATAACTTCGAAAAAATAAGTAATTTGTGGTATTATTACCGCTATATCGATGGGAAGATTATGGTTGGCCGTATTAATCGCATTTGAAACTATATGGGCATTGCATCCAATTCCAAAAATGGTGCGTCCTAAAGACGATTTTATTTTACAAAAAATATTTTCTTTACCTCTCCGTTTTAATCCTCCAAAATTAGTATTGGTATTATCCGCTGATATGCCAACAACTTTATTTTTTAAGGTATTACATTTTATAATTTCGATTATATGGGTTGATATAATTTCGGATGTTTCACCTTTTATTGTGGATAAGTTTAAAAGTTTAACTTGAACACCATATCTTGAATTAAAATATTGAACGGCTATTGGATACAATTTTTCGGCTTTGTGGTTGGATGCATCTGATAATATGGACACAAAATTAATTTAATTTAGTTCTGCAAGTAACTCTTCTTTCACAACAGGAAACAAAACATTTTTTATAATTGCGTTAGATTTGGACCGTGCACAAGAAAATTTCATGTCATAAAATGTTTGTATCAAGTTACTGGTACAGTCCATACTACGAAAAGAGTGGTTGTGCATCACTTGATGGTAAGAAAATACTAGTTCCTGGAGTGCTAGCTGTTTTGTTTCTTTTTGGAAGTCGTTGCTACGTAAAAAATCTGACATCTTTGAAGAGGATGCAGCAGCATTTTCGCTAATTTTATGTAATTTTGTACTATTGTGCTGGACGATGTCCTGTCTGCATTTATTTTGGATAGAAAAGACTTGTCGACAAATTGTGCATATGACTCTAGAATTGTCCACATTTTCGGCGTCATCGGCAACAATATGTGGAAATTCTTTTTTATGTTTTTCATTGAATGATACTTTTCTTCTATATACATTGGTCATTTCTGTAAAATAAAGATGTTTTTAATATTTTTTTACACAAAGATATTGTGTTGAATAATTAAAAAGTAACTTACCGTCTTTTTCTATCCAAAATAAAGGCAGACAGGACATCGTCCAGCACAATAGTACAAAATTACTTACATATCAGAGAACGGTTTGAGTGCCTTATTTCATGCTTTTGAATGCATTCACAAAAAATGAGTGCATTGTTGTCAACTCACATCATTTCAATAAAGCAGCAATCGACAGAATTGAGAAAAGTGAGTGTAACGAAAACCATGCATTGCATTGCTTGTCTAGCGTTAACCTCACTTAACACTCACGAAAACAACGATTGGTATGAATGGTCTCAATGTTAAATGAATAAAACGTGAACAAATTTTTTTGTGAAACATATTACTGTAGTAAGAAAATTAAAAAATTTTATACATATTTCATGTTTAATAAAATTTAACAAAAATTTATACATATTTCATGTTTAATAAAAAATATAAAAAAATTAAAAAGTTCATAAAACACAATAAACGAAACCATTAATTAATTCGTTATTTTCATTTTGAATTTAAGAAAAAATTGTTCATATTTTACTTTTAGTGTTTTTCTTAATTGTATGAAAAACACCGGTGTTTATTTTTTGTAAAATATGTATCTTCACTTTGCATGTTGTATTGCTGCAGGTCAACGAATACTACGCGAATGTTGTGATTGATTTCATGTTATTCATGTGTCATCATTTCATTTCATTGCTTGACATGTAACGGCATCATAAAAATGAATGTTAAAAAGGCATTCAACAAAAACAATAAATGGAACAAACAGCATAAGCTGTTGTTGATGAATAAAAGCAATGAATGTATGAATGGACAACAAAAACGAATGGTCTCATTCTGTTCTCTGATACATATATAATTTTCTATAAAAAAAACAACACACAAATCAAAACATAAGCACAGAAAATCTAATCTCAACAACTAAATGTTTACAATGTATTCTTAAAGTTTATGGTGCCCATAAACTTGAAGAATAGTTGTACAATTTGTTGAATGACAATTTGAATTTGATCGTGTATGGGCTTGGTTGACGACCATTACAAAAACAATACATACACGTCCATCTAACAAGTTGTACAACGATATTGCAAGTGTATGGCCACTTTTACAAAATAAGTGTTACCATTTATTTTCAAAAGCGAAAGTTAAGCTGGAGTATAAACAGAACAAGCACGGCGCGACATTTTCATATGATTTCACAGTAACAACCGGTGACAGCCGGGAAATAAAATTTGTTTTAATTTATAAAAATTAAAAAAAATATTGATTGAAAAGCATTTTCAAAATAAAGAGGACAAAGAGGACAGAATTTGAAAAAAGAGGACAGAAAGAGTACACAAATTTTATAGAGTACAGCCAGTTAAAATAGAGTACTGTCCTCTAAAAAAGAGTACGTATGGTCACCTTAGAATTACTGATAAAATAACTGTTGAAAAACTACTAATAAATGAAGTTAAAAAAACTAACAATGTCGTTAAAATAACTGAACATATTGTAGTAGAAAAATGTGAAACCAACTGTAAAAATTGGTAAAAATAACTTTTTTAACAGTTATTTTTTCTGTATTTTAAAAATATTTGTTAATAAAAAAAAGTATATATTTTTCTTTTAATAACAATAAAAATATATATTTCTTACATCCTACTTAAAATTCAAAGCTATGACGCTTTTATACATTGGATATACGACTACCTTGAAATTTTCTAATTATTATTTGCAAACTATGAACATTTCAATAATAACAAATATAAACTAAACGAGAATTTTGTTAAATTCGCAATAATCTTTTATTTTTAATAACTACCAAAAACTTACTATTTACTGCAAAATTACTGTTTTGGTAGTTCTTTATTTAAATACTAAAGTAACTGCTTCAATCAACTGTATTTTTCTTCAGTTGTTTTTTTAATTAACTGTCATAATAGTTGTTTTATAGATAAACTTTTAATTAAAAAATAGAAAAAAACTTTAATTGCAGTTATAATCAACAACTACTGATTACTACACAAACCACTGTCATGTATTAAATGTAATACTTTTTTAAGTATACAGTTATAAAATTTTTATTGTGTTGTGTTTTTAAATTGTACCGGAAATACCGATATGAAAAAATTATAAAAATAAACCTGTAAAAATAGTAGAAAAAGCTACTAAAAATAAGTTTAAAGTGATGTTGCAGAAAAAACTGCAAGTTGCAATTTTTTTTGTAAATACAGTGGAATCTCCCATGAGCGGACACCGAAGGGACCGTTGAAATGTGTCCGCACAAGGGGGCTGTCCGGCCAAGAGAAAACTACAAATTTAAATCAACAAAACTTTGCCTTATATTGTTTGTTTTTATTTAAAGATACATACTTTTATTAAAAAAAATATAAAAAATAAACAATTCAATTGGGTTTAATAACAAAAAATCATTAAATGTAGTTCTATATGTAATAAAAGTTTAAAATGTTTTATGACTACTATATTACGTTTTTCAATAAATATTCCTCCATCCTGGTTTGACGTGTTTTCGTCTTGGCAATAACATCTTGAAAATGTAAGTCCAGCGATGAAAGTATATTCATAGCTTCTGTATCACCTTGGCATTTCACAAACGCCATAAGATCCTGCGCTTTCGCCAAAGCGTCTTTATATGTAAGGATGTTGTTTCTCGCATCTTGATGATCTGAAGGTTCAATTTCCTCTGTTGAGTCATCAGAAATTTCTTCAACTTCAGAAATTTGTTCTTGCAATGGCACGCGTAAATCCAAAGGTGATCTCTCAATTGGTAAATCATCATCGATCTGATAAAAATCTTTTAAGCTTTGCTCACTGACCTCTGCAATACATCTTTTCTCCATTTCGGCTATTAGGTTTAATGGCAAATCATCCTCAGGCTCAAAATCAACATCAAATGCTGTCGGACATTCATGGCTGTCAAATGTAAACCCTGCCTTACGAAAACAGTTCTGAACTGTTTCAGAAGTAACTTGGTCCCATGCACTTTTAGCAAAATAAACTGCATCCAATACGTTTATACGTTTAACTAAATCATAGGCTGTGTTAGAAATTTCAATGTTTGCTAGTAAGTGCTTCAGTATCAATGTTCTATAATTATGCTTAAAATTTTTAATAACACCCTGATCAAGTGGTTGGCTAATTGAAGTACAATTAGGAGGCAAAAAATGTATTGCGATGCCGCATTGTCCAAAAAAAAGTAAAATTTGCCTATTTTGTTCTCCCATTTTTCGATCGAAATTTTCTAACCATTCACTCATAATATCAGATGTCATCCACGATTTGGTGTTTGATTTCCATGTCACCGGTAAATTATCTTTTATTAAATTTTTAAAAGCTCTTGGTTTAGATGCCTTTCCAATAAGAAGCAGCTTTTCTTTGTCTCCAGCCATGTTCGCACAGTGCAATATTGTTATCCTTTCCTTAGACAATTTTCCTTCCACACATTTTTGATTTTTTAAAGTCATGGTCCGGTTGGCATCACTGTCGTGTATAGACGTATTTTTGATAAGCTAATAATTTGCTGTGCTTTTTTTAATAAATACAAACGTTTTTAAAAACATTAAATACCTAAAGCTTATTTCTAAGCATATAATCAGTCCTGGTGAATGTGAGAGTGAATACGTTTATAGAGAAAAGCTTATATAAATACTTAATTTTATTAATAAAAATTTATATAAAACAAATAAAAACAAATAAAGAAACACAAAGAACACATAAAAATAACAAACAAAAAAAAAAAAAAAAACAATATATTGTACTTTGTTGCTAAACATATAAACGTCATATAAACGTCAAACTAATTTTTGTAAACATTTGTAAACATTTGTCTTTATTGTTTAACTGGTTCCCGTACATATATGGAATTATAAGTTTATTTATTTATCCGTGACAACACCCCTTTCCTTGATCTTAACTTAACTCTACTATATTGGAACGTTATTCCACTTTCCCACTGCAATAAAAGCTTTTATTAAAGTTTATCTACCTGAGACAACAACCTTAACCGTTTTTATCCGTTAATTTTAAAATTGATTTCTTAGTACACCAAATCCTCAATTTACACATTAGCCAATTATTTTAAGCCCAACTAACTATTTCAAACAAACAATCTCAATTATAAAAATAATAAAACACCAATAATGCCTGATAAAATTAATTCTACCAAAAGATCAAGAGTGGAAGCTAATATCTCAGGGGAAAACTTTAATACAATGCAGACAAATTCTGCCAGAACCTCCAACGTTGATGTCTCTAATCGTATGAGCGTAATGCAACTTATAGATAATAGATTTGATGACATGAAGTTATTTATGGAAGAAACAAAAAAGGATTACTTAATCGAATTAAAGGATCTTATTGAAGAGAGGGAAACTTTACTCCTAGATAAAATCAATAAAATAACTTATGATTTAAAACAAGAAATATCATCTCTAAATGAAAGAGTTGATAAGCTTGAAGCCGTTGCTGACGAATTTTTGGAATTGAAGTCGCAAGTTCAGGAACTTAAGTTACAATGTTTGAGGCAAGAAAATATGGTTGTTGCGTGTGATTTGCGGATAAACAATATTCCTCTACATAGTTCGGAAAATCTGTATAACATTTTTGATTCAATTTGCCATTTAGTTAATATTAAAACCCCGCATATTAAATCAATTTACCGTCTCATAAACAAGAACAATTTGAAAAAGAATAATTCTCCCGAAGCGCCAATTATAGTAAATTTAATGTCCCCTTACGACAAAAACTTTGTTCTTAAATCTATAGCAGCTTACAAAAAGAACATAAGCAACGATAATGCTCCGTTGTTACTGCAGCACATTGGCTTCGATTCCACACGTCCGTTTTATGTCCATGAAAGCCTCACCAACAAAAACCATAAAATTTACTTGGATGCATTACAACTAAAGAAGGATAAATGCTTATTTTCCGCTTACACTTACCGCGGATTAGTATATGTTAAGAGGACTAATAATGATACTCCCCAACGAATCGACTACTTTGAACAACTAAGTCAGTTTTTTCCTGAATCTGATAGAGGCGGTCAACAAAGTCTACAACAACAAAATCAAGCATCATTTGTCATCGAACCAGATGCAGAAGCAAATGATCATCAAATTAGTGCCTCATTATTATAATTAAGTTCATACTATCTTACCAAATTCAATCTTAGAACTCTTTTTTTACTTTAATTTTTATCATATCTGCACTTTCTCTGTAACCTTTACTTTTTACATTATTTGCATTACTGTTAGGCCCTTAACAATCTTTTCATACAATAATGAACGCTTCAGGTAGTACAAACTATTATTCCAAAGACTCCACTATGAATATGATCAGAATACAAGGTAAACAACGTTTGGGTATTAAAATTTGTCATATTAATGCTCAAAGTCTGAATAATAAAGTTGATGAGTTCAGATTTATTTTTGAGAACTCCGGGATTGATGTGATTTGCGTTTCGGAAACATGGCTGCATGAAGATACCCCTGATAGCCTTATTTGTCTGAACGGATACAAAACCTTTAGAGCTGATAGGAAAACTCATGCAGGTGGCGTTGCTATTTTCGTAAGGAATAAAATCAATTGTAAACTAGTTTGCACATCTGTCACAGAGCCAATCAATCCGATTAATGGAACTAAACCAAAAAAGGTCGTTGAATTTTTATTTATTGAGATTTTGTCACTGGGTAGAAAACTTATTTTAGGTTCTGTGTATAGGCCAAATCGTCGTATCAATATCGATATATTCTTTCATAAACTGGGCTCCTTATCAATGACATGCGATGATTTAATAGTATGTGGTGATATAAACTCTAACTTGCTTATAGATGAAACTCTAATGGCTGATATGTTAGAAATCGGACTTAAACCTACCAACACCGAACAACCAACACACTTCACAGATACTAGCAGCACCCTTTTAGATGTTTTCTTCGTTGGCAGTATTTCACGTGTACAATTGTATGATCAAATACCTGCGCCTGCTTTCTCGAAACATGATTTAATATTTCTTACCTATGATTTTAATTTGAATGTTGAAGTGGAAACATATACATATAGAGATTTCAAAAACATTAATATGGAACTCTTAAACGATGAATTTTCACATATTAATTGGGATGCGGTTTATTCAATGACGTCGGCTGATTCTAAATTATCGTTTTTGGAATCCAGCATTACACACCTCTACAATCTAACAGTACCCGAAAAAACTAAATACATAACGAATAAGACAAGACCATGGTACACGTCTGAAATTAAGGCTTTAACTGAGAGTAGAGATCGGGCTTTTATGAGTTGGAAACGCTTCAAAACCACCATATTACGTGAAGAATTTCGAAAGGCTAGACGTAAGGTAAATAACTTGATAACGAAAACAAAATCCGAATATTACACCAATAGATTCTCTAATGCGGTTAACTCTAAGCAAACATGGAGGACGATTAAAGAAATTGGTGTTGGGAAATCCGTAAAAAAGGCCAATAATGCTATCAACGTAGATAAGATCAATGAAACTTTCACCAACTTACCTGTAGTACCACCTGATCTAAATTTTTACAAATTTAGTAGCAATAGCAATGTAAATAACTTCTCTCAGTTTGAATTCAAGTGTGTAAGCCAAATTGAGGTTTTTAACTGTTATTTGAGCATAAAATCTAATGCTGTTGGACCAGATAATGTTCATCCTAATTCTTAAAAATTCTTCTTCCCAAGCTCTTTCCTTATTTAACAGATCTCCTTAATACAGTTATTACTACCAGCTCATTTCCCCTTAGCTGGAAGCACTCCAAGATATTACCCGTACCCAAGGCAAACTCTGAGTTTAGACCTATAGCAATCTTGCCATATGTCTCTAAAGTTTTAGAAAGACTACTGCACCAACAGATGAACAATTACCTAAACAGATATAACCTACTGACAGGAAAGCAATCTGGATTTCGGCCAAAACACAGCTGTGTTTCTGCCCTGTTGAATGTTTCCGAGGACCTTAGACAAAATATTGATAACGATGAAATAACTTTCCTTGTTTTACTGGACCACTCTAAAGCCTTCGATACGGTAGATCACCATATTCTATGCGAAAAGATGAAATATATGTTTAATTTTTCTGAAACTTCAGTAAAATTATTAAGGTCATATCTTTCTGGCCGCACGCAATCCGTATATATTGAAAATTCTATTTCTAAAAAACTTTCTGTGACAAGAGGGGTACCCCAAGGATCTATTCTTGGCCCTCTTCTTTTCTCAATGTATGCAAATGATCTACCTATCCAATTAGACAACTGCAACGTGCATATGTATGCGGATGACGTCCAGCTCTACCTTGGCACCTCAATAGGTAAACTTGATGAGTCACTAAATAAACTAAACATGGATTTAAATCAGATCTACAGGTGGGCGACAGCCAATGGCCTTTGTCTAAACCCTAAGAAGTCTAAATGTCTATTAATTTACAAGAAAACTTTGAATTTCACAAGAGACTTGGATATCACGTTGAATGGCCAAAAAATTGATATTGTCAAATCTGTCAAAAACCTAGGAATTATTTTTAATGAAACCCTTACCTGGTCAAATCACGTTAACAGCATCGTAGGCAAAACGCACTCAATGCTACGGAACCTTTGGGTAACTAGATCGTTTACTTCTTTTAATACCAGGAAACTCATTGCCAATTCATATCTTATGCCCAGCTTAATCTATGGATGTGAAATTTTTGCAAATTGTGACTCTATCAGTAAACGCAAATTGAATGTAGCTTATAATAATATCACTAGGTACGTCTTTGGACTTAGCAAATATACTGAACTATCACGGAACTACCTCGAAATTACACGGAACTACCTTTGACAACCTTATGAAAATCCGATGCATAACGTTTTTTCATAAAATTATATACGATCGTGAACCAAACTACCTATATCAACGTTTGAACTTTGCTAGATCGAATAGAGGTAGGCTAGTAAAATCTTTTAAATTTAAATACCTACTTTCAACATGGCAGTTTTTTGTTGCCGTGACACGTCTTTGGAATAGACTACCAATTAAACTTCAGGGTAACAGTAATGCAGTAATGTTTAAAAAAGACCTTAAAATATACTTTAACAGCAATGCTTAGTGACTTTATTATGCAAATTATTATGATTTTTTTTCTTTTTTCTCTTTCTTTTTTTTTCTTTCTTTTTTTTTTTGATTTGATCCTATCTTTTTATTTTATTTTTTTTAATGTCATGGTTTTTAAACATTTTGAACTTAACATCTTTTATATGCTATTTGTTTTTATCTTATTTATTTTTCTAAATAAACATGTATAACGTAGTTTTGATTATTTTCTAACAATTGTTTTTATATACATATTATTTTCTTTATTTGTAACTCATGATTATTTTTATATCTAAATTACTGTTTTTAATGTTTTAATTAAACAATGTATTGTACAAATTAATTATGAGCACAGATATTTCTATGCTTTAATTATAAGATTTCATCTTGTTGCATAGAAAAGGAAATAAATAAATAAATAAAAAAAAATAAATAAAAAAAATAAAATAATGCCCTAAAATAAAGCCCAGTTTCGTCAGCATTGTAAATATTTCGTGGTATTGAACCTTTTATTAGAGAAGGTAGTTTCTCCATGAATGCTGCTACATCGTCAGGATTAACGGAGGCGGCTTCGCCAGATATCGCTTTGAACGTAATATTGTGACGAATTTTAAACTTGTTGAGCCAACCCGACGAGGCATTAAAAGTGTTGTTACCCAAGGATTTAGCTATTTCTTTAGCTTTGCTTTCTATCAATGGACCTAAATGGAAAAGTAAAATTATAAGAACAAAACATATTAATCAATCAGAATCCACTTAGTAAGTTAATGATAAAATGACTCATTTTGCTGTAAATTTGTAACGTACCAGTTAATGGAATTCCTTTATTGCGTGCTGCAATAAACCATTCGTAGGACAACTGATCAATTGTCAGCCCTTCAGCATTAAAAAAGCTTCTTTTCTCATTTAAATTTACATTGGAATGCCATTTTTTTATTATCTCTTTTTTTACAATTTCAGAAGCTTGAGTTTTACTAATGCTAAATCGCTTCGATAAATTTCTCACGCTTAATTTTTCTTTGTTGTACACTTCAATCACTTCTATTTTTTGCTTAATAGTTAATACAGACCTCTTTTTATCCATTTTAAAAAGTCTTACCGCACTAATGTATACAAACGAATGAACAATGCATTCCAAAGTACAATAAGCAAACGCACATCGATTATTATTTGGGGAATCCCCTAAATCGCATAAGTAATGGCATAGATTACAAGCTGTTGGTCAAATAGGTTTGTACACCATACGTACGCACCACAAACATTGCAAGAATTAGTATTGTCAACTCTCCGAAGCAGAAGCGTAAATCGTAGAAAAAACGTTAAATTGAAAACATTATGTAAGAGAGAAAATATGTATTTAACATACCCACATTTAACTATGTTATGTGATGTAGTAAATATGATAAACCGTGCCCTGTTGTTAAAGCGAACAAATTAAAAGAGTCTTGGCAGGCTTATTTGTAAATTATGACATGAAAAATTCGGAAAAAAATAAGCTAAGTGTCCGTCCAAGAGAACTTTTTTTATCTAGCGGATGTCCGCGTCCGCTCATGAGAAGCGTCCGTTCAAGGGAAAGCGACTGCAATGCTTTTCTTATGGAGCGCTGTAGGGACCTAGCAACAATGTCCGTTTAATGGGGGTGTCCGCTTATGGGAAGTGTCCGTTAAGGGAGATTGCACTGTATTAGGAATATAAGAACAGCTAATTTAAACTGTTAAGCAATACAGTTTTGGTTATATTTAAGTAAAATTTAATGAAATTAACCCTAGCGATTTACTCTACTAATATATACAATATATGTTGCTGAATATTTTTATTTGAATTGAAAATATATGCTGCTGAATATTTGCAGACAAAAAACTGCACACAGAAAGTGTTGTATCGACAAGATATTTGTTATATTTCAGCAGGTTAACTTGTCAATTTTAAATAACTAAAATTTAACTCAAATTTAACTCAAATAAAACTTAAATTTGGCAAATTTAACAGATTTATTTGTGATTATTTTCTTAGTTTACTAACAATTAACAAAAAAAAAAATGATAATTTTTTATTAATTTTTTCATGCAACGTCATTTAGAACAAACTTTAACGAATTATTTTACTGTTTTTGAACTTTTTCTAAGCTCTTAAAACATTGCTTTTAGAGAAAAAGAAAAAAATATTTCTTAACAATGCAATAATAAAATATATCCTCTGATTTACAAAATTAGATATTGTTACTCACCTTCGTTTAAATTTAAAGAATCTTTAAGTATTTTTTGGACAGTACAATCTCTAACATGAGTAAGGGATTTGAATACTTTTTGATAGAAATCAACCCAAGAACTTATATCATTATAGCTGGGATAGAGCGTTTTTACATCAGATTCAAGTATTGTAAAAATAGCATTATCATTTAAATTGAAAATGTTGAATTTTTTAAAATAATTTGAAGTAGGTAATTCAGGTGTTAGTAGCAATTGTTGTCTCTCAGACATACATCTCTTCCATTGGATGAAAAATTCTTCACTTACATGAGAATTAATTTTTACATATAGAAAATCATTAGATTCATCTTGGACGACTATACTACCAACAGTTTTAGAGACATATGCTCGACGCTTAAGTATTCCCGACAGCGATAATCTTTTTCTAAAGTTGTTGTATGCGTCTTACAATTTTCCAGAGGCTTTTTGTCCGTACTTAGCAGGGGAATAATATACAGTGGCCGACAAAAGTCTACGTACGACCCCTATTTCCACAACTTATGCATTTTGAAAGCATAATAAACCAAATTAATGATACAGTTCTGTTTTAAATGGATTTTTATTAATATATTACAAAAAAAAAACTAAATATGTTTTAAACTTAAACTTTTATTCACTAAAAACTAATAAAAATGGTTGACAAAAGTCTACATACGATATGTGCACTACCATAAAGAACTTTGTTCCAGTATTAAAAGTTATTACTTTTCATTGAAATTAATATTTCGTTGGGCCACCACGGGCATCTAACACTGCCGTAATCGTTTGGGCATCGAAGCAACTAAATTTTCCAGCTCTGCGGACGTAATGTTTTGCCATTCTTCTTGAAGCTTCTCTTTCAACATTGGCGCACTAGTAATATGATTTTTTCGTTCTAGAATCTCCCACACGTGCACAATTACATTTAAGTCCGGGCTTTGAGGTGGCGTGTGCAGCTGTCGTGGAGCATGGTAGAGCAGCCAATCTTTGACAATTTGAGCCGTGTGCTTTGGATAGTTGTCTTGCTGAAAAATCCAACTCTAGCCAATACTTAAAATGTCAACAGATGGTTTCAAATTTTGTTCCAAAATGTATTTGTACAAATAACGATATATAATATCCTCAATAAAAAACTAACTTTCCTACTCCAGAAGCAGCGACAGCACCCCAAACCATCACGCAGCCTCCATGCTTAACAGTGGCGACTAAGTTGCTGTATTTTTTTTTTCGCCATACTCTATCTCTACCATCACTTCCAAATGTGTTATATTTCGATTTCTTGCAGAAAACCATGTCGTTTTCAATATGGTTTTTGGCGAATTCCAATCGGAGTTTCCGATTTTTGTCGCTAATTAAAGGCTTTTTGCGAGGAGTTCTGCTATTATTATTTAAAGTTCTTTGTATTTTTCGTGGATGTACAATTACTTCCGATCTTGTTTCGAGGTCTTGTTCCAATATTGTGGCATTTACTTTTGTATCTTTGTCCACTTCTTTTTAAAGGAAGCTAACGTCTCTACGACTTAGTTTTTTTTGGGCGACCACTACGCTGCTTGTTTTCAGTTGTACCATTGTTTTCAAAGTTTAATAAATATTGTTTGAACTATAGACTTACTTAAATTTAAAAACTGTGATATTTCACCAAAAGATTTTCCTTCATTTCGGCACTTTACAACTAAATTTACAACTACAATTCAATATTAATTGAATCTGCATAAACTTCAACTGAATACTATTTTAAGCAAACATTTAACACAACAAGTAAAAAAAAATCAACGGCACTTTTCTATTAGTAAAAAATATCGGCTTTTTTCGGTCAATATTCAATAACACAAGCCAATGCATGCTGGTCGTATGTAGACTTTGTCAATGCTTTTTTAATGTTTTTCATGAATAATTTTTTAAGTTTACATTGCAATTAATATATATTTTTTGTATATCTATAAAAATAGATTTAACAAAAAAAACTGCTTTATTACTTATTTGTTTAACGCTTTTGATCTCATAAAATGGCCAAAATTATGGTCGTACGTAGACTTTTGTCGGTCACTGTATATCCTTTGGTCCTTTGTGGAAAAATCTGACTAATTAAGTTCGCAAAAAATAAATAGTGTTGACGGTCAAGTCTAAAAAATATGAAAAACGAAAGACTTTTAGAAAACAATTTGACAATTACTTTAAACTTTTTTAGTTAGAATAATAACAAACATTTGTACTTTTAGAAATCTTTTACAACTGACATTTCATAAAACTTTTTAGTTTATATTTTTACTAACTCAATATTAACATTTCTTTAAAAAATTGCTTTTATTATTATCTTTGCAAGTTTTGTACATTTCTAAGCAATTTACGCTGTGTTCTCTTAAATTGATTTGGTATTCCAAATCTTTCAAGACCTGAAATTTATTTTATTTTTTGTATTATAGTTTTATGTAACAAATGTTACATCTACATATATTCATAATAGTTGGAAATTTTGCTATTTCATTTAAATCAGAAGTTTGATGCAGTTCTAGTAATTAATTATGTATAAAATTAGACGTGTTAATGAGAAATCAGTAACCCAAAAAACTTTTATGACCTGTTCCACGATCTCGAACGAAAACCTAAGCGAACGCAAGCTAGTCACTCGAATTCGAGTCAATTTGGGTTTCTCTATTTCGAAAGCTATCGTTCGCCTATACTTACGTGTGTCAATTTTTGTGTTTTACGTATTTACAAATCATAGTGGTGCCAGACCGGATATTTTAAACTTCTATTACAATTTCCTTTAAAAATACCAAAAATACTACTAAGTTTGTTGAAGATAAATACAACATTACTTAACAGTGATCAGCTGTATATGACAAATAAATAAATAAAACAAATAAATAAAACAAAAGCAAAATTAATAAATCAAAAGAAGAAAATCAAAAAAGTACACCAGCGTTTTAAGCTGTTCCATTGTGGATTTCATTAAGCTGAAATTTAAAGTTCTTAAAAAACTACAAATATTCGTGGTATTTTGTTATCCATTCTTTTTTTTTTTGTAAGTATTTATAATTTTTTATTATATCATTCATTCCAGCAAAGAACATTGAAAAATGAGGATTTTTTTTTTAGGTTCTCCGATTTTTTTATATTTTGTACATGAATACTCTATAGTCCCACTTGCGCATAGCCTTTTTCAGATCTCGAAATTTGTAAAAATCGCGATTTTATGTACGTTTTTAATTTTTATAAATTTGATAAAAATGCTAAAAGTGTTTTATAAAAATATTTTCATTTTATAGAATAAAAAAAATATTTTTTTTTTAAATCATTAAAAATAAAAATCAGTATTATTATAAGTAGCTAATATTCCATATTTTAGTACTGTTTTTTTTTTTTGAAAATCGTAGGGGGAAAGTTTTGAAAAATGCATTAGAAAACTGCATTTGCATTAAGTATGCATTTTTTTTTAGCAATCATTTTGTTTAAAAATCCAGTTATAAAGTAGACAAGTGCATCTTCAAAATATCGTTTAAATTAATAACATGCGATATACAATTAAAAAGTTATGGCACTTCAAAGTAAAGTGCTTTTAGCATTTTTTTGATATTTATGAGAACTAAAAACGTGCATAAAATCACGAGTTTTTACAAATTTGGAGATCTGAAAAAGGAAATGTACAAATGGGACCATAGAGTATTCATGTTAAAAAAATAAACAAATTCAGAGGACCCGTGTTCAGATTTTTTGAGTTTTCTAATGGAATGAATGATATATTTTTTTGAAAATATTTTGTTACTCGAAAACAAAAAAGCAAGTGACTGGTTTTGACATTTACGTTCGCACTGTTGACAACTCGTTCGAAATAGAGAAACCAAATTTTGTATGAAAACTGTTACGTTTTCATTCGACTTGTACTTCAAGTCATAGTTCGCATAGAAATTTAGTTAGAGAAACCCAAATCAATTTTCTTTCGCTTAGAAAGCGAAAGAAAGCTTTCTTTCGAAATAGAGAAACAGACCATTATTGTTTTGGATTAAACTTGTGGTAGTCTCTTGGCTAATTGATAAAAATAAAATGAAACACGATCAATTCTTAAAATAGCTTAAATTAAACTTTATTTGGAAAACATAGTTTTTTATAAAAATGTATTTTTTGCGTTGTAAATGTTTTGCGAGAAAAACTAGAATGTTCTTTTTCTACGCGTTGTAAATCTAGAGTTGCCAATGCGTACATTTTACTTTTTAACACAGGTGTGTATGTGGGAGAAGGTACGCCACATTACTCCCCCTTCCGGTTGAGGCAAAATCGTACCTTACGACCGCAACGGGAAGGGATGATCCTGGACTCGCTTGCAGTTGAAGTGACCAGCGAGCGAGTCTACCGCTTAAGTCCTTTAAAGACATCAGCCATTTAAGACTGGCATTGTCTGTCACGATGGTAAACGGCATCATTTCGATATATGGACGAAACTTTTTAACTGCCATTACAGCAGCTATATATTCTTTTTCTGTAACGCTCTAATTTTTTTGACATGCGTTCAGTTTTTGAGAGTAAAACTCTACTCGATGCTCTTCATTTTGGCCGTTAAGTTGATATAAAACTGCACCAATACCATCATCACTAGCGTCGTCACATTGGATCCAGAATCTTTTGGAAAAATCAGCATGACGAAGTACTGGAGCAGAGGTTGGCGCTTTTTTTAAATTTTCGAAAGCTGTTATTGCTTCAGGAGCACGCATAACGCGAAACTGATAGCGCGGGCGACCTGCGACGGTGAACGTGATATATGGCTTACTGTCTTCATATAATTCTATCTGCCAAAAAGCAAATTTTAAATCGACGCTAATTATAAAATACGTTTCGTCAATTCGGCTTAATATCCCATCGATATTTTGAAGTGGGTAAACATCAAGACAAAATCTCTTTTATTACCTTTAATTCTAACATTGTATCAATCTCTCTGTAAACGATTTCCTGTACCGCCGGAGAAATTGGGTAATGCCGATCCTTAACTGGTTCTGTACCTTCAAATAATTTAATGGTGTGCTTTTCTAAATTGGTACAAATTAAACCTTCTTTCTCGAACGTCGGAAACCTTTCCATAATGTTATTTAGTTTCTTTTGTTGTTCAACAGATAGCTTATGCGGATCACATTTATGATTTTCGACTTTAAAAGTCTCCTGTAAATTTTGAACGTTAAGTTCATCTAATGGAAAAATCTCCGGGGCTAATTGAAAAACCTTCCAGAAATCTACACCTAGATAAGCCACTTGCTGTAAATCTGGACATAAATAAAAACGAATATTTTTGATTTTATCTTTAAACTGAACTTCTAATCTAGTTTTACCTAATAATCTATGTTTTTTTTCCGCTGTTGATACTATAAAAAATATTGGCTTAAGACTAATGCCTAATTTTTCTATAAATTCTCTACAATTTTTACCTAGCAAACTAACCGAAGCACCGGTATCTAAAAGGCCTCTAATATCGCAATTTTCGATTTTAATATCCGCGAAAGCTCTAGGGTCAGATTTACTATCAGCTATTCTGATCGCTTTTATAATTAACTTCATAGTTTTTTCTTTTCCGCAAATTTTCTTCTTAATTTTAGTATTGGGTTTATATTGGTCTTTTACAATACATGTCCTCGTTAAAAATTTTATTTCGTACTTTTTCGTAATTTGTTTCTTCCACAGTGTATTTATGTTTTGATTTTTAATAATTCTTTTACCAAATTTATAATCGTTTTTCCTTTTGCCTGTATTACAGATTCACCTGCGGGTTTTACTTGGCACGATGGTACCCCGCTACTACCTCGCTCCTCCGAAAATTTTTGTTTTTGCAGTCGGCACAATTTGGTGATATAATATCTGGTTTACCACACCTGTAGCAATATATGGCTCGTTCAGAAGAGGGGTAATCCATAAAGATGTGGCCATTTTCGTGACAATTCCAGCAAATAAGTGGATTTTTATTTGGCTGATTTACCCATATTGCAGCTACTTTCTCATAATGGTCGTATTCAGTTGGAACTGGTAAAGGCTCTAACGGACTCTCAAAGATTTAATTTCATTGCCTAGCATATCTATTGGCATTTACCGGTGACTGTGGCCTCGAATCTTTTCTAAGAAAAGTCTTTTCAGCCTCTACACACTCTACTCGCAATTGTTCAACAGATGAAACTACCATAGGGTAAACTATACGACCTATATTTTCTCTTATACTACGCTTAACCATCTTTATCATTTCAGCTTCGGGCATAGAAATGTCTAACCCAGATCGCAGTTGGTTCATGGTGAAGAAAAACAAGTCTTTCGACTCTCCTGGCTGCTGTTTCCTCTCTACCATATCTCTCATCAACTCAAAGCTTGATCTGGTTGATTGGTATTGCTGTAGTAAAGCAGTTTCAAAGTGGACCATTCGGATATATAATTTGTACGCGCAAAGAGCCAGTACCACTTTTCTGCAATCCCTAAGACGTTCTACTCAGAAAACAAAGTCTTCTACGGACATTTTATTGCTGTAGCCATCAAATTGAAGACCCTATTTGTCAATGCGGATGCTCAGACTTCTATTTGCAGCGAAATCGTTAAAAGATTAAGCTCTTGACATCTGGCTGAATCCCCGACATATCCATCTGTTGCCTAAAATCAGTTTGCCTATTCAAATTGGGTAAGTCATTTTCCAAAAATCTTCTTCTTTCCTGCTGAGTTTTCTGAACTACGATGCTCAATCTACTAACTGTGGCAGTTAATTCAGCCATGGTCCTCTTCATGTCATAAATTTGGTGACCAACTCCCTTTACCGAATCTTCTAAAAGGTCTAAACTCTTGGTATGCTGCTGTTGTTGTGGTCCTTGTTCTTGATGTTGTCTACTGGTCCCTTGGGCTCCTAAATCATCCTGTAATGCAGAGTTTTCCTGCTGAGCATTTCGGGTATTAGATATTATTGTTTCCGACAAATCTGTTATTTGAGGGACGTTATTCGTGTCGCTTTAGAGGGTCTTCCTACTTTTGCCTAAGGTTTAGGGGTGTTTGGCTTCAAAACTGTATATGAGTGTTGACCGATTCAAATCAAATTGTACTACCTAGTTCTCTTTCTTGTCCTAGTAGACGGCATAGGCGGATCCCTATTTACTCCCATAAAATCAATTTCTAAATTTTAATATTATTATTTTTTATTTATTTATTTAATAGATATAATAAAAATATATATTACAATTTTGATGTTATAATATTGTTATTATCTATAGTTGGCATAACTTAATAGTTGAGAGCCAGATTAGTATTTAAAGCTGATTTAAAATTGTATCCTTAAATTTAACATTATTTTTAAAATTATGTTTGTAAGTATAAATTTCATATTTTTTTTTTTTTTTTTTTTTTTTTTTTTAAATTTCATTTACATATGAAGCTTTTAATTTTAAATTTATTTATAAAATTAATTTAACTCATTTATAATAAACATTGGGTTCATTTGTTTTTAACAATTTTATTTATATAGTAACGTTTAATTTTAAAGTTATTTGTAAAATTCATTTAACTAATTTCTTTTAAACCAAATTGTGATTATTTAACAAACTAGTACATAATATTAAAACATGTACATATATCACATTAGATATTGCTTTATTTCACAAATCCACTAAACAAATTCATCAATTATTAATTTTCTATATTTTAAGCAAATTTCTAAATATTTATATAACATATTATAATAATCAATACCATTTAATATATTTATAACCTCATTTGTAGTTAGCTTGATTTTTCCAAAGTATTTTAGCCTGAATTCTTTATAAATTGGACAGACTCCAACGAAATGAAGAGTATTTTCTGATGCATATAGGTTGCATAGTGTGCATAGTCCCACCGATAAATTTCTGAAACACCTATCATTAAGATCTAATAATCCACCTCTAGCTTTTATTAACAAACTTGTAGCTCTAGACGTATAATTTGAATCTGAGATGGGTTTCATACAATAATCTAACTGCGAGTATAGATCGTGAAATTGTGAGCTTTTAGCATCAGCAACTAAGTCTTTTATTTCCTTTTTTTTAAAGATTCTAAAATTGATGTTGAGTATAAGCATAAAGGATTTAGCGTATTTTCGTGGACAAAATTAATGTTTTCACAAAGATTTGACCATTCTTCAGCCCAATAAGCCTTTTCAGCAATAATCTTTTCAGCAACAATACGAGGTAATCTATTATTCAGTAAGCGCAGAGCTCTGTTAACGTAGTCAAAGTGAAGCTTTAAAGTTTCCAGGTATAAGGAGCTTAAACCAGTTTCTAAGTATATTATATAGTTGGGAGTATTTTTAGGTAATAGCAGCATTTTTTTAATAAAAAATCGAAAAAGTTTTTCAACATCATCGTATTTCACAAAACCCCAGATTTGTGCACCATAAAACATGATTGATCTTGATGCCGCGTTAAAAATTTTCAATTTGCTTTTGTTTGATATTTTGGGATGGTTGATATACTTAGACCATGTCGAGGCAATTGCCATTTTGGAAGAAGTCAATTTATTTGTAATGTGGTTTTTAAAAGATAAATTGTAGTTGAGATCCATACCAAGGTATCTGTAGCTATTTACAATCTGTATGTCATCTGTTCCATAATTCCATCTAAGGCTTTTAGATATTCTAGTGCCAGAACGAAAAACTAAAATTTTGGATTTATCAAGATTTACCTTAAGACACCATTGATTACAGTAATTATAAGGAGCATCAATCATATTTTGTAGTATTGATGGTGAATCAGATAGAATGACAATGTCGTCTGGGTAGAGAAGAATTTTAAGTGGAACATCCAAGACAATTACACCACCAGGTAGAACATCAACTAAGTCATTCAGGTATAAGGAAAACAAAATTGAACTTAAAATGCAACCTTGTTTTACACCACGATCTACGCAGAAAGCTTCAAAATAAGCGTTACCATATCGGATTTGGCTAGTATTATTATCATAATAAAGTTGTAATATGCGAATGAATTTTGATGATAGGCCCATCGACGGAAGTTTGTAAAAAGAGAATTCCTTGGTATAATATCAAAGGCACATGAGAAATCAACAAAAAATGCAAAGGTACTATTTCTTTCTAATTTGTATTAATTTCGATTTTTTTTTCTCTTTTCAGGCGCCGTTAATATCAATTGTATTTTTTTTTTAACTTAGAAATTCAGTTTTTTTAAAATTTCATTTTTTTTAATAATCTGTTTATTTTTTTTTTTAATTTTTTATTAGTTTTTTATCTTTTCTATGTAGGGCTTAAATCATAAAATTTCGCCAATATGGGCCCCGAACACTACAAAAAAAAATCTACCTGAAGGAGCTCCCTAAGGATAAATATACATCTATCACTCTACAGAAGAACACTTCACTCTAACCGCCTACAATGTGAACCCTAAAATGTATATATTCGCTTTAATATATGTGAAATTTTATATGAAATGTATTTTTTATAAAATGTATTTTTTCCCTCCACTTTGACCACTTTCCCTTTCTCCACGAAAGATTTGCAAAACTAGATTATTTTAATGTTTTTTTGTATCCCTTTCCCACATACTTTTGCCTCAAATATACTCTTTCCCCAGCGCTCCTAGCCTTAAAATCGCCTCCAATAGAATTCCCATCTACCAGGCGAACATGAAAAATAATAAGGTTATTTTTTTCATTGATAATTTAAATTTAAAAATAATTTTTAAAACAGTTTTTAAAATTCAGCTTCTTTAATGGTTTTTACAACGCTGTGAATTTACTAGTTTGTTTACATTAGTTTTACTACTAGTTACAACTTTCTATTAAACAGTACGCAAAACAACAACAATGTACTGATGTCATTCATGTACATTAATAACCCATGAAACAGCTGACCGGCAAATAAAAAGAAAGAACACCAAGAAGGAAAAAACATCGTGGGTAAGTATTTTTTTTTTAATAATTTAATTTATTTTTTAATCAAAAATTTCTTTTCTTTTCAGACTGCATTATAGGTGAACCGTGCCAACCCGGTTTCTTGTTTGTATTGCTGCATATATTTTTTTATTAATTTTTCTCCTTTTTTTTCGTTTCAGCAGACAACAAAAAAAAGCAGTCGGGTAAACTGTGGTGTGACTCGCCACATAACCTTAAAAGTTTACCCAAAAGTAACCGAAAGTTTGGGCTGGAGTGTGGTTCGCTCCCGGACGTGTCCCTCTTCCATAACTTTATTAAAACTACTAACAATAAATTAATAGACTTTGGACACGGGCTGGAGCTAGTCACTCCCGAATATTCAACTGACTCCTCCCATTTATAAAATAATAAAAAAAAACAAACTAACTAACAAAGTAGATATTAACACGTTAGTTATTAATTAAAAAAAAAACAATAAAAAAAAGAACTGGGACTAGGGTTGGAGAGTAGTTCCTCCATTTGGCGCACCCCTCCCTATGAATAAACATGCAACGGGACTCGGTGTGTCTTAGGTCCGATCCTTGGACGTGCAGACCACCCTCCTAAGACGGTTTTTTATAAGTACCGTCCACGCCAAACAAAAATGTATGGCCGGAACTTAGAAACATCGTGCTGCCAACCGTAGGAATGTCAACCTCCCGCAACAAATATCCATTTCCATACCAAAAAATTCAAATGATACTTCAAAAAAATATTAAAAAATTTAGTAATATAAATTTATAGTCTGGTTATGAATAATTTAAGCAAAAAATCATATTCAGTTCATACTAGAAACACAATAAAAGTTAAAACAAAACAAAAATTTTTTACTAGGTATATTATTTTACAAAAATTTGTAAATATGTTACTAGAACTTTGTAAAACTAACTTCAAACTAGTTGTATAATTACTAAGCACTTCGGTAATATTCCCCGTGTTTTTTCTGCGTGTATGAGAATTTTTTTCTCTTTTAGCTTAAACTTTTATAGAGAACACACTGATTTGATTACAGTTTTTTATTTTATAATAGTTCACGCAAAAAAAAAACGGGGAATAGCATCGAAGTGCTTTGTACTTATACAACTACATAAGTTTCAAGTTAGTTTTACAAAGTTCTAGTAACATATTTACAAATTTTGTAAAATATATACAAACCTAGTAAAAAATTCATATACATATTTTGCAAGAAATTTGTAAAACTAACTGCAAACTTAATTAGTACTATAATTACTTAGCACTTCGATAATACTCCTTCAGTTTTTTTCTGCGTGTTCTGTTTACAATCGCCAACAAAATCGTCGGCCACTCAACTAGCAAACATTTGAATCGTCCATCGACTTTGAAAATCGATAAAAATGATAATCCTGACTACCGTTGACAGTTTCACTTAAAAAATATGCTTTATTCACACTCTTTACCTAAGATCCAAAACTCGAATGTAATACTTTGTTCATATTGAACCTCAAAATATGTAATTTCATTTTCAACAAGTATCAAAAACTATGAGGTATGCATCGAAACTTAGATTGTCTTGAGCAATCGTTTAATTTGTTCATTAAGTTTGATGTATGAGAAACATAAAATCTAAAAGGCAAACAATGTTCTATCCGAGAAAAAAGAATTATATGGTGCCATATCGAATTAGATAGATACAATAACTACTAATCAGATAAAATTTAATTCGAAAAATGCGGAATACAATTGTATCTACGTGGATGAAATAAGATTTAATTTCTCCAAATAATATTCAATTGAACCGAATTTTAATTCCAATTTGGTATAAATGGTAAAATTTGTACTTTTTAAATGCACAAAACTAAATAAAACGTTGCGGATTGTGTGTTCTTTCATGGAATACTATTTCAAAGTGAAAACTTAGGGTCAGTATTATGGGCAGAAATAAGCAAGTTTTTGTACTTAAATTTTACTGATTAGAATACAGAACCTAATCGTTATATCTTATATATTGTGGGTATTCACAATAGTCATTTGCACACTATGCAAATATGCATAATCGGTTATTTGCACTTTTTCAGCGTTTATCAGAATTGACGATGCAAACTTATTTGCATCGTGTGCAAATGACCATCGCGAATACTCTTAAAAATGTTCGTATTATTGACTTAAAACTTACCTCTTTTATTACAGCGCTTTACTTTTATATATTTTTTTAATATTTCCGTTTGTTGATGCAGTTATTGTTATTATTTTTAACTCACAATTATTTAATTTTTTTCATATTTTATTTTTTGAAATCTGTGTTTTTTTTACACACGCGTCTATATCATCATTGTCTATCATTGGTTAGTACTTCTTTAAAAACTATGCTGGTCAGAACGTTATCGTTTATCAATTGAACAACCATGATGTGCAGGAGCTGTGGTTTCAACGGCGCAACATGTCACACAGCTTGTGCCACAATTGATTTATTGAAGTAAACGTTTGGTAACCGCATATTTTCAGGATCGTGCGATTTAACGCCGCTGGACTATTTTCTGTAGGGATATGTGAAGTCGCTAGTCTACGCCAATAAGCCCGAAACGATTGACCACTTGGAGGACAACATTCGCAGAGTTATTGCCATTATACGGCCACAAATGTTGGAAAAAGTCATCGAAAATTGGACCTCTAGAATAGACTACGTCCGAACCAGCCGTGGCGGTCATTATTGCTTTGGTGGTTAAATGCTGACTTTTTTGATGCTGAATTTTTTAATACAAAGCTATTTAATGTATATTGGAAGGACAGAAGTGCCGAATGCACTGGCTTATTAAGAGGTGGTGGTGTCTTAGTAGCTGTAAGAAGTCATTATAAATCATCTTTATGTATTATAGATAATCTAAACGGTTTGTTAGATCAACTTGTAGTATCTATTTCTAGCTTCAATATTAAATTATTTGTATATGTGTCATATATACCTCCGGATAGTCCAGATACTATCTATGCTGCTCACGTTTCGAACATTTTGACATTAGATGAAAATATGGCAGAAAATGCACACCTTTGTATTTTAGGAGATTTTAACCTTAATGATATTTTTTGGTCAAAATTTTCTGATGATTCTTTTTTAATTCCGGTCAATGTTAATAAAAATCAGGAATCCAGTATCTAAAAAGAATGGACCTTTATCTCCAGAGGATTTTCGTCCAATCAGAATTTAGCTTTTTCTTAAGCTATTGAGCGACTTCATTCTTCGCAAATTAATGAACATCTTACAGTCAATAGACTGCTGTCTGAAGATCAATCTGGCTAGCGTGCGGGGAGAAAATGCAACAACACTATACTGTAAGTTATGGACGACATCCGGCCTGCATATAACAGGGGTGACATAACTATTCTCATCCTAATCGACTTTTTTAAAGCATCGGATACTGTTAACCATGATGGTAGCGTGCTGGCTTATGAGTGTGGGGGTCGTGGGTTCGATTCCCACCAGAGGCACTATTCTGTTTTCGCTACAACGCGCAGAAGGCCATAGTAGCTAGTGCTCGGTTAGGGTAATAGTATATAATTTGTAAAAATATGATTATTAATTAATAAAAAAAAAAATATTAAATCTAGAAAAATATTACGGCTTTAGCAAATTTGCATCCAATCATCTCTGAACGTCATCAACGACAAATTTCAGAACAAATTTTCGAACATAAAACCTGTTATTTCTGGTGTGCCACAAGATTCGATTCCTGAATCAACATTATTTAGTCTTTTTTATAAATGACATTGTTATTGCTATAAAAGTTCGTTGATTTATATTTATGTTGATGATGCACAAATTTATTTATATCACCCATCAGGACTCCCTGAGGATCTGGTATATCGTTTTTAAATCAGGACTTACAGGAAATTTGCAGATCGTCACATAAAACACAAGCACTTACGATTTACAAGAACGACAGATTAACCTTGTCAAATATGTAAGAGCAGTTAAAAATCTAGGAAATATGATCAACTCCTTTGCTAACTGCAAATAACATATCGACTACACTATGATGAAAATATATAGCGTTATAAGAAAGGTTTGGTATTACTTCACATATGTACCCTGTGAAGTAAAATTAAAAGGTGACATAGGACCGATTGTTTAGAGCGCACAACAAGCCGACATTCTGGCTTAAGTGTAAGTCCTCATTGACTTGAGTCGGATTAGGGAAGCATTTTCTCTTCTCTGAATCCTCTTTTCGACCTAACCTAAAATTAAAATTAGTTAAAACTCTAATCAAACCCTTTATTACCTATGGAGCCACATAATCTTGATGCAGTATCAAAGAATGCATTGCAAATACGGCCGAATATCTCAATATTCTTTGCAGATTTTTACAAAAGAATGCTTTTGTCAGTGCTGTAAACATTTCGCAAAGTTTACCCAATAATCTTAAAACCAATCCCCGTATGATGATTTTTGAAATGGCAATCATGAAACATCTTAATACACAGTAAAAAGTCGTGGTTTAATTTTAAAACTTTGCAGTGTTAATTCTAAACTACTTTGGAATTAAATTTTAAATTAATTCCAAAAGAGTTTATATCTAACACCATGTGGTATAAATTGTAATACTTGTGGGAATTGTTTTAACACCCAGAGAAATTTAAAAGTTTTTTAATGACTATTTGGAATAGAAATAACACCAAAATTGTAATTAAATATTTTCAGGAGAAAAAAAAAAAAACAATTCCTGTTAGTTTACAAATAACACCGACGCAGGCATTGTTTTTTTTTTTTTTTTGTTTTAATACTTTCGGTTTTATTTTAATGCCAAAAAAGACTTACGGTCTGTTTTTACAATACGTGTATAATTTCAGACGAACGTGTGGCACCCGAACGAATACGTAAGGAAATGAGTTTTTTATAATTCGTTCGCCTGACTTACGTTTGAGTACGTTAAGCTTTATGTTATGTCAAGCAGTAGAGATTGCCATGACATTGCTTTTCGGTTTTTGTTAGTTTATTTCATATACAAATAACTCATTTTTCGTGCTAAATGGCAACCCAACACTATAATTGAAATATAAACAAAAACAGCTGATTTTTTCTTAAAAAAAAAATTAATTTATTTTGTTTAGAAATAAATATAATTTGTATAAAAAAACAAAAATATTTCCAACTAAAAATGTAAATAAATATAAATATAAATGAAAAAGAGATAGGATTAAGAAGAAAAAGCATTCTAGTTGAGAAATGAATTGTGCATTGGTATTAGCTAATTCTGTCTCTTCTGATCAAAACAATACTTGTGTGTACGTAGTGTGACCAAACTCCAATTTAGTCGCAGTCAACGCTGTGTCGACCGTGGCTCAACTGGTTAAGAGGTGAGATTACGATGCATAGCTTTGATGCTAAGACTGTGAGTTCAAATCACAGTACGACACCAAAAAATAAAAAGTTTTTCATATAGAGCAAAATTAACAATATAAAATACTTTGTTCAATTGACACATAAATTAACCACTGACGAGTCCCAGGAGGGGGACGAAACTGCGGCAGTCTGGTGTATCCCTTGTGTCCGTAAAATTTTTCAATAAAAATGTTTTCTTCTTCTTCTTCCTGTAAAGAGACTAACTAAAGAAAATAAAAATCATTATTCTTTTTTTATTACAATTTTTTGTTAAAAAGTATTACAGTAAAACCCAGTTAAGATGAACTCCGAGGGACCAAAAAAATTAGTTCGTCTTAAGCGAGGTTCGTATTAAGCGGGTATTTTCTACAATAAAATATGCACACAGAGAAATAAAGTGCCAACCGAATTGAAAAGTGTATAATAATGGCAACAACTTACAAATTCAGTTAGTACAACGTTATTTACATTATATTTCTGAATAGTTTGGGTGTTGCAACTAAAATTCAGTTGAATTAACCGAACTTTGTTCTGACACCTAATGTTCATTTGTACCAACCGACTGAAATTCTTAATAACCAAATTTGAGTGATTGTAACCAATTTTCAGTTGGCAAATAACAAAATTTTTCTCTGTGTGTGTATTTATTAAAACAAAAACAAGATTTTTACATAAATAAAAAGTAAAATTAGCATTTCATGCATTCACAATTAAAATTCAATTAAAATTCTTCATTTAAAACAAAAAAAAATATGTTATTTTTTCTGAATGACTGAATTAACGATTTCATTCGTTATAAGTTTTTTCTATTGCCAAAATATGATTGTCAGCTTCTTCGGCACACGATTTTGTTCGAATGTATTACTTGACAAATTTTCAACATCGGCAGGATTAACAATTTCCAATATTTCTTCACCTGATAAAGTATGTGACGTTAAAACATTAGCATCTATATCTAGAAAGTCATCCACGGATATGAAATTCATATTATTTCTATCCCATTAAACGGATAAAGAGTGTACTAAACATGGTAATTTGTATGAAAACGAGTTTTGGGACTGCTTAAAACAGTACGTAATAACCGAGGGTTCGTATTATAAGATGTATTTTATATGAAAATTTTTGCCAAAACGTCGGGACTTTTAAATTAGTTCGTATTAACTGAGGGTTCGTCTTAACCGAGTTTTACTGTATTTGTTTTTTTAATATTAAATTGTGTTGCCTTTTTTCTTTGACGAATACTTTTTTGTGAACGTCTGTTTTTGACGTTTGTGACGTTTCAAATCGCATTGTGGAAACCAAAAAAAGAGACGAAAACGACAACTCTTACGTTTTTTACTCAATTCAAAGTGACATTAGCATTACAAAACCCAAAAATGAATTTCTTCACTCATTTACACGAATTTTTTGAGTGACACGTCTTACAAAAACAGACCGTTAAATTTCTCTCTTAAAACAATTTCATTCTTTAAAGTTTAAAAACAACACCTAATAAGGTATTAAAAACAGCTGTAAAAATGTGCCTCTCTCATGAAACTGCTTGTTTTGGTTTAAAAATATCACCAGAAAAAGTATTAAATCTCTCTCTTTGTGACAATTAATGGAGTTAAAGTTATATTTTTTAACACCACGCGGTTTTAAACAAGCAAAGTCATTGAAACGAAAAGATTGACAATGTTTATTAAAGTGAAAAGTGGTGGAAAATTTTATTTTGTACCTATTGTGGAACCAGAAAGTGAGGAATTCACATCAAATACAATAATAGTTTAAAGTGAGTATTGACTGCAAGTCCTTATTAAGTTAAATCTTCTATAATAAATTTTTTTTTGGATTATAGTTATTAATAAGCTGGAAATTCATTTAGAAGGCAGAGAACTGCAGTTTAAAGATCGAGACGGTGTCCAAATAGATTTTGATGACCTGCCAGAAATAATTAAGCAGTATAGATGTTGTAGCTGTTTTTTTAAAGAGTTCTGTTCGACGAAACAACAGAAGTAACAAGCAATTAAAAAAACATTAAGCGATAGTTCACGACGATGTCTGGTACGTGAAGCCACAAACTTTTTGCGCAAACGAAGTGGCAATTACCCAAACCGAGAAGACAAGATCGCGGTAGCTGAAGCTGTTATATGTTTGTTTCCGGCTTTTAAAGTTGAAAACAGCAAATGTGGTGGCATTGTAAGTATTATATTATATTGAAAGTGTGATTTTAGTTTGAAATATTTACATCCTTTTATTTGTGTTATGGTAAAATATTACAATAAATATAAATTAAAAATTACTAAACATAAAACTAAAGTTGTTTAATTTATTTTCAGTGAAATTTTATAAAAAAGGTTATTAATTTTAGCCCTTCCTAAGTTAACACCCGTTCAGTGTACCATATATTCCATTAGGTATTGAAAATAACACCCATTTTAGAATACAATATATTCCTAATGGCATTATTCTAATTCTTGGTCAGGTGTAAAACGTATTCCATAGGGTATTATATTAATGCCAAGTTACTTATTGAATATAAACAATTTGGTTTTATTTTAACACCAAAAAATAATAAACCATAATGCTATAAAACACATAGACCACAGCAGACTGCAGAGCTACACGACTGCAAATGCCGTAGACTGCAATCGTCGCCGTGTGGTCAGCTACTTATTATTTTGGAAACGACAGCAGCATAGTAAACAGCTGATCACGATTCAATTTAAAAATATCAACAGCTGTTTTTTATACAAATCAGGGATGTTAAAGTTGGTACAATTGTACTTTTTTTTGGTACATTTTGACCTTCTAAAGTACCGTGGTACTACCGCGACTCATTTGGTACAATTTAAAAATTTTTAATTTTTCCCCTTTTTGAATTTTTAGTATAGCAAACAAATTGTTATTGTGTCCTTTTTCATTGCATTTATTCGTTTTATGTAATGAGCTCTTAAAATATATGCGACTATATCCGCCAGATTTTACGATTTATCATCATTTTAAGGATTTTGAAGAATAAAGTTGGCAATTTTTTTTTTTTAATATCGATTAAAAATTTACGATTTTTTACAAAATTTATCTGGCAGCTCTTACATATATTGACACTTGTTGCAGCCAACTTCACTTTTATTTTGAATTTATTAAAATTCTGAAGAAGTGAAAATTGATATATAGATATGGCATCACTTATAACATATGGGAAAACAGTGGACATTAGAGTGAGGTGAGTTTCTAAAAATAGAACTGTTGTGTTGTTGGAGTTGTACTTCTGAGATTATGTATGCAAGAACAAAAACACCGTGTATTGAATAAAACTAGTTTTAATCACAACAAAACTCGACCTAACTATAGCTCAGAGGGCTAAAGCGCTCTGTCTAACGTGTAGTGCGAGTGCATGTGGCATTAGAAATCAGTTTATCTATACCACGGTCAGTGATTGCACAGAAAAATTTCATATAGACGCAATCGAACAAATAAAAACATAACAAATATTACATTATTCAAAATTCAAAAAAAAAACAGGGTCACTGACGAACGTTCAATACCAGAAACTGCGCAGTCTGATTCAGAAAAAATTGAATATTTGCAATGTAGTTATGATTTTTAGAAAATACACTCATTCTTCTCTTCCACGCCTTTCACAATTAAATTAAATAAAATTGCATATTAATTATAGTATTAACTGCAATTGTCTGAAAAAGACGTTAAAATTCAAACTCAAACGAAAATTAAATTATTGTTAAAGAAATGAAAGAAAATTCCAAACAATCTTATATATGTTTAATTTAGAACGAGCTCTCAACCTCCGTATATTTACAAAAATAAAGCAAATCAAACATATTAGCTAGGTTAATACTAGTATTTCGATCTGGTTAAAGATCTCATCAGAACCCAATGTTTTAGAAAAGTTATAGCCTCCATAATAGGCAGAACTTTAACAAAAAAACCGATTAATCATTAATTTTGCTCCATTCTTGTCTTCTTAGTAAAAATATTACTTGAGCCAGAGTAAAAAACTAAAATTTTTTTAACTGAAGTCGTTAAAAAATTAAAACGTTTGTAGTTTTTGGTCGGTAGTAGCTAATTTTCAAAATGAACTGAATGTCAATATGTTTCCAGACATTTCTAGTCGTTGCTGGAATTTTATCCATTCCACACTGGTCTGCAAATGTGGAAATAGTTTTTTTCTTTTCAAAATATAATAAAAACTAAGGAAAGAAACAGACTACATTAGCCAACATTATCAAGTCTCATACAGACTAAGGATTGGTTAAGAGCGACAAATTTATGCTGCTATGATGTAGAAATTATTATTATTAACTAAACAAATAATTCCATGATTTGGTCTCATATATTCATAAGACTTTTTTATGCCTTATTTTATTCATACATATAATGTATGTTATTGGAAGGTTTTGTTTTTTTTTTCTGTACAAGAGAATTTTTATGTTTTTTTTTTTGTTGTTTTAATAAATTTAAAAAAATGGTACCGTCAACGTCCAAAAAGTACAATATTTTTTGGATGTTGGTACAAAATTGAAAACTCCATTTAACATCCCTGATACAAATGCATTTTTGTTTCAGTAGTGCCAATTACATCTTTTTTTTCTTTATTAAAATAGAACAACATGCTTGGTTGTAGACACGTATATAAAGTTCACTTAAAAATACAATTACTTATTTATAATACATTATTATAACGTGAAAATAAATTTATATAACCCCTCTTGAATATTAATGCAATTATACCATTTGATGTTGCGACTTTTTTGTGTTTAACAAAATAAAATATTTTTAAGCACTAATTTGTTACATATTTTGTTTTATTGTCAACACTATTTTTGTTTTGCAGCCAACAAAAATAGAAATTAACCTAAGTTGACTACAGCGGCAAAAGTAGTCGGGTAGCCGTGTAGTTGTGTTGGTGCCAAAATAATCGTTTTCATATAAACGTGTGTATTTTATTTTTGACAGGCTGTAGTCGAGTAGCTGCAGTCGTCTATGTGTTTATAGCATAATACATAATGGTGTTATTTTTATGCTCTCAAAAACGAAACTCTCTCACTGTCTGTTTTTAATCTCTGTATAAGTATGCCATAATGGAATACATTTAACACTTTTTAGGGATTGTTATATATACACACCGGCTCGGTGTTAAAATTAAACTAAAACTTTTTACTGTGTAGATAAATACTTGTTTAAAATATTAATGTTTATTAATTCATTATTTATTTTTAAATTTCAATATCTTTTTAAGTAAAATTATTGTTTAAATTTATATTTATTTTTAAGTTTGATATAATTTTTATTAAAAATAAAAATTATAGTTTTTCCGACCTTTAATTGTGCAATGAAAATTATTCAAGTTCGAGGCCATACTCTATATTTCTTTATTAGGATATTGTCCTAACAAATGAGGAGCATCTTTTCAAAACATGATTATTCCACTTTTGACAAAAGTAATTTTTTTTTGTTTGGTAGCATTGAATTGAAAACCCAACGAAAATAAAATTTTGCGAAATCTCTATAATTACAATAGGAAAAAAAAAAATTAAAATGCATGATTTCATCAAAAGTAGATTATTCCACTTCAAAGTGACATTACCCATTTCATATATACATTTTTGGAACAAAATATGATTAATCCAGAAGTTTATTAACTATTCTAGTCTAAATTGCAACAAAACATGTTTTATCCCTACATTTTACACTCAGAACTTATGTTCTTTATTTTTTTAAAACGGCGAGCTGCAGTTTTTGTTTTTGAACGATTGCACAACACTAGTGTAAACACGCCCAACCTGTGAAACTCTGATTAGGTCGTTAATTCATATTTTGAACAACATGGCGTTCGTTTGACAGTTTAGGCATGATTGTCATTATCAACTGAGCACGTGGAGCGAATTTCCATTTGCAGAGTGTATAAAAGTGGTATTTTGTGAATTGCAAACACAATCGTAAGAGTTATTAATTTTGGAAAATGGAGCGTCAAAGTACAGTAAAATATATTAATACAGGCTCAAGAAATAGGAAGCGTGGACGGCAAAATAAAAATAAGTTAGTATTACCAGCTACATATTATGTTTTTAATTTTGTCTTATTTATCTACTAATCTGATTTGCATTTTTATTTTATTTTAGGGACTACTCGGACTATGACCCATGTGCACTGGCATTTGTAAAGCCTTGTAATCAAGGCGAAAGGAGTAAATTTGGTTGCAAACATTTCCGGACCAAGGCTATTTTGAAAAATCGTAAAGCATTGTACAAACACCAGTCCAAGGTGGAGCAGGACTGTCATTTATCGAGATTCATTTCAGGTTATGACCCTGTGCGTCGTCGCCAAAGTAAAACAGTTCCTCAGAAAACCAGACCTAAGCAAAATTCTACCACTATTTTCTAAAAGAAATGGTCATCCTAAGGAAGTATGGAAGATATTTTTTATAAAATCTATGGGCTTAAGCAGAGCAAGAGTCGATGTTCTGGTAAGAAAGCTAGGCAATGGAGAAATAATGAAAGAAAAATGAGGAGGAGACCGAAAAAGCTGGAAATCAGCAGATATCAAGCAGAAGATTATAGCATTTATCAATAAATTGTAAGCTGTTGAAAGCCATTATAATAGGTCAAAATCCAAACGTATATACTTAAGTTCAGAACTAAGTGTAGCTAAACTCAGAAAAATGTACATTGATTCTGTAGAAATTCCGTTTAGAGCCAAAGAGTCATTCTTCAGGTCGGTTTTATTAAAAACTTTAACTTGCACTTATTGCACTAGATATCTGATACCTAATTAGTTTCAGCAAAACAAGATTAATCCGCAGTGGTTTGAATCATAACATGATTATACCAATCAGCCGCGTCAAAACAAGATTATTCCATTTCAAATCTTGCATTTATTCCAAACATATTACTGCTACATTTTTGAATCCTGTGCAAAGCAATGACTAATCTTGTAGTCTATAACAATGCAAAAAAAAATTCGGGTTAAATACATAGGGACATACCTAAAAAACTATTTTCTAAATTTGTGCGAAAACGCAAAAAGTGGAATAGTCATGTTTTGAAAAGATGCTCGTCAAATAATTTGTAGAGTTTTTGTTTTCAAATTTATTAATTGACCCAATCAGGAATGTGTTGGTAGATCTATTTCGGGAATTTTCTAGGTTTCCATCATCAAGTATTCATATTAACTAGTTTCCTCACTAAATGAGAACTAATACCCAGCAAAATAAGAGCTGAGGAAGAAGTAGTAAAAACACCACATCTACTGAGTCGGATGTGGTGCAAATTAGGTGAATCATTAATGATTTTAACATTGTCGTGTCATTGGGCGGATGGAGTGAATATATAACTTCTTTAATAGCATTTTAAACAGTGCATGGATGCTATTTTTCAATAGTTCATGGAAGGTCTTTTTCAAATATATATTAACATTTTTATTTAATAAAAATGTGCAGCATACTTAAGGGAGGTTTCTTTAAATATTAAAAAAAAAATCTTTTGTTGCCAGCGAGTATTGAACACAGGTATATAAGTTACGATCTGCTGTATTAAGTAGACCGCGCTACCACTTGCACCAAAATTACTTATGCAATACAACAAACTTAAAACGAACTTAAGTTGAAAATATTGATATATTTTTATGAAAACAAGAAAAATATGCTACACAAATATATAATAAAAAAGAAAAAATAATGATTTTTAAAACATTTTTATTATGTGATTTCGTATCACTGAGATATAAATTATTTTTAAAATATTTTTAAGTTTTGATGAGGTTAAAAAAAATATTAAGAAATAATAAAAATTCTCATTTAACAATTTTGAATTCATTGCATATTTTAAAATATTTTTTTAATAATTAATTTGACGAGAAGTGTCTTTAATAAGATAATGACAATGAGAAAAAAAATATTGGAGAAGTAGTTTAAATACAGGTAGGGAAAAGTGGCCGGCAATGAAACGAGTGTGCCTTGGAACTTAAGATCGTTTAATGTTCCCGTATTTTTTTCTAAAGATTTGGAGAAAGAGGTCGGTAAAAACTCTTTAGGTAAATTAAAGTGATATATTTAAATTAAGTAAAAGTTATTAATTAATTAATTTACTAATTAATTATTATTATTAATAAACTAGCTTTCAAAATTTGGCTTCGATATTTTTCGTTTTTGCTAATTTTTTGCGATCCGAAACATAGAATTAAAAAATCAAATGGATTTTTAACCTAGTTTTTTTGAATACTGCACCCGTTTCAAGGCACACCTAAAAAGTATATCTTAAAACAAATATGAAAAATTCGATAAACTAGTTTTTAGCAGTGAAATACATCTTTGCATTTTCTTATCAACATAACAATAAAAAATATAAAACCTTAGGTTTTTTATATTTTTAAATAAGTTTTACAAAAAGTTCCATCGCAAAGGCAAAAAATAGATTTTTATAAAATAATTATTTGTCCACTCTGGATAACAATTTTCTAAAAAAAATTTCTTTATGATTAAAGTCAAAATATTAATTATTGGGTCGTTTTTAGATTACTTAATTCTCTTAAAATACTCAGAAAAAAATAAATTAAATAAAAAATACTAAAAAAAATAATTAGAATTAAAAAAAAAAAATAAAATAATCTCCTAAAATAATCAACCTTCTGATTGCAAATCCAACCACTTACCACCTCAACATCCATATAAAAAAAAGAATATATGAACTTTTGAAAAAGAACTTCTTATGATTTTTTTAATTTAGGTAGCAATTAATTTATATGGTGATACAAATGCTGTTTAAAATAACTTTAATTTAACATTTTTGGCAGTTGTTAACAATAACTTCTATTAAAGTAAAAAATGTGCGTATGCTAATGCTTTGGAAGTCAAGTTAAAGAGGTTCTTAAAGCACTACTTCCACTTTATTTGCTGGGTATATATATGAGCTCAAAGTTAAAGATTATCACCAATGATCAAAAAATAAATTGAAAACTTTCTTTTTTTTGTGTGTATTTTTACCTTTGGTAAATATTCAATACAAGTTTTTTATTTTTTCTTCCTTTCTATTTGTACATTTGTTTTTAAAAACAAAATGTACAGAGGGAGTTTTTTTTTAAGTTTCAAATAATATGTCTTACAAAATTTATAATGTCTGAGATAATTTCTAGAGGCTTATAGTCTTTGTTTAGTGATCATCCGAATTTGCCTCAACACCCTGTTTACCTTATCGGTAAACTTCCAATATTTGTATTAATGAATTTTCTCATTATCCCTTGTTTTTGGTAATTTTAATCACTTACATGTAGTTAACCTTAAAAAGAAAGAATTAGTCTCGTTTTGACTACACAGAAAAAACTAAAAATGAGTTTCAATTAAAAAATTTATTGAATCAATAAATATTTTGATTGATTTTGCACCTACCACTGAAATGATAGTATTAACTAAGAAAAGTTGCAGACCGTTTATTAAAACATATTCAATTAAAATAATAATAATATCAATTAAAAAGGTTATTGGTGTTTTTTACAACTTTAATTAAAAGTATAATAAATTTGATTAAAATTTTAATTGAAACTTAGAAAGAGAGCAATGAAAGTTTTAATTAAAAATTCTAATTATAATATTATTGTTTCATGCCCCCCTTTAAATAAAAAAAGCAATGTAGGTTTGTAAATTAAATTTACATTTTTATTTATATAAATACTATATATATTTTTTAGAAAAAAAATTAATTTTAAATGAACAAAAAATAAAAAGTTTAAAAGTATTGGAAAAATAAATTTAGATTAGGCTGACAATTTTGAAAATATATTTTATACTTCATTTATACTGCAACCAAAAACCAATAGCTTTTGAAAACTGCTAGTATTTACATGTCAAATTTGATACACATATTTTAATAAAAACTAGCCGTTTTCATAAACTACTAGCTTCTGGTTGTAGTATAATTGAGGATTATTGTAAATAAGGAAAAAACAATTCAATTCAAGTTTAAAAAGTATTGATAAAACAACATAACTGTTGACATAACAAATTTTGTGATAAAAGATTTCATTTTACTAGGATTTAGCTCAAATATAACTTAATTTAAATAGTTAGTTAAATGCAAATTCTTAAATTTTATGGGAAAAATAATCTTCTGTTTATGAACAAAGAAATCTTATAAACACAATCGCTAAATACATTGAAGCTAATAGAATCGAATGCAGTGTTTCAGATTGTTCTGATTAAGTTGAATGCAAAATAACAGTATATTTTTCTAAAATCAACAGAAATATTAGCTTTGTAGAAATATTAAATTTGTAGAGTGCTATTTTTAGAAAGGAAGATTTTAATTCCCATAAATTTTTTTTTATAGTTCACAATTTTTTATAATTACTTTAATAGTTAGCAAATATTTTGTTGATTTTAGCAGATTAATTTGTTACTTTCATTTAACTAAAATTTAATTTAAATATAACTTTATTTTTGTTTATTCAACAGACATATTTAGCAAAAAAATCTTATTGTAGCAACGTCATTTGGAAATAATTTTCAGTAGTTATATTAGTGTATTATAAATTTTAATAGAAACCAGATTATTATAGATATAGATCAATAGTTTTTGTCAAGAAATTTTTTCACAAAATCCATTGCAATAGTTATGTAAAAAATGTTTTAGTCTGCTACGTGTAATGTATATTTTTACTGACAGATATTTTTCTGTAGAAGAGATAAAACATAAATACATATCAATTATTCTTTTTTACCTCATGTCTTCTGATTTTCTTTATACTAAAAATATATGTATATTGAATGAAACAGAAATATTTAAAGACGTGCATTGCACATAGCATATGGACTATTGTTAAAAATAAAATTTTAAATGGTTTTTGCTAAAATATTGACCAATACACCAAAATATAAAAAAAGCTTTAGTTAGTCTCTTTACAGGAAGAAGAAGAAGAAAACATTTTTATTGAAAATTTTTACGGACACAAGGGATAGACCAGACTGCCGCAGTTCGTCCCCCTCCTGGGACTCGTCAGTGGTTGATTTATGTGTCAATTGAACAAAGTATTTTATATTGTTAATTTGCTCTATATGAAAAACTTTTTTTTTTTTTGTTTTTTTTTTTTTTTTTTTTTTTTTTTTTGTTTACAGTTTTGATATATCGTGTTTTATAGAAGAAACTTTCACGAATTTCATAAAAAAAATTTTGTATAAAATTATAAAACACCTCCGATTCCTCTGGAAACTCGAGGTTGAAAATGAAATACATTTTAAAAAGCATATCGAATGCATCTAATATGGTTAAAATAGGGTATTTATAATCATCGAAGTATATAAAAATGTCTTTAACTTCACGTACTTCTCCAACAATTAGAAGCCTAGGCTGTATGTTTTTGTTTTGGAGAATAAGAAGGTTAACCTTAATAGTCAACTCTTCATCAGTTTTAGCTAGAATCGCAAACGAACTTTGCGAATCGTCAATTGAAAACTTTTTTTATTTTTCTGGTGAGGTGGGAACAAATAGTGTAGATACCATAATATTGTAAAAATGTTGGACTCTGTAAATAAAGGAAAAAAATAAAATTAAAAAAATTAGTATACACGTGTGTAATATGATTTATTACCTTCATCGTTGTTATGCATTTCAATAAATTGTTTATTCACGAAAGCAGGCGAAACTTTTGTTTTTATATTTGCAAAATCTTCTCCGCGCATTGTGACCATCTTTCTTTAAAGTTTTTCGCCATCGGGAACATCAAACTAAAATCTATATCGATCTATATGTAAATAATGAAATATTAATTTTTAAGGGCCAGTATTAATATGAACACTAAAAAGGATTTTACTAAAAATTTACTTAAGGGGTTAACCATCTTTAGATTTTTTATATTTACTGATTTTTTATGTGACATTTTGATAGTGTGAACTTTTTGTTTAATAATGTGAACATTTTGGGGCAAAATTTGTAGAAATAAAAAAATTACAGCTTGTACGCGGTAATTATTTTAAATGATTTTTTCCCACATTTTTTTTTTAATAAACCATTTGCTTATTTTTTTTAATTGTTTAAATATTGTTGCCAATATTATTTCTAAAGATATTTACCTCTTACTTTATACATTTTATTTTAAAAATTTCCTAATAAAGTAAAATTTTAATTAAAAATTTCACTTAGTGCCGAAAACCGAGAAACTTCTTGGAACAATTGACATGTCATTGAAAACGTTATTTATTATCTCTAGTGCTCAAAAACTTTCTTTGCATAACAAATATTCCACATAGTTTTCATAAAAATGGTATATATGCGTAAGAACTCAAATTTATAAAAAATAAAATTTGGAGAAAGCTTTCCAGGAAAAACTGGAAGACTTCTGGGAACAATCGACATGTCTTTGGAAAGTTTATAAACTCTAGTGCTCAAAACTATCTTTCACAACAAATATTTTTATATTATATTATATATTTATAATATACTTTAAAAACTACTATTACTTTATCAGTTTTGAATACTAGATATTACAATTATGTACATATATATTTATAGTCATATGCATAATTATTTTTTAAAATTTATAAACTGTTTATGAAACAAATTTTCATACAAAAATCATTTGACAAGCCTTTTATAAATTTTATAAAATTGAAATGTATATTAGGTTATAATATAAATTTATAAAACTTTTATAAACATACCAGCTGGTAAGCAGAAGGTTTTATATATTCTGGCCACAACTCAAATATTTCTGCCGTTTTCTTTGATTCTTTTATTTGAGTAAATCGAAATGGAGCACATTGTCGCCAATAAATGTCGAACTCATCAGCAGCAATTTGTTATTAAAATTAATTTGAAACTGTAGTGTAAAGTTTTTTCAAGTTTACAGGATTTTTAAAAAAAGTAACCTAAGCATTTGGCACATCATGGTTTCATGAAGCATGCTTAGTAGAAAAAATGAAATTTTAATTGTTGTTTCCAAGTATATAAGTCTGAAATCAAAATTGATTTTCGTATATTTATAGATTTTTTTGAAAACCATAAGTTTTTTTTAATAAACACACATTTTAAACCAGTTTAATTTCATACATGTGTGGAAATCAATTTAGACTCTAGACTTGTAAACCTGGCCAGAACAATTTAAATACAAAATTTGTGTTTTAACCGAGTTTGATTCACATAATGACATTTAATAAATAAACTCCTTTCAGCAAATTTTAACTCTTTACAAAACATGTCGATGCATTTTAGTTCTTTACCATTTACATCAATTTTATTGTCCGATGGACGTTCTTTATAAGAAAGAATATTTTTTAAAAGTCTTTTAAATTTGTTATAAATCTTTCCTCTTTTTCCATTAGTATAAAAGTCCTAAAAAAAATATGTAAAAACAATTTGAAAATCTAGATTTTTAAAATAGTTTATGAATACTTACTAATTGTTCTGATGTGAAAATTTGACAAATTTGTTTTTCCATGTCAGCGCAATCTGAAACACTGCATTCCATTCTATCAGCTTCAAGGTATTTTGCGAATGTGTTGATAAGAAGATTTCTTTGTTCTTCAAACAGAACAATGTTTTTCCCATAAAATTTAAGAATTTCTTTTCCATTATATGTTGTTTTTAATATATCCATAACAGATACCGATGACTAATTTTTAGTGTATGATACTGATGGTTCATTTGTTGTCGAGATAATTCAGATACTTGAACGTTATTGGAATGATTTTCAAACGATGTCTTCCACTTTATCCAATTAAATTCAAAAATAGCCTGGTCTCCTATTCTAAGGTTTGTAAAAAGTTGTTGATAAGGCTGGGAGTAAGGATTTTAAGAACATCTAAATTTATATTTTCCTCTGAAATTTAAATAAGCAAATGTTATATTAATTTGTATTAAAGCCAAGGCATGTTTTTGTTTTAGAATGTTACCATTAAATTTTTCATATAAATGCTTTAACTTCCATTTTTCCAACAAGTTACTTAGTTCATCGTCGTAAGTATCCATTTGTGTATATTTTTAATAAATATTTTTGTAGAATTCTTTTAATTTAATAACTACATTGCCGTGAGCAGTTTCAGTTTTTTCGGGTGGTGGTCCAACTATATCTAATAGTATGAAAGAAAAATAATTTTAAATATACCAAATTTTGGCATCACTCTCTTTGAAAGAAAGCAGTTAATTGGTTGGCATGTTTACCGTATATATTTATAAAGGTTAAAATATTGGAAACTGGCCCTTTTTCAAATGCTCCAAAATGTATATTAAAAACAGAATCAATTTCTTGCAACAAAGAAGTAAATCATCACATGTTTATTAAACATATCTCAAATAATTCAAAATCAGTTGTAAATCTTGAAATAATCATTTCTGATGAATATTTTTAACCCCAAACGTTTGCTTCCGAATAAAGTACGAAGCTTTGCAATGGCATTTTTAAATTGTGGCTGATTTGGTTACTTATGTCTTTGTCGAAGAAATGTTTTTTAAATCAATGTCTTCATTTGATTTATTTTGAATTAAAAAATTTGCAAAAGCCATTTGTTGTTTAAAGGCAAAACTTTTTGCAACATTTTTTCTGCAGGTAGTAATATGTGAGTATATTTTGAATTCCTTATGTTTTCCTTCGTAGCTAAAGTTCCACAAATGTCTTAGAGGGCCACATTGTTTAATAACTCTTGGATAATGCAGAAGGAAATGGAATTTTGGTATCAATTTCTTTTTAAATAAAATTTCATAATTTTTATTAAAATTCTCAATTTTTGTTTGTATTTGGTGTATTAACAATTCAGACACCTCATAGCACAAAATGCCATTAATCATTTAAGAAAAACCCAATAAAAAGGACCAAACAATATAATTATTTGGAACATATTCTCCGATTAAAATGGTAAAATATTGACAAAATGCCATCATTTGCCTTGCGACATTTTTATTTTATGATTTTCCAGTTCTTTAAATGAAATTTTTTTTTTCATATCCCTTGTCAGATTTATCATATTTAAAAGTTTTAAGGCGGTTATTGAGAATATCTAATGTAAAATATTTCATTGTTCTAGTAAAGTATAATATAGATTCACAAAGTACGTGGTGACAAACTCCTTCATATAGATAGTGCATTACGTCTACTGCATAATTTTCCGTACAATGAAATGAAGGGATTTTATTAAAAATGCATACGGAACTTATTCCGGTTTCTGACATTAAATCTCTTTCTATGGATTGCCTGTAATTTATTCTGTTTCTTAATATCTTAGAATTTTTAGAATATTGTGTATGAGCTTCGCATTTTTTAATTAAACAAAATCGGCAGTAATAATTAGCGGAAAATGACTTTGAAAAACCGAGCAAACCATTTAAGCCAAGATTATCGCCATCGACCTGTTTATGCCATCTTTGGTTTCAATATCAATTCCTCAACTTCTAGTTTTTGTAGCGTGTTCAGTAATAATTCGAAGCATTCATTTCCATGGAGTTTAATGTCTGCAGAGTTAATCGTACATGCCAAAAAAATTTCGTTCAATTTTGATGACTTTTTCGTAACTCATGCAAAGCTGTAGTAAAAATTACATACAGAGTTAGTAGTGGCTTTTGATCCCTGTGCGTTATTAACTCCAAAATCATCGGCGTAAAGGTAATATGGTATTAAAATTTTACTTGGATATAAACTTTTTTTGTCTCCATAAATCACCTTGAATAAAATTTCCAAATTTCGGATTGTTTTCCGTACTTTCCGTGTGCTCTAAGACATCTTGAAGATAGTCATTACGTTCAAATATTTTTTTATTGATACTCAATGATTCAACTTCGCTAATAAGACCCTTTTCCTTAAGGTTTTTCTGTAATTTGAAATCCGATTTAACATCATTAAATAAAAACTTTATATCACATAAAACGTCTGGGAGATTTTTTTCAATGCAGTTAAAAGGATTTTGACATTCTTCGAAAAATTCAAGTACCGGGCTTTAATATTAAATTTTCTACCAAACATTTTATATTGTTTACGTCTGCACGAGAAAAATTACTAAAAGAGTGCAAATTTATAATAAAGTCAACAGCAGAATCGTTAATTTTTGTAAGATTTTTTTGGTAGTCAAATTTTTTAATTGGCTTGTTTTGAATACTGGAATTGCAGTCCATGATATCACTTTCATCATTAGTTCGCAACACCATAGATGTATTAGGGTTAAAATTGTATTCTATGGGCTCACAATCCATACTATTTATGTAAAGTTTTGGAGAATCTTTTCCTTTAAAATGGTTAAGAACATGTCTTTTGTAGGAAAATTTCTGATGAAATTCTTGATAACAACCTTGAAATGTGCATTTATAGGAGACGTTTGGAGGAATTACATATTGTTTTAAATGAACAAACAATTCCTTTGGCGTAGAAAATGTGTTTTCACACAGAAAACATTTTATTTCCATTTTAGTAACAAAACGTTGTAGTTTCTTCTGCAGTTCATAAATACATTTTGGAGAAAATATAACAAAACAGGAAATATGGGCATTAACTAATTAAAAAATAATCAAATCTAAATACTTACCTTAAATATCATTCACAGCAATTTTGTTTTTAATTAAAAATGTTCTGCTACTGTTAGTGTTAATTTGGGTTTTAAAAAAAATGTAAGTTATTGACCGGGAAAAATATGAATTTTGTTTATATTTGAGAAATAACATGTCTTTTCCTCTTTTGTAGCAATCAAAACATTCCTTAAACCAATTATTTTGTTTTTCTTTTTATTTGTTTTGCATTTTTTCTTAAAATAAAAAATGCATAAACAAATTCATAACACAAAAAGTAAACCAAACAAAATAAGAATTAAAGAAAAAAGCAACAACAACAAGTGCGAAACGCATGCTTTAGTTGCTACAAAAGAAGGAAAAAAAGAAATGCACACATAAAAGGAAAACATGTTTTTCCCCTATTTTTTTCTATAAACAGAAAAAAAAGAAGCGTTTAACTAATATTTCTAATAATCATCTTTTTATAACAAATTGTGTTATACAATTAACATTATAACTGCAAAACACTATTAGTTATTTAAAATTAAATTATTTAATAATAGTTAAAAGCCTTTTTTTTATAATATTTTTTTTTAATTAACACCCGCGCTTTTTCTTCTATTACATACCACCAAACACCACGAAAGTCAACTAAAACTATTTTCGTGTATACGTATCGTGTGTACACAGTGTTGCCATGTATTTTTTTTTCAAAAAACTGTAAGAAAAAAACTGTTTTTTTTTAAGAAAAAAATGTTTTTTTTTTAAATAAAAAAACAGTAGAAAAAACAGTTAATATGTGCATTTTGAATTCAATTGCATTTTATTTAAACATAAAACAACATAAAAAACATTAAACACATAAAATATTTAAGTACACAGAAAAATATATTTTTTTTTGTAGACTAACTTTGAATTATACTAACAAAAAATATTTTCAAATTTATGTTATTACAGATCACAAGTTGTGCTCTGTTATAAAACTACATTTTAATTAACAATAGGAATAATGTTTTTTTTTTCTGTGTACTTGTTTTAAAGTAAAAAAAAAAATATAATATAAAAAAACATATTTATATTTATATTAATTATTTAACATATAGCAAAAAATAGCTACAAAACCATAAAAAAACAAAAAAATTTATCACATTTTGAGATCTTACTTAATTACATAAAAATATCAGTTATACATTTTTTGATTAAATTTGATTTTCATTTCTTTTTTTTTTATTTAAATTTATTTTCATCGGGATAAACATTAATTGCATTTATAGTAATTAAATGTGCTAAAGTCCACAAAATTTTAACACAAACAAATGCTAAAAAGGGAATTAAAACTTACTACACAGTTGCATTCAATGCGTAGTATTATTTTTTATTGAAACATTTTGTGCAACTTTTGTATTAAATTTATAAATTCAAGTAAAAGAAAGTAAATCGAGCAGGTAAACTGTTAAAAACTGGAAAAACTGGAAAAAAAGGCTGAAATTAAACAAAAACTGTTTTTTTTTTCATGAAAACTGGAAAACTGTTACGCATCCTAAAAAACTGGAAAAAACAGCTAAAACTGGCAATATGGTAACACTGTGTGTACACAAGCATTGAATTCAAAAAAAAGAGTGTTTGCAAACTCTACCGAAATAATTACGATTTTGCTTGTATACAAAATCGTTAAACTATTCTACTTATTAAAAGTTAATCATTTCCATTTTGTCGTTTTTATTTACAAATGAAATAATAGATGCATATAATTAAACCTTCGTTTGACATTTTAATCACAATAAGGCAATAAAACAAATGTTGGGAAACTTTTTTATAATTACACTCATAATAATCTATAGGTAAAATACGCGAAAACCGTTGTTCATTTTACGAAAGTTTTGGTTATTTTGACATTACGAAAAAATTTGTAGAATATACAAATCACATTTCGTAAAGTTTTGTAAAAACTTTTTTGAAATAAAAATGTGGTGCATACCTTACGGGTTTATTTTAAAATTAAAAAAAAAAAATGTAATGGTGCCACACCAGAATCGAACTCACGATTTCAGTGACGTCCTGCTGTGTTGAAGTAGACCCCTCTACCATTTGCACCAAAGTAGCTGATGCACTACAACAAACTAAAAAGGAACTTAAGTCGAAAACATTATTAAATTTTTATGAAAACTAGAAAAATATGCTACAAATATTTAATAAAAAAGATAAAATGGCAATTAAATATTTTTATTATGTTTATTGAACTAAATAAAATAATATAATTTTTTTATAAATATACCAAATAATATACCGAGGGCCTATATTCAAAACCCTCTATCTTAAAAAACACAACTTTTCAGGAGAGCCAAAAAACAGTTTTTTCGGGTATTACTTGAGTTATTAAAATTCGGTATTCTACAATATTTTTTAAAGCAACTACTGAATCTCACATATAATTGGTTTTTAAAATATTGCATTATTGTGGACTTTATGATAGATAGAGGGTTTTGCTTCTCAAAAATATTCAATGTTTATGTATGAAAATGATCAGATAGAGGGTTTTGCATTTTAATAAAAATAAATTGTTTTGATTTCTTTTATGCCATTTGTCAGTTTTTAAGGTGATTTATTTAAGATAACGGATAGTAATACAACATAAGATAAAAAAATTAATAATAAACAATATGAAACAAAAAGTTGTGTTTTTGCTTTTTTTAAGTTTTTTTTGGAGTTTATCGTAAAAATAATGGTATTCCGGTGGTATTACGCTCTTCAAATCTTGCAAATTCTTCCACTTATTTGGCTGAATTGATAGTGGACCAGAATATAGGGGTTTTGGTTCAATATGTCCTGTGTAAGGTTGAATACGATCAGGTAGATCCATGTAATCTGTATCAAAATCTAATTTATATGTTATGTTACCATCTGAAAGATATAAAAGAGATCTTAAATTAGACACAGTAGGACCGTTCTTTACTCGTCCTGGTCTAATGGAAGAAAAACACATAAGTTTGTCATCGTTGTAATTATTAAAGAAATCATAATTTAAATATTCTGCATCAAACGGCTTTTTTTACGATCTCATTGTTAATTTTAACAGTCTTTCTGACTTCTCTAGTAATTCCTGTTATCCGCCCATCCTCCATATCCTCATTTGATGATGCATAATGGACTGCTATACGTTACAAGGAATTAAAAGCCACTTTATGTTTCTGTTCACACAAAATATCAAAAGTTTATTATTAAAATCTAATTATCAAACTAAATTTTAAACTTACGACAATAATATTTTAATTATGATTTTTAATATCATATAAACTATTTTTTTTTTTGACAATAATATCGTAGATGACACTTTAAAAGTAGACACTTTTTTTAAGCAAGTTGCAAGTTTAATTATTTATTTTATGTCATGGACATTATATTTTCCAAAAACCAAAAGGTAAAATATTTTCATTTTAATTCAATTCAGAATCGGCTTTCGTTATTTTAATAAACGATTAAAAATGTAAAATTTATGTTCAGCATGCAAAAAAATAGTAAGAAAACATGTATTGCAAGAACAAATTATTCCAAAAAATATTGGAAAATTTATTATTTGAAAAGTTAGAGGGTTTTGCATTCAGAAAAATTAATTGCGTAAGATAGAGAAATAACAAAAATGCAAATAAAACAGAAAAAAAAAAAAATATTTTTGTTATGAAATTCACACCATACATGAGGGCTGTTTTACTGAACATTTTACCATCAAAAAGTAATTTTCGTGAAAATCAAAGATGAATATAGGCCCTCGATATTAAAAAACAAATAAAAAAATAATAAAATAATAATAATAAAAAACTTAAATAACAATTTCGAACTAATTGCATTTTATTATTAAATATTTTATCTTTTTAAATATTTGTTTTATTGAATTTCATACTAAACCCGGCAAATAATGTGGAAGTAGTGTTTTCGGGTCCTCTTTAACTTGTTTTAGGATCCTCTTTATTAAACAAAATACAAAATATCCATTTATATCAAAACACAAAAATAGTAATAATGAAATAAAAAAATAAAACATAGAAATTTAAAAAATATTAATAAAAAAAAAATATAAAAACTAAAAAAAAATTTGTCCTGGCCAGGAGTTGAACTCGCAACCTTCTGATTGCAAATCCGACCTCTAACCACATCAACATCCATATGTAATATTTGTAACATTACAAATTTTTGTACAATGTACTAAAAAAATATTACGAAATCATGTTTGTATTTTTTACGAAATTTGTAAATTTATATAACTTGTTTTATACAAAAGTTTTGTAATATAAACAAAATGTTTGTACATTCTACGAAAAAAATTTACGAAAAATATATTTGTATTTTTAAGCATGGATTATTATGAGTGTATGTTAATGTGTTGTCAACACTGCTTAGATTTATAAGAAAATTTAATAAATATTTTAATTGAATCAATTAAAAAAATTTTTTAAAACAGCATTTATATTCAAGCAATCGATTAATTAAATATTTTTTGCTCATAATTTTTTATGTGTATGCAAGTGATCAGTATAAAAATATTTAAAGTGAATTCTGACTCTAAATATTATTAAATAATTAATAATTAAAGTTGACCCACACAAAATTAATTTGTGAATTTAAACTTAAGTTTAATTATGAAAAAAAAATTATTTTATTTAAAATTAAATAAAATTACAAAAAAAGCCAACAAAAGTTGAAACAATAAAAGTGTCTTTTTATTTTACAAAAAAACAAAATACAAAGTGATCGTGTTTAACCAAAAACAGTCTTATTTGAGTCAAATATGAAAATAAAATAAAAAAATATAAAGAAAAAGGATAACTAAAAGTAATTGAATTAAATTGAAAAATTTAATTTTATTCTAATGAAAATGTTCATTCAATTATGTGGCATCTCTGTGTCCAAGTCAATCGGAGCAAAGCCGGCTTGGCGCCGCCGCCGACTTTTTTTAGAGCTCAAGGCTCCAACAAGCAATTCGGCTTAAATTTTCTAGTCAACTTAATCAGCTTAGCCGATAGATTTATTTTATTAAAAAAACGAAAGAGTTTTTAATGCTTTATTTAATTTTTTCGTTAACTTGTTATTGTCAATTTTATATAATCTTCAATTATAGAAAATAGCAATATGAAAACATATTTCATAGAGCTTTTTTGTAAATACTGAAACATTCTTAGACATTATGTGGCGTTTCTATAGATTACGCTTTAGAAAATTAAGTTAAAAAATATCAAAGTTACAAAACTATGAACAAAAAGGTGTTTTCTTTACTAATCCCAGTGTTGGTGCTTATTTAAAATGTTTGTTCGTTTTATATTTCAAACATATTTTCGTTAATTTTTTTCTGTGTATGAGCGGTTTGGCACATAGTCTTGCAATAGAATTATTAAAAAAAGAAATATATATATTAAGAATAAACATCGGCTTCAGCCGGCTTAGAGCCGCCGCCAATAATTGCTTGCCAAATCGCCGCTGACTATTATTATGGGTAGGTCTGGACCTCCGTATTGCAGTGATCAACAAAAAAACTTATGCTGACAGTAAACATATATTTTCGAAAATATTTCGACATTTTTGAATATTGGTTCGAAATTTATACATTTATGGGGATTAGAAAGCACCAACTTTCCATTTCATATGTTTTTTCAAATTCATTCGTTTTCAAAAAGTAAATAAACACAGTACATAGGCAATAATTTTTTATATTTTTAGCACTGCACAGTGGTTTATATCACAAAATTTTTGGAAATAATTCGGCCATTTCTTACTTAGTGGTCCGATTGCAATGAAATTTGGAACAGGCATAAATGACGTAATATCGAGTTTGAGTTTTGATGTTGAACCTTCCAGATCATGGTGGGCGGAAACCATGCTAGCATGTTGGGTTATCTCCAAGATATTCCCATTTGAGAATGTGAAATTCAAAATTTGACACGACTAAGGCCCAGCGTTTGCGCATAGCGGGACCAAAGCGGAACCAATTTATTTTTAAAATATTGGTTAAATAAATTCTTGATTAAATAAAAAAGAATTAATGCAACATCTTGTTGCACTCAAAAACTACATTCGTTTAAAGTAGAAATTAAAAATAATGAAATTTCTGATATTTCCTCAAAAAGCACCAACAGTCTTTTACCTCCAGATAAAAATTTTCTTTCTGAACATATAAAGTGTGTATACAATATCAAATATATGCATAACAATTAATTTTTGAAAATTTTCTGTTAAGGAGTTATAAACATGATATATAAGTGTTTGGTATCGTTGCAGATTACGACATTTATCAAAAAGAATCCCAATTAGCACAATTCGTAAAACAAAACTTGGGAAATGCTAACAGTAAGGTAAAAATTTCAGTTTTTATTAAAATGTAATTTTTCACTATTTAATAAAATATTTATTAATAGACATAATCTAATGATCTTTTGTATTTAAATAGACTTTTAAGTCAACAATGCGAACTTTATGTCCAAATTTATGATTTTCTGTAAGCAATCCCACAATTCCCAAAAATAAAAAAATGCGATTTTTTACATTTTTTGCTGCCATCTCTTCATTTAAAATGGGGATTGGAAGAGACTTACCCAATAAATTAGGAATATATTTTTAACAGTTTGTTAATGTTGATATTTGTCATAAAAAAGTGGAAACTTTAGAAGCGGCTGGGGGGAAAAGTATATATAAATCAAAATTTTGTTTAACCCAACTCGCTTTTATATAAAAGACCTTTCAGAAAGTGTACACACTTTATATGTTCAAAAAGCAAATATTAATCTGAAGAAAACATCGCAAAAATTTGATTTTTTTTTTTTAATTTCTACTTTAAACGATTGTAGTTTTTAAGTGGAACACGATATTGAATTCACTTTTTTTTTATTTAATCAAGAATTTAGTTAGTTAATTAACCTGAGAGTCTGAGACGTTCAACATCAAAACTTAAACTCGATGTCACTTATGCCTGTTCCGAGTTTCATTGCAATCGGACCACTAAGTAAGAAATGGCCGAATTATTTCCAAAAATTTGTGATATATCCCACTGTTCACTGATATTCCTTTGTATTATTTTTTGCCACATTTATTAATAGTTCAACATCCATATTTAAATGTTTAAATTGAGTATTTTATTAATAAATGTCCAAAAAAATAAAAAATATAATTCTAAATTTATCATAAATTTACATTTTTCTTTGTTTTTGTTTTGATATTTTGAATTTTCGAAAAATTGACAAATAACATTTTAGAACTAAAACAGGGATGCTTTTGTTTTGTCTTCATATTAGACATCTTTGAATGATTTTAACCTCTATATATTAATTAAACTTAGAAAAGTTAATGTCGTGCATTTTATATAGAAAATTTTCAGGGACCGTAACGGTTATAAGTGATATCAAAAAAGTTCCTTTGTAACAGTTATTTTGTGGCTTAAAAGAAAATAAAAAAACATCCAAAACAGTTATTTTTCAACGTAAAAATAAAAGATCGGATGAAACTCTTCAAAATAGAGTTTTATTTCGCCTTCAATAAATAAAACTCTTTTGAGGAGTTTTATTTTTTCCGTCTAAAATAAAACTCATTTGAGGAGTTTTGTTTTTAAAACTTATTTGAGGAGTTTTATTTTTTCCGTCAGAGAATAAAACTCATTTTATGTAAATTGATACTCAAAGCTTGCCGCATGCCAGATCATTACAATTCGTAAGACAGTGTAATCAAATCACTTGCATTGCAATTGAAAAAATCGTCATTAAAATGAAAACATGTGGGTTTTTAATCTGTTATTGTTTGATTCCTATTATTAAATGGTTGTTGTTTTATTTCTTATATCCTTATTTATCATAACTAGCTGAAAAAAATCCAGTTGCAACTGCATTAAGAGATAAGAAATAAAACAAAAACAATTTAAAACGGCAGGTTGTTGTTATGCTTTTTTGTTATTCGCAAGTACTTACACCCAAAAAAAATAAGTTAGTAGAAAAGTTAGTAAAACGTCTTGTAAATCAGGTATACTATTTTTTAACAAAATTTTTTGCTAAAATCGTGTTTTTCAGCTAAAATTTTTGTTATACTTATTCAGCACTTAACTGTTTTATACTCATGCTTTACTAATATACTAATGTTTTACTAATTAATTTTGCTAAAAAAAAATTGTGCTGATAAGCACATTAATAGTGTGGACGACAACCAGATTGAAAGATATACGCAGAATGAAGCAGATGTCGCGGGATGTCAAGATGTAGTAGAGAAGAGGAAAATGATACTAAAAAGTACAACTCTAATAAGACATATAAAAAAACAACCATGGAAGTTTTTGTATCTCTTTTTCATGCATAAAACATAATTGAGGATTAAAATAACTTAAATTTTGCGTTGTCACCGGCTTGTGAAAATAATTGTCTATTAATTAAATAAAAGACAAAATAAAATATTTATTTATTTAAACTAAATGTTTATATGTGTGGTCAAATTGCAAACAATACAGAAATATACAGAAATGTAGACAGAGTAAAGTGAAAGACAAAGACACACATCTTAGGTAGATTTTTATGGTTCCTTTTTCTTATTGCAAAAAGGGTTGTTTTTTTCGTTTCGTTTGTTTTTGTTTATTTTTTCGTTTCTATAATTATCTTCGGCAGTTGCGATAGCATCATTTAGACAACCATTGATGTAAGTAATTGAAAGACAATTTTTGTTATGTTATATATATTTATTTCTATATATTTTCAGATATTAAATTAATTCATGTCGTCAATGTGGAAAAATGAAAATTTTTATATTTCGTTATTATAGTAAATTATTTTTAAAAGAATCATAAAAATATGTTTTATGATTTTCAGCAAATAAATTAACTAAATTACAATTTTTCTACAAATTTTTTGCGTTTTTTTTCAGTCTACTAAAATTCAGCAAAAAATTTATTAATTTTTAGCAAGGCTTTTGTATTTCTAATCTACTAAGTGTTAGCAAAACTTTTGCTGAATCTACAAATTTTGTTGCTAAAAATCAGCTCGCTGATTTTCAGCAAAAGATTTTGCTGACATTAGCTACTTTTTTGCAAGCATCCTCCTGACTAAAATTTTGCTGACTCAGCAAAATTTTTTGCTGACTTTACAAACTTTTTTTTTTGAGTGCAGGTAAAGTAATAAAGCTTCACGATCTTCACCGGATGTTTTCCGATCTTCGCCGGATGTTTGCGATACATTTCAATATCAGTCATCGCTTTTGGCGCAGTTTTGAACTCCCTAAATGTAGATAGGACACAAGAAAGCGAAGGAAGTGATAATGAGGATGGAAAAAGCTTTCTATGAAATCGAAAATTTTTCTGCAAGGCACTTATCGATTGATAAACCTCTTTTTGAGTTATTTTGAGGCTAAAAGAATACACTATCCGTACTTGTATACATTGGCAAAAACTATACAGTGTGTACCTGTAACCTAGGTAAGCGTGGAAAGAGCATTATCTGCTCTTAAATTGGTATTGAGCGACCTGCGATCAAATCTTTTCGCAGAAAATTTAGAAAAAGTTATGCTCGTTAAATTAAACAAATAAATTACTACACACATTATAGCAAATAAAGTCAATAAAAAAAGAAGAAAATAAACAAAATGAGTTTTATTTTAGACGGAAAAAATAAAACTCCTTAAATGAGTTTCAAAATAAAACTATTCAAATGAGCTTTATTTTCTGACGGGAAATATAAAACTCCTCAAAAGTGTTTTATTTCAGACGGAAAAAATAAAACTCCTCAAAAGAGTTTTATTTAATGAAGGCGAAATAAAACACTCTTTTTCGTTAAAAAATAACTCTTAACTGTGGAGTTGAGATCGTTTTCTTAAGATCGTTTTTCTCGAGATTGTTTTCTTCTGAAAGAGCACTTCAATACGAATCGATTGGTATATAATAGTATACGTCTCCGTTGACTCTAACATAGAGAGTTTTTGAGTTAAAGTTTTCGAGATAACTGTTATTTTCCGTCTCTGAAAATGTTAGAATAATTTTGCTACACAATTGTTTTTTTCTTCTTAAAATTAATTTTAAATTTTCATTAAATATTTAATTAATTTTGTATTAAATCAAATTTTTAAAACATTTAGAGAAAATTATAAGTTGCTTGAAAAAAAGCATATATCAAAGTTTTAAAAACATATTTACACATGCATGCTTTTTTTGTTTAGAGTATATCATCAAACAAGAATAAGTCTGTCAACTATCATGTATATCAAGCGATAGGTCTTGGGTATAGCGTCAGCTCGACATGCCCAAGGTCATGTGTTCAAACCAGTGATCGGCACTCATAGCACTCAGGAACCGAACACAATCGGCTATTTACACGTACACAACACGAATATCAACAAAACTCACAGCTAAGAGCACAAGAAATACTATTATTTCTTTTAGTCGTATGTTCGCTATCAACCAAGTAGGTCTATGCCGCTTTGTTGAAGAAATAAAGTACACTCTTAAAATTTTAGAGAATTGAAATTATTGAATTAAATTTATTTTTTTATTTATTTATTCATTCATTTATTTTGTTAACAAAAATAATGTTTATTAATAATCATAATCCTAACAAGGCAATATAGCAACCAAATAAAACTATGGTGATATCTAATGGAATACTTTTTAAGAACAAATAATTTAAGTACACAAAATGAAATATGTTTTTTTATGATTAATATTTGTAATTTTTATTTTGAACTAATTTTACTTTTCTTAATAGAGAAAAAAAAAGAACATGAATTATTTTAATTTTTTTAATTCAATGAATACAAATATCGACTTATCGATAATTTATTTCATTACTTATTAATTTTTTCTAATTATTTATTTATTCATTTATTCAATATATTTTGTATAGGAAGAGTAATTCATTCATTCATTTATTTATTCAATTATTCAATCATTCATTCATTTATTCATTCATTCATTCATTCATTCATTCATTCAATCAGTCTAAATATTAATAAACAATTTTTCTAAATCGGATGAGAAGTTTCGAAAATCACCTCCTACAAACAATAATAGTATTACCTCTTTCTAATATTAGTATAGATTAGTAAAGAAAAAAAAACTTATTTCTTAAAGTGTACAACACCAATACATTCATATTCTCTCTTTCTGCCGACCACTGGTTCAAACCCCACGCCAGCCACAAAATTTTTTTTTTGTAATTATTATATTTTTTAGTGTAATTCTAACTGTTAAATAAACAACTGAAAAAAATTTAGTTTGCTAATTTAGTTTTTTTTTCACCTCGTGAACCATAAAAAAAAACTGAAACTTGTGTGTTTGTTATTTTACAGTTATTTTTACGACATTGTTATTTATTTTTAATGCATTCTTTAGCTATTTTTCTGCAGTTAAATATACAGTAGAGTAGTTTTTGGCGAAGTTCGCTGTAAGCGTTGTAAACATTTAAAAAAATTATAACATTACAGGTTTTTTCTTAAATCCTCCTAATTTTTAAATTTTTTTTTTATAATATTGAAACAATTCTTTCATTACGTTTCATAGAGTTTTTAATTTAATTGTGTGTTTGTGTGTGACATACTTGGGATTTTTTCATTAGCATTGGAACTGACATTCGCATTTGTCCTACAAATGCTAATGGAATCACACTAATGCCTGGAAAACTAATTACAATTGGGAAAAAAGCATTTGTTTACAAACAAAAATTTAGTCTAAATTGTAACCCTGAATACGGGAAACGAAATGGAAAGATGAACTAACTTTCTATTATCCGACAACATATGTTTATGTTTGTATTATCACGTAAATAAGTAAAATAATGAAGTCACCCCTTGGCTGTTTTTTAAAAAATTGATTACTCAGGATCTCTCTCGGACCTAGCTTATTTATATTATAAGAGTGTATGAATACTCCTATGGAGCAACAATTTTGTCGGTTTTGCTCTATTTCGCTAAGTTTTGGAGATACTGGACATTTTCGAAAACTAAGCAAGATATCGCAAACCAAATTTTTGCAAACATTAACAGAAACACTCGCTTAGTACAACACAAATTTGGACAGTGCTTCGATTGCAATCGTTCCCCGTTTCGTTCCATATCGTTCCATTTTGGAACAATGTTCATTCTATTATAGGAGTGATTAAGTTTTTATTTTCACGTACGTTGTTTGGGTAAACAAATAAGTGAGATCCCCTGTGGTTTTATCTTAAAAAATTTATCTATCGGAATCTTTACCAGACCTAGCATTCAGTCAATTGCAATTTGCTTCTTTTAATTAATTCATTACTAATGGTTATTAAATTTAAAATCATTACCATTAATCAATGAAATCAAATCAATAAAATTCATAACCATTAATTAAAAAAATACTAATGAAAATAATTTCATTACAATTGATATCAATGAATTTGTAATGAATTCATCAATTAATTAGTAAATTCAATTAATTAGTCTCATGTATGGTGTGTGAGCTTGTTTTGTTTGTGAACTACAAATGCATTTGGTACTGAAACTTTTCTATTTAACATTTAACACAATTTATGAAAGAATAATTTGAGAATTATGTTTAAAATAAAATATGTATTTGTATATTTAAAAGTCAATTAAAATATTAATTGATTCAATTAAACATTTGTTTAGAAACAAATTTAATTTATATCAAATCTTTTATTAGATATTTTAGGTTGATAATTTTTTCAGTGTATATTGTGACAAACTGAGAATCAGATTTTATATAAAGGTTGTTTTTTATACAGGTATAGAACTTTAAGTTGGTTTTTAACTGGTGGCCATTTTGTCAGCTGTCAAGTGATTTATGTTTAGTTTGGCATTTCCACATGAATATACTGACGCATGAACGCTTTCAAATTGTGCAAATTTATTTTGAAACATAATCGTTCATCAGCGCAATTAATTCGATTAACAATGGAACGTTTTCGCACCACGTTTACTCTAAATGATAATATGCATCCACAGAGATACTTGGAGGATAACAATCGCCGTGTTATTGCAAATATACGGCCACAAATGTTGGAAAAAGTCATCGAAAATTGGACCTCCAGATTAGACTACGTTCGAGCCAGCCGTGGCAGTCATACGCCAGAAGTCATATTTAAATTATAATGTCAGATGATTAGCTTTCGAATAAAGTAAATTTCATGTCAATTCAAAAAATTCATCTTTGTGTTATGCCATTTCAAAGTTCTATACCTCCATAAAAAACACTTTAATTAGCAAAATTTATAGTCTAGTCTAGTCTTATTTTTCTCATGTCAAATTATTATAGTAACGACTATCGAATAATACTCGTTGGCGTTATGCGATAGTAAATATTCATTGCCGTTAAACTGAAATGCAGACTTCAAATACACCACAAGGAGGCAATAGCGGAACTATTGTGTTAAGGCTTTAGATTTGACGTTTTTGGAATGGAAAACTTCTACAAGTACTAAACACTTTGACGTTACTTTTAAGTGTCGTCTTTTCTTTCTTTATAATTTTTTTTATGTTTATAGTTTATATTTTCAGAAACAACTGTTTGTGATTCTTGATTTTATTAAATTGCTATTAATGTTTCTCGAAATAAATATGACTCCTTATATTTCCAAAGCGAAAATCCAAAGCCATCCACATAAACATGATGAACAAATTCAAATAATCGAAGAGGTTCAAAAAGAAATGCTCGTTTGGCCGCACTTCACACATTGTTGGTTATTTTTGTGCAGTTAAATATACAGTAGAGCTCGGTTATAACGAACTCGTAGGAATCGGAAAATTTAGTTCGTTTTTGGCGAAGTATGCTGTAAGCGTTGTAAACATTTAAAAAAAAATTATAATATTACAGGATTTTTTCTTATATTCTCCAAATTTTTAAATTTTTGTTTATTATATTGAAACAATTTTTCCATTAAGTTTCATAGAGTTTTTAATTCTTGTGAAGTTTAAAGTAAAAAGCTTGAAGTTTTTAATATTTTCAGCACATTTTTCAAAAAAAATTTTGTTATTTTTAATGTGTTCGTTAGAATCGTTAAAATTTGTATGAAAATTCGTAAAAGCGTCCAAAAAATTAGTTTGTAATATTAAAAAAAGTCTTTATAAACGGTGTACCTTAAAACAGTATTATTTTGTATGAAATATGTTAGTAATAGTGTTGGGTAGGGTGGGTCGATTTGTAAGGACGAAATTGAAAGAATTTGTCGATATTGTGCCATCAATTTTTCGATAGCTTTTGGCATGAGGAAAACAAAGTTCCACTACGAAATATCAAAAAAATAATTTTCGAGGCTCCCAAATTTAAATTTTTTGACATTTTCTCCACATTTATTTTTAAGGTTTTTTGTAGTAGGTAATAAAAAAAAAACTGGGTTGATTTAATTTTTTTTTTAAATATTATTATTGGTTTTTTCCATATTTGCAAACATTACATTTTTATGTTTTATTAAAAAAAAATATTTCTACTAGTTATTTTTACTTGTTAGTAGAGAGAGTAATTTTAAATATTTATTTTCAAATGTTTTTAACAATATTTATTTATTTTGTTTGATTTTTAAATTTCAAATAACTAATATTTGTTCAGTGTTACCACACTCATAATAATCTATAGGTAAAATACACGAAAACCGTTGTTCATTTTACGAAAGTTTTGGTTATTTTGACATTACGAAAAAATTTGTAGAATATACAAATCACATTTCGTAAAGTTTTGTAAAAACTTTTTTTAAATAAAAATGTGGTGCATACCTTACGGGTTTATTTTAAAATTAAAAAAAAGAAAATGTAATGGTGCCACACCAGAATCGAACTCACGATTTCAGTGACATCCTGTTGTGTTGAAGTAGACCCCTCTACCATTTGCACCAAAGTAGCTGATGCAATACAACAAACTAAAAAGGAACTTAAGTCGAAAATATTATGAAATTTTTATGAAATCTAGAAAAATATGCTACAAATATTTAATAAAAAAAGGTAAAATGGCAATTAAATATTTTTATTATGTTTATTGAACTAAATACAATAATATAATTATCAAATAATATATTAAAAAACAAAATAAAAATATTAAAAAATAATAATAAACTTAAATAACAATTTCAAACTAATTGCATTTTATTATTAAATATTTTATTTTTTAAATATTTTTTTTATTGAATTTCATACTAAACCCGGCAAATAAAGTGGAAGTATTGTTTTCGGGTGCTCTTTAACTTGTTTTAGGATCCTCTTTATTAAACAAAATACAAAATATCCATTTATATCAAAACACAAAAATAATAATAATGAAATAAAAAAATAAAAAATAAAACATAGAAATTTAAAAACAGTAATAAACAAAAAATATAAAAACTAAACAAAAAAAAAAATACGAAAAATATATTTGTATTTTTAAGCATGGATTATTATGAGTGCATTGTTTAATTATACAAGGTTTGCTACATATGTGTTTTTTTTCGCTTGCCCTAGACCATTTTGATAATATACATAAGCGTTGTGTATTCGTCACTCTATTCATGTTGAAATGCCAACCCAAACTAAACATAAATCACTTGACAGCTGACAAAATTGCCGCCAGTTAAAAAAGTGTTGCCAACATAAAGTTCTATACCTGTATACAAAAACACCCTTTATTAGCTGAGCTTATGCTGATCATGCCTAATCCGTGAAATATCTGCTCAGTTTAGAGTTCTAAAGGATTTTGAATCTAAAAAAGAAAACGATATCATGTACTTTGTAACGATGTCAGTACAAGCATCTTTTATGTCCGAAATATAATGTTAAACTGCAAATTTCTATTTTTTTAGCCACACAATCAATTGCTTCAGGCTCCATTAGCACATTAGGATGATATTTTTGTAGGTATTTTTTAAAATTTGTTAGGTGCAATCCTTCTAAAACTTTGCAACATATTTTGCACTGAGCGCCAGTAAAAAGTAATGACGAAGAAAACTCTTGTTATTTGGTCTATTTTACGGCTCATTATTTGGTATTATTTTTTTATAGAAAACAATTTCACAATTAATATTTATAATTTTTGTTTTTTTTTTTTAATTTAATTTTATAACAAATTAAAATAGACTGAAAATTCGAGTTGTTAAAAATGTATGTTTCAAAAAGCAATACAAAATAACACATATTTTATAACAGTATTGAATACCATTTTATTTTAAATACTTTTATTGAAATATTATAAACTTAATTTCATCTATTTTCAATATTTTCTATTTCATTCACATTTTATAATATTTTTTTATTTTGGAATAATTTATATACTTTTTTTCATTTAGATTATTAATGTTCGAACATGAAAAAAAAATTCATAAAACTGTTTTACTTTTAAATTTTAAAAATTAAAACCAAAAGTTTATTTTTCGATCTTTTATCATACATTATGATGTGAGCAAGATTATTCGAGTTCAAGATCTTTTGTTTTTTGTTAAACAAAAAACCGTGCAATATTTATTTATTACTCAAAAAGTTTTTGCCCGCTTTCTTATAGCAGACTTTATCTACTGACTACTTATTCAATATTTCAGACAAACCTTTCAATACTATAGATTTGAAAAACAAATCTAATCAGGAGGTTCTAGCTTGTCTAAAACTTCGGGTTCTGATGAGATCAGTAGCCAGATCGAAATACTAGTATCAACCTAGTTTGATTTGCTTTATTTTTGGTCGATGTATATAAAACAAAATACTAATAAAACTGTAGCATCGAAATCATTTTTATAAAAAAACTAAAATTAATTAATAATATTAAACATGTGTACTAAAGAGTAGCATGAAAGTTTTGCAAAATATTCTCTTGCGTGCTGTTTTGAAGATTTTTATACTTAAAATAGCAAACAAAAAACAGACTAATTCACTTAAAAATTTTGTTGTTTTTATGGGATACTTTAATTTAGTTTATATTTTGATAATTTTCAAGATTTAATATTATTAGATCAAAAACAAACATTCGTGCTATCGTTTAGTGTGTACTAATCTTAACACTTCAATATATGTTTTGAAAAATAAAATGTTTAAATTGTTGAAAATTCATTTTTAAAAATTTAAAATGTTTTATTAAAATAAAATTCATAACTGTCAGGGTCTCCGGTTTAAATTTTAAGTAACACATATTTTTATCAGACGTTTGGAAACGTTTCGTTTTACTAAATTAGGAGGATTTGATTTAAAACATTACACAGAAAAAACTAAACACGGGTTTCAAGTAAAAAATTTATTGAATCAATTAATATTTTAATTGATTTTGCACCTACCACGGCACTGGTAATATTAATTAAAACTTTTAGTAAAAATGAAAAAGAATAAAAGTTATACATAACTATTTACAAAAAAACTATGATACTCAAAAAAAAGTATACGAACGACAAGTTTCTGTGTGCGGCTGTTTGTGTATGAGCTTGTTTCGTTTGTAAACTACAAATGCATTTGGTCCTGAAACTTTTATATTTAACATACATATATGAAAAAGTAATTTGAGAATTATGTTTAAAATAAAATATGTATTTATATATAAGGTGGCGCAAAAGTAATCCTCCTATCAGAAAATGCTATACATAATAAATACATAATAAAAAAAAACATCGGAAGGTTATTTTTGCGCCACCTTATACTTAAAAGTCAATTATAATATTAATTGATTCAATTAAACATTTGTTTAGAAACAAATTTAAGTCATATCAAATCTTTTATTAAATATTTTAGGTGGTTGATAATTTTTTCTGTGCATATTGTGACCAGAGAACCAAGCCGACCCTAAACAATCGGCGGCGGCGGCGCGGACTTTTTGGTTCGGCGGCGTTTACAAGTATATAACGGCGGCGGCTGAACTGTCGGCTTAAATAGGTTTTTTTAAGGAATGAAATTTATTATTTAAACTTAAAAATAGGAATAGTTTTCTATTTAAAAACATCAATTAAAACTCCGAAATTTTAAATTATAAAAACTATTTAAAAGCAAGAAAAATTAAATAATATTAAAATTTTAAAAATATTTTGTAGTTTTTGAATTTTAAAAAATTTAATTTTTGTTAGAAATTTATAGTTGACCTGTTGTTTTAATATGTGATGAGGTTTTTTGGTTTGGCTCAAGGTCATAAATTAAAAATAAAATTCAAATTTTTAAAGTTTTATTTTTAAATATTTATTATCTTTTCGATATTTCGAACAGCTTCGCTGTTCATCTTCAGGAAAAAATTTAAATATCTTTTAATAAAGCGTGGAGTTGAAAGCGTCCTTACTCGTTTGTTATCTTATTACAACTGTAAGCTAATTTGCTCTTTACAAATTTTTTTGCTAAAGAAAATTTATCATTTCATAAAAATTAATGACTTTGCTTCACAATATTTATAAAACGTCTTATATCAGCTAACAAGGAAACTACACAGTGGTGAATCCTCAGATTCAAATAAAACTTGGAGAGAATCAAAAATATTGAACACATTTCTTTAGGTGCGCAATCTCAAGTTTAGGGTGTTAAAAAGTGGGGCCAAAAATTACCCAATTTTTAGATTTTTTAAGATATTTTTTTTATAATTTGGTGTCAAATGAAAGGTATTGGAAGGTGCATCCACCGGTGTATAGAACATGTCTGTACATATCCTAATATTTTTGTTATTCAAAAAACAATTTTTTCGAACACCTCCTTTGTATTTGGAGTTGTCGTTAGTTCGAGTTCAAATTAACGTATAATGGTGCTCATTTAATTTAACCGAAGGGGTGTCTGTGCTTTTTTCAAATTTCGTCATCATTCGGCTTTAATACGACGTCTCCCGAAGAGCTTCTTAAGCCCATATTTTTAATATTTGCAATAAGTGGCAACTCTGGACCCGCAACATAGGCAATATGGGTATCAAAATTTTTGTTTTCTCGAGTACTTCAATACCTCTTCCAAAAATATCAATTTCTAAAATTCGAAAAATACAACGTTTTTTAAAATTTTGATTCACTTTTTCAACCCTTAACAACATATCCAAGTTTTATTAAAATCGGAGGATTCACATCTGTTAGTTTCCTTGTAAGACTAATGACGAAAATATTTTCCTATACATTTTGTGTGAAAGGCTAAAATTCGACTATCATCTGATTAAATTAAAAATACAAATATATTTTTCGTAAATTTTTTTTCGTAGAATGTACAAACATTTTGTTTATATTACAAACTTTTGTATAAAACAAATTACACAAATTTACAAATTTCGTAAAAAATACAAACATGATTTCGTAATATTTTTTTAGTACATTGTACAAAAATTACATATGGATGTTGATGTGGTTATAGGTCGGATTTGCAATCAGAAGGTTGCGAATTCAACTCCTGGCCAGGACAAATTTTTTTTTTTTTTTTGAGTTTTTATATTTTTTTTTGTTTATTATTGTTTTTTAAATTTCTATATTTTATGTTTTTATATTATTATTACTATTTTTGTGTTTTGGATGGATATTTGGATGGATAAATGGATATTTTGTATTTTGATTATTAAAGAGGATCCTAAAACAAGTTAAAGAGGACCCGAAAACACTATTTCCACTTTATTTGCCGGGTTTAGTATGAAATTCAATAAAAAAAATATTTAAAAAATAAAATATTTAATAATAAAATGCAATTAGTTTGAAATTGTTATTTAAGTTTTTTATTATTATTATTTTATTATTTTTTTATTTTGTTTTTTAATATATTATTTGATAATTATATTATTTTATTTAGTTCAATAAACATAATAAAAATATTTAATGGCCAATTTACCTTTTTTATTAAATATTTGTAGCATATTTTTCTAGTTTTCATAATATTTTCGACTTATGTTCCTTTTTAGTTTGTTGTATTGCATGAGCTACTTTGGTGCAAATGGTAGAGGGGTCTACTTCAACACAGCAGGACGTCACTGAAATCGTGAGTTCGATTCTGGTGTGGCACCATTACATTTTTTTTTTTTAATTTTAAAATAAACCCGTAAGGTATGCACCACATTTTTATTTAAAAAAAGTGTTTACAAAACTTTACGAAATGTGATTTGTATATTCTACAAATTTTTTCGTAATGTCAAAATAACCAAAACTTGCGTAAAATGAACAACGGTTTTCGTGTATTTTAACTATAGATTATTATGAGTGTATATATTAAATATTGAGCTAAACTCTTTCGCTATTATACTTTTTATGCTTTTTTTTCATTGAAAAAATCTAACGGCACTTGTTATGCTTTTTCTAGAAATTTTGCATCCTTGCCAAAAATAGTACTATATTATTTCTATGGTTCCAAAAAAAACTTTAAAATACAAGAGTGTATTAAAAATCATTGCCACATAGTACAACTTTTTAAATCGGCGGCGTCTCATAAGCCGACTATTTTAACCGGCGGCGGCGCACCACTGACTTGCGCCGGTTCGGCTTGGGACTCTGATTGTGACATACTGAGATTCAGATTTTATATACTATTAGCAAAATTTATAGTCTAGGGTAACTATTTTTCTCATGTCAAATTATTTTAGTAACGACTAACGAATAATACTCGTTGGCGTTATGAATGTGTATTCATTGCCTTTAACCGGAAATGCTTAATACAAATATACCACCTGGAGGCAATAGCGGAACTATTATGTTAAGGATTTGACGTTTTTGTAATGGAAAACTTGTATTATCAGATAATAGATGGCGCTGTACAAGTACTAAACACTTTGACGTTACTTTTAAGTGTCGTTGTCATGGCAACCTTTCTTTATAATTTGTTTATTTCTGAAGTTTTATATTTATAGTTTATTTTTTCAGAAACAACTGTTTGTGATTCTTGCTTTTATTAAATTTGCTTTTGTTCAAAGAAATTGTTCACCAAATAAATATGACTCCTCGTCAACCTTATATTTCCAAAGCGAAAATCATAATCGATCCACATAAACATGATGAACAAATTCAAATAATCGAAGAGTTTCATAAAGAAGATGCTCGTTTGGCCGCTCTTCAAACTGAGGAAGTAGAACAAGAATGCAGCAATGAAGAAGAGATTTATAAAGAAGAAGATATAGAGCTATTGGAGCCGGAAGATGCTACTAAAGTGGGCCGCATTGATCTTTCATTTCCTGAAACAATTACAGAATTTAGCAAGTCTACGCAATGTTATCCTCCCTCCTACTACACTCTTTCTCCAAAAGAGCGTCTTTTGTTGTTGTACGCTGAAAACTTTCGCCATCAATTTGTTATTAATAATTTCAAAAGACGTCCACTTGTTTTGGCTTTAAAAAATGAATGTAATGTACAGGTAAAATAGATGAGTTTAATCATTTTAAATTAACCAAATTCGTATTTACATATATTCCTGCTATATTTTCATGGGGTCCATAGAAATTTGTTTGCACTACAATACGACCGACAGCTTTTCTACATACACCTTTAATAAGAAATGCTGAAGAATGTGCCAGTTTTGTAGCAGATTTTATTGTATACGAGCCCCTTGAGAACATAATGAGCTTCGTAAGTAGATTCAATATTTTTATTCTTAAACAAAATCCATAATTTTCACATCTCCGCTTAAAACTTGTGTTAAATAAGCAGCGGGGTAGTAAGGTTTGTCCTGTGGTGGTGGGCAATTTGTTTACTAAATGTCTCTCTCCATCCAGCAATGGTCTTTTATGACGTAGGTTTAAAATATTTGTTAGTTTTTGCAGAAAAATTGGTAATAGTAGCTAAAAAGTTGTAAATTTAGCAAAAAATTGTAAATTCAGCAAAAACGTTGCTAAATTTAGCAAATTTTTTGCTGACAGCAATTTTTCTGCAATGGCCCTCCTAGCAAACATGATGCTGACTTTTTTTTTGTGTGTTTTGTACTCTATTTTCTGAGTACAAAATACACTAAAAAAAAAGCTTATCAAGAAAAATTGAGCTCATCATTAACTGTTGGGACTGCATTTTAGATTGTTTGACCATTTAAAAATTGTATTCATAAGCGCTCCGATATTGCTTTTTATAATGTTTGTTAAGCTTAAGTTTAAAATTGTTAATTTTTTTTTGGTAAAACTGCACTTTATGGCGTTCCTCAAAAAAAAAAATGACCCGCTCTGGCATTAAAAAAGAATTTTTTCTTTTTTCGGGTTTTGGGGTCCCTGGGGCGCCCCAGGTATGCGTAGAAACGTACTCAAATGAAAGGAAATTTCCTCAAGATTTCAAAATTATATTATTTTTATGATTCATGATACGTAGCGACGTCTAGGAGCTATTTTCATTATATTTTAAGTACAAAACTGCCCCCATTTTCGTTTTTTTTTTTTGGTTATTTTTGTAAAATTTACTGTTTAAATAAAATATTTTAAATTAAAATATGACATTTTAGTTGCTATCGGCAGTACCCGTAGGCATTACCCATGGATAACCGCGTGGAGGTGATAGTACAACATTTATTGACAAGGGTTTTCTCCTCCAGTCCGTCCAAAGCTCGGCATCGCTGTAGAAAATGTTTCCGAGTGACTGGCCTTTGGCCGGGCTTAGGGGTTTTCTCCTATGTTGTTTTTCAGTTTACTGGCATCGCTGAGTGGCTTTTCTGAGTGATCGGCCGGGTTAGTGGGTTTCTCCTATGTGATAGGCAGTTTAGTAGCTTCGCTGAGTAAAGTTGTTCTGCGTGAACGGCCTTTGGCCGGGTTTCGGGGTTTTCTCCTATGTGATAGGCAGTTTAGTAGCTTTGCTAAGTTAAGTTCTTCTGCGTGACCGCCCTTCGGCCGAACTTTGGGGATTTCCCCTATGTGATACACAGTTTAGTAGCTTCGCTGAATAAACTTTTTTCATTTCGCGATTTTATCAAAAAAATTAATTTTGTTGTAATTTCAATGGATTTGTGATTTCTAAAATAGCGCTGCAGGTAATATTTAAAAACGGGTGTAGAGGTTGATATGTATCATAGATCCTAAAAATAATGTAATTTTTGAAATCCTGAGGAAATTTCAATTCATTAGAGTACACCCAAAAAAATGTTAGTGAAGTCTGCAAAAAAATTTTGTTGAGTCGGCAAAATTTTAGTCAAAATTTTTGCAAAAAGGTTGCTAATGTCAGCAAAATCTTTTGCTGAAAACTAGCGTGGTGACTTTTAAAAACAAAATTAGTAGATCCAGCAAAAGTTTTGCTAACACTTAGTTGATTCAAAATTAAAAAATCCTTGCAAAAAGTTAATAAAATTATAGCTAAATATTAGTAGACTGAAAAAAAAATAAAAAAATTGTAGAAAAATATACTTTAGTTAATTTATTTGCTGAAAATCTTAAATATTTTTTGTTATTCTTTTAAAAATAATTTATAATATGTTACAAAATATAAAAATGTTAATTATCCCACATTGAAGGCACGAATTAATTTAATATCCGAAAATATATAGAAATAATTATATATGACATAAACAAAATTATCTTTCAACTACTTACATCGATGGTTGTCTTAGTGTTGCCATCTTTCTAAAAGCGAAACAAAACGAAATAACAAAATATGAAAAAACAATCCGTTTTTTTGCAATAAGAAAAGGGAAACATACAAAATTACGTAAGATGTGTGTCCCAGTTTTTCGCTTTATTCTGTCTACTTGTACGTACTTTTTTTTGCAAATTGACACTACATTAATAGTCACTACACTGATAGAATTTTACTTCATAGTATTAATTAAACGATTTCATTAAAATCGATTCATTGGTTTAATGAAAAATTTCATTAACTGAATGAAAATTCATTAATATTGGTATTTTTTTCATTAACATTTTTTATGATTTTTTTATAATTTCATAAAAAAATTCATTAAATCAATGAAAACTTCAAATTTTTTCAATAAAAATTTTGACTTGTAATAGTAAAAAAAAAATTTTTTTGTACTATCATTTTGAAATAAAAAAAATTGAAAAATTTCTTTTAAACAGAATTAACAAAAACTTTGATATAAATAATAATAATTTGAATAGTTGGTCACTAAATTCCAGGGAACAGATTATCCAAGAAAAACGATAGTTTTGTTCAAAACGAGACCTAAATTGTTATCGTTTTGACGATGTTACACAAATACGTTATGCTAAACGATAATAAATTTTTGTTTTTTAACAACATTGTTAACAATATTTAACATTTTTATCTAACATGGTCGTAACTAACTACAAAAGTTTACTATCATCGTCGATCGTTCTACAGAATTCCAAGCCAGATCGATAAAAAATTACATATTTTGTACCGACATATAAGAAAATATCATCTTTAAACACAAATTACAAAAATTGTAAAGAAAGGTTGAACAATTTTGTAAAAATAAAACAATAAAAACAGAAATAAATTAAATTTGGTTTTTTTAGTTCAGCTTTTAATATTTTAATGCCTGTTAATTATATTTAAACGATTTTTTCAATCATTAAAGTTCTTAATATACATAATTTAAAAAAAAATACAATAAGTAAAACATTCCTTTTTATGGATAAAGAAATTTTATTTTCAAAATTTGTAATCTCTATACTACAATAATCATAAAAAGTGCTAATTATAAAATATCAACGAAAATATTTCATACAAACTATGAATTTTATTCATTAAACACATGAAACTTTCATAACGATTAAGCTAGGATTAATGAAAAAAATGTCATATACTTTATGCAATTTTCATTGGGTCAATGAAACCATTCATTAAAATTGATTTAATGAAACACCTTTCATTGACTCAATGAAACGTTTCTTTGGGGACTTTTTTATGAAAAAATTCATTGGATTAATGAAGGAATTCATTAATACTACGCACAAATAAACATTTAGTTTACAAATACACATTTAGTTTTTATTAAATTTAAATATTTTATTTTGCCTTTAATTTAAATAATTGACAACACAACACAAAATTAAAATTTTTTGTCAATCTGCAATTTATATGTATATGATACACATTGTTTAGTTTTATTATTATTATGTATGAAAAACAGATACAAAAATCTTCCATGGTTAATTTTTTATTTGTTTTACACGAGTTATACTTTGTAGTATCATATTGCTCGTCTCTACTACACTTGCCGCTCGTCTCCACTGACATACCGCGACATCTTCAATCTGGTTGTCGTACACACTTCTAATGTACATATCAGCAGAATTTTTTTAGCAAAATAAATTTGTAAAACTTTAGTAAAATATAAGTAAAACATTAGTTGAAAACAGTTGTGCTGAATAAGTATAACTAAAATTTTAGCTGAAAACATAATTTCATCAAAAATTTGCTGAAAAATAGTATACTTATTTACAAGACGTTTTTACTAACTTTTCTGCTAACTAACTTTTTTTGAGTGTACCCACACTTGTATGTTTTCTTTCTGTTTTTTAATTCTGGAGGTGAACACCTACTTTTTTGAAAAAGCCCCATAAAGTGCAGTTTATTATTTGTTTTAATCTGTCAATATCTTTTAGGTGAACTTTTTTAAAGCTTTAAGTTATGAATGTAAAAAATATAATTTTAGGCTGCTGAAAACTACTATATTTCAACTTTTTAGATAAGTAAAAGGCCTTTTGAATTACAGAAAATTCCTAATGTGGGAAAATGAAATATTTGAGTGAAAATTATGTTTATTTAAAAAAATTTTGCCAGTTTAGAAATGAGAATCCTAAAAAATTTAGGAACTATGTATTACACTTTGATTTTACCACTCAATAATTTTTTTTAATGGCCATAGTCCAAAACATCAAAAAACACAATTTTAGTTAGCTAGACTATAGCCAAATAAAAATAATACGCAGGCTCTAATTGTGACTAAAGACATATTTTTTGAAAGACAAGAAGGTATCTCAAATAAGAAAAAAAAATTTGGTCTGATTGCATTCGCCGACAGTAGAGGCCGCCAAAGTGGACTAGCAAAAACGTGAACATCCGGTAACATGAACGTCCCAGAAACATGAAATTTTTTTTTTTTACATTGACAATTCCAAAACGTGAACAAAGTTCAATAGCTCTAAAACGTGAACACATTTTTTTTATAAGAAATATTTCTTTTTCTTAAAAATTTTATTAATTTGGAAATCCCCGAATAATAATTTTACCACGTTCTTATAGTAAACACTCCGAATTTATGAATTTTTATATCAAAATTGTTTTAAAACGTATAGAATAAAATGTAAATGGAATTAGCAGTTATTTTTATAATAAACGTAGTATACATTAAGAACTGTTAAATATCACAAACGTATTAAAATAAATAATTTGCAAAAATTGTCTTAGATTCTGAATTTGGTCTATTTAAAAAAGTCAAAGGATCAGAAAGTTTTCTAATAGGAAGAATTTCTTAAAATGTTACTATTTTTCTATAGGCAAGCGTCTGAATATTTAAAAATTATATCTAAAAATGTATGTTTGAATTTAAGAATTTTTCTGGAGAAAAATATTCAAAATCTTTTCATATTTTATTTTTTTTTTGTTAAATAATCAATATAATTATTGGTTCTGAAGTACTTGGAATATAATTTATTCTAAGTGGATCGATTCTGTAGTAAAATAGTTAAAAATAATTCCAATCACAAACGTGATTAAAATCAGAAACGCGAACACACATTGCAAAAATTAGTTCACGTTTTTGAGAGTTCACTGTATTCAGCAAAATTACTGAACAACAAAATTGTTTCAGTTGCTATACGAAAATAATTCTTAAAAATACATTTTGTAAATACTGACAAAAAATTTTAATTTTTTGATTTGTAGTTAAATTTAAATACATTTTATAATGAATGTTCGGAAAAAATATATTTTTTTTTAACTCCGAAAAATACGTTATTTGTCTGAAAATCCTAAAATTAGTTAAGTGTAATGGAGAAAAAAAAAAATTGAACCGGAAATTAAAAATATAGGTGTTTGTAAAAATGCATAATTTCGATATTTTTACCGTATTTGTTTGACTGATATGCAAAAAAAAAAAACTGAAATCGTGTTTCAATTAAAATATTTCTTGATTCCATTAAAAGTTTAATTGAATTATGTCCTATTCAAGAAATTGTAGTAGCAATTAAAATAATTTGTTACACTTTAATTGAATTTATTTTCAATTAAGGTTTTAATCATATCTATTAAAAATTTAATTGAATATTGTTGTGAAACATTTAATTAAAATTTGGAAAAAATCGCCAAAAATTGTTGGTAAAAATAAATACAATTTTAAAAAATTATTGCTATATTGGAAAAAATCGCCAGAATTGAAAAAAAAAGAATGCAAAAAAATCGCCAACATTTAAAAAAATCCTAAAAATTGCCAAAAACTAAAAAAAATTTTAAAAATTAAAAAAAAACCCCAATGTTGGAAAAAAATTGGAGAACCATTGTCAAAATTAAAAAAATTATATAATTAAAAAAAAAAAAACGCTGAAAAAAACGCTTAAAATTAATTTTAAAAAATCACTTAAACAAAATTTGAAACGTCTTTATCCCGAAAAACATTTTTCATTTCTGCATTATTTGGTTTTTAATTACAGACTCTATTTTTTTACTTTTAGAGAATTTTTTTTTTTAAATTGAAGTATTTTTTTATATTTTTAAGAATTTTTTAATCTGGAAATTTTTAATTTAATCGATTACATATTTTTGAGTTTTGGAGATTTTTTTAACTTTGGAGATTTCTTAAAATGTTTTAATTTTTTTCTTTGTTGTCATTATGGGTTATAAGAACTGAAAATTTTGTGTGCACCAAATGCATTTTCAATTAAACGTTTTATTTAATTTTTAATTGAAAATGAATTTGAAATCAAACAAACATTTAATTGAAATATAGAGTATGGCCTCAACCTTGAATAATTTTCATTTTCATTGCACAATTAAAGGTCAAAAAAACATAATTTTTATTTTTAATAAAAATTATATCAAACTTGTATAAAAGACAAAGTACGGTCATGTTTACTACTCTAACTGTACATCTTGTTTTTTAAAAACAAATTTACAAATAAAAAGGACAAAAACAAAAACGTGTATTGAATATTTACCAAAGGTAGACATTGAACACAAAAAACAAGTTTTCAATTTATTTGTTGATCAATGGTGATAATCTTTAACTTCGAGCTCTATATATATTAGTTCTCATTTAGTGATTGAACTAGTTTATATGAATACTTGATGTTTTGCATGGATTGTTATTACCTCTTTCAAAACGTGTTCTGATGTTGGGAACCTAGAAAATTCCCGAAATAGATCTATCAACACATTCCTGAAAGGGTCAATTAATAAATTTGAAAACAAAAACTATAGACAATTTGTTAGAATAACATCCTTATAAAGAAATATGGACTATGGCTTCGAACTTTTCATTTTCATTCCACAATTAAAGGTCGAAAAAAACATAATATTTATTTGTAATAAAAATTATATCAAACTTGAAATTTTTTGTCGATAATTTTTTCTGTGTGTGTAAATATAGACCTATTGTCACTAAATTTAATATAAATCAATAAAATTAGTCAGTCACAAACATCATGTAGCGTATTTTATATGAATCGGATAAAAAATTTGGATATCCACCATACAAATTATTCTTCCAGCTCTCGGTGAACTAGTATTCTCCTATACGGCTTCAGTTGTTTCAGGAAAATATTTCTCAAACAAATTTTTTAGAATACTGGTTTTTTTGTTTTTTTATTACTTCGATATATATAAAGGGTCCGCCATCTAACTTTTTTTTCAACTAGTGCTTATTTCGTGAATGGTAACACTTAGCTCATGTCTGATTTGACAGGTAATTAGTTTTATCCTTCCGCTGAACGAATATGGTTGTGTATACGCTTGAACAACGCTGGAAAATATTGCGACATTACTTTGAAAATCATGGTAATGAGCAAGGAGTGGCCGTTACAGTCAATGGCGATCGTTATCGGGCCATGTTGAACGAATTTTTGTTCACAAAAATTGAAGAGGAGGATATTGGCAATATTTGGTTTCAACAGGACGGCGCTACGAGCCACACAGCCGAAGCTACACTCGATGTTTTGCGCCCTGTTTTTGAAGATCGCATTATCAGCCGCAGCTCTGATGTCGTTTGGCCACCTCGGAGCTGCGATTTGACACCGTTGGACTATTATTTGTGGGGTGCCGTCAAAGATAAGTGTTACGCCAACAAGCCAGATACAATTGACGCTTTAAAGTACAATATTCGTGAAGCCATTGGTGAAATACAGCGGCACACAATCGATAATGTGCTTAAAAATTGGACCGATCGTGTAGGCTACTGCATGGCCAGCCGAGTCAGCCATTTGAATGAAATTATTTTCGATTATTAACCGGAAGGATTGCACTTTCAAATAAAAAATGAAATTTGAGAAAATATTCAGTAGTTTTTTTTATAGCATTTTTCAAAAAAAAAAGTTATTTGGCGGACCCCTTATTTGTAGTTAAATTTATATTCAAGTTTCAGAATACGTTAGGAAAAAATATTATTTATAGCTTCGAAAAAACAGGGTTTAGCTGAAAATCCAATTTTTTTTTATGTTAAAAAAATGATTTAAAAAAAAACCGTTTTATCAGTTTTTGTAAGCCTATAACTTAGCATACAAAAAAGTGCCGGGTATTTACCGGAAATTAAAAATATAAGCATTTGTAAAAATTCCTAATTTGCATTTTTACAAATGCCTGTTCACATATATGTATTAGAATTAATAAAGGTGTTTGTTTTTGCCGAATGTATTAATTATTTAATTTCTCAAAATGTTTTTAAAAAAAAAAAACAATTATGTTATGTTTATATTTAAATAGAAATTCAAATTCAATTGAACGTTACTGTTGTAAAATGAAAGTTGATATCGATTTCAATTACTAAGATACAATCGAAGTCGATTTCGGATTTCTTAATATCCCAAGACCTGTTTATGGCAACTTAATGTTTTCTACATACCTTATAGTTCGGAATAATGTTAAATAAATACAAATGATCAGATATATAAAATTTTTTATTTATTTTTTAAATAGAAAATGGTCTATCCCAAATTTTTACAAACATCACCATTGGTGAGCGTATTTATTGGTCGGGTATCAAGTTGTCTAATGCAAATAACTAATTATAACTCAAAAAAGTATAAAATTCTGCCCACAATCGAATTTGACACAATCGAAACTCGCAAAACTTTTTGCAAAATTTTATCATTTTCGAACAATGCTAGCTGTAGGGTGCATTTCCAAAAAAAAAAATATAAAATTGCAGTCATAACGGTTCCTAAAGCCTGTTCTTCAAAAAAAAAAAAAATAAGATAGTGTTAAAGTTTTTTAACAAAATTTTTAAAATAAATGTGAAAGTATCACATTTGCAATAATTTTAAATTTAGGATATTTTTTTTAAAGTTTTGACTTTAAGATAATTACATCAAATAAACACAATTTTATTTCCATTTTTATTTTAAAACTTGAAGATTTTTTTAAAAAATTTTCCCTGTTTTCAAGAAAATGTAATCGGTCAAAAACAAAAATATAGTATGGTCACAAAAATTGAAAATTTTAATTTTCAAAAGAATTATCTCTATAACTGTAATAGATCGAATGAAACTTTTCATTTATCTTACCAAATGCATTATTTTACTGAAAAAATCTTTGAAATTTATTGAAAATTCTGGAAGTTACAGCCCTGGAAAGGGGTTTCACACACTTTTTTCAATTTCTGGATGTATGGGAGGTAGGCTTGTCCTTGCACCGATTTTCTCACAATTTTCTATTTGTTCAAACCCCAAATAAAACAGTGTACCAAGTTTTATTTATCTACGACAACTTCTTCTATTTTTGTCCATTCACAATATTTGGGAACAAAGCACTGCGCTAACAACTCAGCTAATATATCTAACAACCCAGCCAATATGTTAACGGTGTTAACAACCCAGCCAATATATTTCTAAGCGCTAAAAATTATGACTCATAAAATACTCAAATTTCTGCGTTATTAATTGAGTTATTCTGAGCCTGTCCAGGCTTACAGACTTGGGGTTATATGCCCAAATTTGTTGACTTTTTATTTTTTTATTTTAGAAATGTTGAGGTTAAGAAGAAGAATAAACGTTTTCTCTAGAAATTATAAACACCATTAATTTTTAAATCAGACTAGACTAGTTTCTGAATTTTTATGGACAGACTCATCAGTGATTTTCCATTTAAATTGTATTATTATTTGTGTCTTATAATTGTAAGATTGTCTCTATATGATACATTTTTAAACAACCTGCGGCTGTAAGAATCAAACCTGCGTTCATCTTACATTACAAACGTAACCATACCAAGTCATGACCGTTTAGCGATTACACCCATGTATGGCCTCGAATCTAATGCAGCTAAATTAATTAAAAAAATGCTAATGAAAATAATTTCATTACAATTGATATCAATAAATTTGTAATGAAATCATCAATTAATTAGTCCATTCAATTAATTAGTCTCATGTATGATATGGAGTCATGATTAAATTATTTTTATAAAATTTCGAGCCTTTGATTATGTTATCCCTTATTATATATATTATGAAATTATCGATTCTACTTATTTCTGCGAAATTATAAAACTTTTTATTGATTACAAATTTATGATAGTTACTATCTGAAGATCTGTAAAGGGTGTACATTAGGCCGGGTCGATTTGTATGGAGACAAAAAAAATCGCTCAACGTTTAAGGAAAATCGTATTCTAGGGATCAAAATAAGAAACTTTGCCGAAGGAACCATACATCTAAAACGTATTCTGATGTCCCGACTTTTGATCCGTAGGGTCCAATTTTGAAAAATCCCACTTTGACCCATTTAGAGTGCCCCAATAGAATCCAAGCCAATCGAATATAATTTATACATTCATCTGCTAGAGCGTCTTCCAGAGAAGAAATAGAGACCCTAATCTTGGAAAGACTCCTCCTACTTTCTGAAATATCTCAATCCCGAGATTTGTAAATTTGCTATAAAAACACGGCTAAAAGGTCCTCTTTCAACTTCAATTTTAATCTCTTAACGGGCACCTAGAATGATGATTTATGCATTAATCTGCTAGCGCGTCTCCCGGAGAAGAAGTAGCTCCCCATAATCTTGGAGAGATTCCTCCTACTTTCTGAAATATCAAAGTGGGATTTTCGAAATTTGATTTCTTATTTTGATCCCTAGAATACGATTTCCTTGAACGTTGAGCGATTTTTAAATCGACCCGCCCTAGTGTACATGCTCTTAGACATTTTGACTCGAATACTCTCAGTTTTTTCCATGTTGAACCATATTTAGCACCTATAGATTGATACAATATGAGTTTAACCTCTATCACAATGTATTTTGGGAAAACACACAATAACTACACATTCATTCAAAGCAGAAATGGGAAGCAGTACAAGCGTTTGAAGCTTCCTTACTGCTTCGTAGAATGCATAGCATCTTAAAAAGCAGAAATAAAATTCCAAAATTCGGCGATATTTTACATTGCTTTTTGTTGTGATTTTCAAAAAGTAATGAAATGAGCAAAAAAGTTTTCGACACTTATTATTTTAGCGAATTTTGATTTTTTCAATTTTATGAAAATTAATTTACAATAAAATGTAATGTGCAACAAAGTCAATTAAAAATTATAATTCAAAAATATAAAATAAATGTCCTGGAATAAATATAATTCAAAAATATTAGGCTTATATTTATATCAATGTGGAAGAAAAACTTAAGTTTTGTAAAAATAAAATCTAATAAAGATTTACCTTTTTATATTTATTTCAGTTAAAAAAATATTTTTTTAACAAAACTAAATAAATACGTAAAAATGCGGTGATTAAAAATTGAGATTATAATTTACATGTTTTGATTAGAAGCTTAAATTTTTAAATATAATATTATGTTTATTCATTAAAGCTACCCAGTCAGAAAAAAAGTGCATGCATTTTAATATTTCTAATACATGCACTTTCGATATGCCATGATTTGTCAACTTTTTTATGACACAGAGAAGTACTAAACGCGTGGAAACGAGAGTAATTCAGGACATATACATATATAGGTGCTCAAAATAAGTGCTGTCAGGCGAGATATTTCGAACAAAAATCATCACAATTTTCACTGATATCCGCACCGCTTCAGGTTTAAATCTTACGAAACTGATTCCATGGAAGCACTATTTTTTTTTTTTGGGTACTGAAAAAAATTAATATAATTATTAGGGTCGTCCTTAAATTTGACTTTTTTGATTTATGTTGTTCACAGCCCCTAAAATTGTTACACGATCTCCAATTAGTAAATGCGGAAAATTTGAGCCAAATTGGTAAACTTTTTAGACCTTATACTTTTTTCTCTTTATTTGAAGGAGAAAGATCTATATAATTCAATGTTTAAAGATGATTTCACGTAAATCTTGACCGCGGCTAGGCCCCAAATGATTCATACGCTGGGTCCAATTTTGGCTTACTCTCTCCTACATATCGGCCGGTATCTCACGAATAAACTCTTCAATATTGGTTTCCAGTGAGTCAACCGTTGCGGGCTTGTCCCTATAGAGATGAGCCTTAACATAGCCTAACAAAAAAGTCTAAATGCGTTAAATCGCACGATCTAGACTGCCAATTGACCGGCCCCAAACCAGAAATAAACGGTTCACCGAACTCGCCTCTCAATTGGGCGATTGTTTCGAGTGCTGTGTGGCACACTCTTGTTGAAACCACATGTCGCCCAAGTCCAGCTCTTCCATTTTGGGCAAAAAATAATTTGTAATCATCGCATGGTAGCGCTCTCCATTCACAGTAACGTTCCAGAATTCGTCGTCTTTAAAAAAGTACGGTCCAATGTTGCCACCGGCCCATAATCCACACCAAACAGGTCATTTTTCGGGATGCATTGGCAGTTCTTGCAATGCTTCTGAGTTCTGCTGTTCACATATCCATTCAACCAGAAATGAGCTTCGTGGCTGAACACAATTTTCCGAAAAAAAGGTGATCTTCATCCGACTTTGCCAGCGGCCATTCGCCAAAAGTTAGCCGTTGTGGTAGGTCGTGTGGCTTCAATTCTTGCACCAGCTGTATTTTAAAAGATTTTACACCCAAATCCTCCCGCAAAATTTCCCACGTAACAGAGGCCCAATAGCTACCAATGGCGCCGAATCGACAATTCACGGTCATCAACAACACAGGCGAATACAGCTGCGAAATTTTCCTCTGTCCGCACTCTACGTATGCGTGCTGGTGGTTTAATGTCCAATAATGTAAATTTGGTGCGAAGTCACAAGATTCCAAACTTTATTAGCCGAGCACGAATTGTGGTAATAAAATTCAATAATCTGCAAGCGCTGTTCGTTTGTAAGTAAGATTCATGGTTAAATTATAAAACAAACTGAACATGTTTAACAGTAACAAGTTACACTAAAACAGCTGAGCTGCCAAAAACAGTGTTGCAAAAAAGAAAGTTGCTAAAAAATCACCCTTTACATCCATATTAAGCTATATAAAGCTATATATTATTTTACAATATTATATTAAGCAATATATGATTGTATATAAACGTATTCGGGTTCCAAAAATAATTATGTTTTGAAATTTTATGAAATTTTGATATCGAGGGTTCCTAGTTTCCAAACACGAACAGTTACTTTGCACAACATTTAGTAAATTTAGTTTTCTATCGGAATGTGTTAACCGGTTTCAACTGGCATTTTCTGTATTGTAGGTTTCGGCTTTTCTAAAAAATTAAAATTTCGTATAAACCTTTTTTTTTTTGTCGAATACCCAGTTTTTCTTAACTGTTCTTTTTTATACCCTCCATCCCATAGTGCAGGAGGGTATATTCACTTTGTCAAATGTTTGTAATTCTTTTAAAAAAATTCTGGGACCCCATAAACTATATATATTCTTGATCAGCATGGATAGAGAAGTCGATATAGCCATGTCCGTCTGTCCGTCTGTCCGTCTGTCCGTCCGTCTGTCTGTGGAAACACAAAATACTCCTCCAATACAGAAGAGGTACTGCTAATTTTCAGTCAAATTGTTTGTTGATATCATGAGCAGTTTTCTAGTGAAAATGATCAAAATCGGTTAACGCGTTCAAAAGTTATGAGTGAAAATGTGGGAAGACCTCTAAAATTTTTTTTTTTATTTCATCATACATACATACATACGTACATTCAATGCTTATACACAAGAATATACGCAAGCAGGGATGGCTGTCAATATCGCTGAATTACCGTCCCCGATTCTAACACCTTTCAACTGACTATCGTTATCGCTTAAATACCGTTACCGATATTCTTGAAATACCGTTATCCGTAAAATACCGTTACCTTAAAATACCGTTACCGAAATAATCTAACAAGATCTGAACAAAAAAACTTCTGTAAATAGATATATTTTCCCAAAGTGTGATCATAAACTAGACAGTCATTTAAATTCGGGCATAATGCGGTTAAAAATTGTGGTGTGCATTAACATTACCTGAATAACTAAAATAACGTTATCCTTAAAATGCCGTTACCAAAATAATTGAAAAACCTTTTTCCCTAAAATAAAGTTACCGAAATATCTAAAATATCGTTACCGCTAAAATACCGTTAGCGAAATAAATAAAATACCGTTAATGCTAAAATACCGTTAACGCTAAAATCCCGTTACCGAAATAACTAAAGTATAGTTTCCCCTAAAATACCGTTACCGAAATAAAAGAAAATAGCGTTACTACGAACAATAACCACATAGAATCGGTTACCTTCCATGGTCATGATCAACACTTAAAAACAAAAAAAAAACCCACAAAATATTGTTGTTGTTTTGTTTTGTAATACAGTATCTATGTACGTATGTATTAGTAGCAATCGCATGCAGAGTTGCCAGGTTTAACGATTTGTCGTCATTTTGATGATATTTAATACCCAATATAACTAAATGACTATTAGACGACTTTTGCTTCCAAAATGACGATTTTTTGACAATAATTTAATATGTCAGCAAGATCTACTTATTTATCATTCTCATAAAATCGCCGGCTCGATTATTAAATTTATATTATTTCGTTAAAACTTGAAAGCAAAAACATTGTTTTTGATCGATAGCTAGCCTTTATATGCTAATATGATGTGAAATACAATTTTGCAATAAGTTATTCGTAATAAAATAACGTAACAATAACTTATTATATTTACCTGATTAAAAATGTAAAATAAAATATTTTTTTTTACGAAAAAACAAGAACACCAATAGAGTTTTTTTTGTGTACATTTTTGTTGCTCCATAAAAGTAATAAAAAACTGCACCTCCTAAAAAATGGATTGCTCAAAGAGATAATAATTTATTAAAGAACAAGACACAATAACTGGAAATTCTGAAAGTGCAATAGTATGAAAAAAATGCACAGTCCCAAAGTACCCCACCTTCCCCTACGATCTAATTAGTAAAATCTTTAAAATTTCACTAAATCTTTAAAATTTCACTAAATTTTTAAATTTTACACAAATCTTGCGTGCACTCCAAATAGACGGTATGGTATGTACAAACACGTAAAAACCTTGGGTCGAATTACCCAATTCGTAATCGTAATTTTTCAATCGAAATTAAGAAAATAAAACATTTTACGAAATTTGTTTATATTAAAAAAAAAAAAAATGATTTCGAACAATTTCACTCGATCTCGAATGGCGTATATCGGCCCAGTTATTTTAACAGAAATACTTTTGCTTTCGGCTTAATGAAAAATCATATCAAATTAAATATTTCCCAGTTCTATATTTTTTATTTATTAATTACTAATTATATAATTGAAAATTATATCTTATTAGCCAAACGGAAAACAGACCAGTTCCACGACCTCCGCACTGATAAGTTAGAACGCTATCATTTGTAGTAAGAACGGGTTTAAATTAAGATGATTAAGTTTCAGAATAAATATGAAGTCATAATCGCCCTTATTACGGTTGTCGATGGCAAAATCGTAAGTTAGTCGAATTTTTTTAAAAGTTCGTTAATAGCACAACTTTTAAAAAAATTTATTGACTATCATGATTAGCAATCAAATTATAAAAAAGTATATTTTAAAGTAAAATTTCATTATAATTTTTTTATTTACAAATTCGACAACCTCAAATACACCGAATATCGACTTTTCCAAAATTTCGAATAAGCAATTGACGTAATTTACCAGATGGTGATAAAGATATGAGAATATACTTCAAATAAAATTCATCTAAAAGTATAAAATATTTCAAATTTATTATAAGAACCTGAAAATTAATTACCTGTGCAAAATGTTCGGACATGAAAAATAATATTTTGTATATGGAGTAGTAGTGACGATTTTTAACGAACAAAGGTACAAAATACCAAGCATAAACAAAAAAGCCGAAACCTTTTTTTGTAAAAGCCGTGTTCGAAACCGGGTTTCTAAATTCGTTGGTTTTATGTACACTAATTGAGATATTGAAGAGCTGCTCACTGTCTGAATGCACAATAAAGTGGGTCCAAACACAACAATATTTCAGCGGCCCTCTAAAAGTTAACTTTGACATTTTCTATAAGGATTTCCATTTGGACCATTTTGAAAAAAGTGTATATTTTTTATTTCATTTTTTTAGTTTCGTCTTCAAAAGATTTTTCATTTCATACTCCCGGGATTCCCGGGAAATTTATAATTCCAAAACCCTAAATAAACGCCAACAATAGTGGGAAGTCCGTATCACAAAAAGTGTGAAGACGGAAGGTTAATATCTGCACGCAATGATAAAATATGGTTGCAACATGATTGCGGCCACAAAACTACACACAGAAAAATAAAGGTCAACAGAATGAAAAAGTGTATTTTGGTGGCTACAACCAATAAATACGGTTAGTTCAAACATATGCAAATGTGATTTCTGTTGCAACTAAAACAAATATTCAGTTTGTACCAACCGATTTCAGTCGTAGTAACTGAATGTTATTTTGCAATTGGCTATGTTTTTTTCTGTGTGTATGTATCCCACATCCATAAATCATGTTGTAGTAAAACTCTGGTTTTTTCTGTTATTATATTATTCTCTCGTCTAAAATCATTAAGTAGTATTTATTATCATATTCCTCTCTCTAACTACAGCAATATTATAGTTGCGACAACTATGAGATGATCAGTCTGTTATTTATAAACGTCTTGGTTCTTTTTGTTTAAGATTTTGTGAAAAGAAGTTGGAGTCCGAACAAATGAAATAATATTAAACAAAAAAAAACATAAAAATAGAAAAACAACGTGGTGTTAACTGTAATTTTGATTAGTGGAAGAAGGATTAATTTTATAGTATCAACCCGGTCTACCATGGAAGCATAGGCAAAAGTTAAATTGACACGCATCCCTTAATTGAAGCTACTGTTTATTATACATAAAAGTGTTATAAATTAAGTAAATAGTGATAAAAAGTGTTTTATTTCTAAATTTGTTGTACTCACGCAAAATAAATTGTAAACATACATTTAAATTAAAAAAAAAAATAATATGATAAGTCAGACTATAATATGGTGTTATGATTGTTACGAACATGTTATGATCATTATAAATGTATTGCGAAATTGTGTTCTTAACAATATATTAATGCGTACCCGATCAAAAAAAAATGTTACATATCAAATTCAAAGTCAGATCTCATTTGATATATATCAATATTTATTCTTATCCAAGTTTATCTCAAAATTGGGATAATATCCGATTAGATTCCTCAAATATATATACGGATTAAGTTAGATAAAAAATTTGCCTCAAAATTGGGGATCCAAAAATATCTAATTTCAGATCCTGATTAGGTCTACTTGGAACTAAAAAGATATAGAAAGATAAGTAAGTTTTGGTGGATAGAAATCGATATTTTCAGATTAAATTGGATTTACTTGTCTCCCATGACATACATATATTATCTTTAATAAAAATATGAAAAAAATTTAAAGAAAAATAATTTGAACATCTGCGCATATTTAAGTACATATAAGGTTATATATTACAATATATAATTATGTCTTATACGCATGGAAAATATTAATTATGTTGGACCATATATAATCATATAGCAAACTAAATTGTTAATCTTAACTTCGTATATAATTATATATTGAATCGCTTTATTCATATGGCACCATATATAAGCATATCTTATGTAACACACAAAAATATTTTTTATAATACCCCGAGTAAAAAAGTTTATATAAATTTATATATGATGAGATATTTTCCGCAAATATAAGAGGATATAATTTGATCCGAAAAATGGTTCTATTAAATTGTATCACTTTGACTCTAATTATATTTAAATATATAAAATTTAATAAAAAAGCTATCCGAGTTTTGTCCCGATATAATAACATCTGATTATATTATATTTGATATAATTGCATATATTTAAATTGAAAGATATTAAATTACATATGTTTGACCTCTATGAAACGTGTTCAAAATACAAAATGTTTAATTTGTCATTTTAAACGAAACTGTTAATTTTAATTTAATTAAAAAACAGTTAGTCAATATTAAAATGACCAAGTAAAATCCAAATAACAGGTCGCAGAACAACTTCTACTGCATTATAATAGGTTATAATTTCTGTTTCACAGCCGATTCTTTTATATGGAGTTTGTCCTATTTGCAATACGTTCTTTACCTCCAAACTAGAACAAGTTGCTTTAGAACCGGTTCTAGAACCAGTTGTAAAACTGGTTCTTTGATAGTAAAACCTTACAATTTTACCTCCAGGAACCTGTTCCAGAAACGGTTTCATGTAACCGCTGGTAAAAGAAGCTGTTCTAGAACATGTTCATAGATAATCTGGCTTAAAAAATTTTGCTGGAAGGTTTGTTATTTGTAATGAAAATCGATTTCGCAAAATTGTAAACTGTTTTCGTAAAATATTTTGGGGTTTTTGAATTATATATAGTTACATAGAAACTGACTTAGGATATTTTTTCAGTTTGGATTATATATAAGTATGTCTAAAATGACAGAAAACGTTTCTGATGTTTGCATTCTATATAATTATGTATTGGATTATATCTCATTTTATAAAAATTTAATCAAATTTATCAACCATGTATTATCATATATAAAATTCATGATTTGATGTGCTTATACATGAATTTTTTTGGTAAAACATTTTGAAAATATTATTATATATAAATACATATTGATACAAATGCTATTTTATATGATCATATATTTTTATATTAAAGAATATATCGTTATAAATAATATCTTTTACTCGGGACAGTATATATTATTAAATCCTAAATTACATAGTTTATTTATATGTCACCATGTATGATTACATATTGTGCTATATATAAAAATGTATTGTTATATCTGACAATAGATCTATCATGTCTTATTATGTATGCTTAATATCTTAATATTTAACATATCGTTGTATATGTTGCCACATAAGAAATATATAATAATATAATATGCATGGCACTATAATCATATATTATAATATATTTAAGATGAAAAAACATAAGAGCACTTATTCTGTAATTACATGTTTCCATTATTTTATTTTTCCTGACAAAACAAGATTAGTACTGAAAAAGAGAGTTTAGTTTTGCTTTTTTAGATACCAAAATAAAAAAAATTGTGTAAACTCGCATAGCTCCAAAATAATGCTTTATGTCACTTATCAATAACACAAATCTTATTCGTCAGAGCAAAAGACAATTTGATTACTTAAATTATTTTAAAATAAGTTATGATAATTTAATTTATAAACATATCCATAACTATAATATGATAATATTGAGATCAATATTATAATATAATTATCATATTATGGTACTATGGTTGTCCCAACCATAGTATCATTTTTGTCGCAAAAATTAAATCAAAAATGTATGATGCTCTTCGAATATGGTTGTCCCAAACATGTTTTTTCTTTGCGTGTGGAGTTAACAGAACTATATTCTGAAAAACTACCTTACTTTAAACGACATAATACTTACCCAAATAGATTCCAAAAATAATAATAATACAATTGGGGTTGAATATGCAGTTAAAATGTTTATTTTGCTGTTAATTGAATGTGTTTATTTTTTATGAATTTATTTTTGTTCTTTAATTTCTAATAATTTAATTAAACTGAATATAAAACTTGATTAAATATTTGGTTATTGATAATATTGTTGTAATTGGTATGTTATTCTCCTTGTTGGTCTATTAAATAATGCAAATGAAATTTAACGCTTTCTTAGTGTGACACGTCCACAATCTTAGGATTATTTTTCAAGTAAAATATAAATCAAATGCATATCCTATTTGGTTATAAATTTTAAACGAAATTCGTAATTTGTGAGGGAAAAAGACATTTATCTAATAACATTTTTGTATTTTATTTTACTTAAAATAACACTTTATCTAATAGACTGAATTAATAAGGAATAAAATTTTGTTTTATTTATTTAAATTGTATTAGTTTCATTAAAAATTTTACTCGAATAAACTGAGAACAAAAAAAAAATAAATAAGAAGGAATTAAAACGTAATCATTTTCAATCATTTTCATAAAATGTATTATATACAGGAAATTCTTAATTTTAAAACTTAAAATTTATTCGGATCTAGTAAGCGCAATATTTGTAATTACTTAAGATTCAATATTGAATTGCTATAATGTTCCCAATGTATGGGAATTTCATAAAAATATTTATTGGAATTACTATTTTTATTTTATTTGTGTTTTTTCTCTCAAAAAATATTTATTACTTTTTAAAAGAATTTTAATTTTGTAAGACTAATAATTTTTTTCACTTAGAAACGTACATTCGATATTATTGAAAAAGCTCATTAAATTTGTTTTAAGTGATCTCTATTTTTTAGTTTTTATAATGCATTAGTAGTTGTGATGATATTATCATTATTCACTTGATTAACTGTTTCCAAATATCGAGAATTGTAGATCAAACTTTCAACGTTTTCATCGTTGTCGATGACATTGTAATCGTCATTATCATTGTTGTTGTCTTCGGAGTCATCAGAACGAACGATCTCGTAGGGTGGAAAAAACAAAGAATTCAGCAAAGTAGCAGATGATTGATAAACAGCTGGGGCAAACGATTCTTCTTCTTGCATCTTATATTCATCGGCATCGATAATTTCCACTTCTTTATTTCTACATATAACTGGCTCGGATGTAGCCAATTTGGGTTGTTCCTATTTGCGACGACGTATTTTTAAGCGATTACCTTCTTCCGAAGAGTCATCTATTCGATGGCAGTCGATAAGTTGGTGGGACTCGTCGATTCTTTCAGATTTGATTTTGGATCTAAATCACTTTTGACCGATGATATAAGGAATCGAAGTTGCATCAGTTGAACGGTAGTCACTCGAGGGTTACTACAATTCTCTAACCATTGTAAAAATTTCTCGCCATGTTGTATTGCTTCTCTATAGTCAGCCACTGCTTCTTCATCTTCATACAGCACGGCACATTTTGCACGCTCTTCTTCGTCTGTCTTATTTGAATTGTTGTTGTTATTGTGCGTGCAATCGTCTAAGTTGTGATGGTGATGATCACTATTATAGCTAGCTTCAGACCCGCTAACATGGCGATTATTCTGGCCACTGTTGTTATTTATCTTGTAGAGAAGATTATCGAGGACATCTCTGCAATCTGCCACACTGTTTCTGGTATTATTGTGCCGTTGTTCGGATTCTATTAAATCGCCATCCGAACCGATAGGAATGGGACTAGGTGCCGGACTATTGTTGTGCGAACCGGATCGATCCATATTTTGTTCAGGGCTTTGAGCTGGTGTTGGTAGAGGACTGATTGGAGGACTTCTGGCTTTGGTTGATTTTGAGGAAAGATCTTCCGGTTTGTTGGACAAGTCAACATTGTGGGACATTTCGTTTGATATTTGTTCGACAGACGAGGAACTCTGTACCGAAGGACTAGGAGCCGAGTCTTAGTAAGTTGTGAATATAGTATGTTTTCAAAACCGGTTTTACCAACAATCAGATTATCGCCAATAGCTGGAGTTTCGTCAGTATTACTCGAAGCTGGTGGATGTTGTAATGGATTTCCGTGTAAAGCAACTGCATTCGGGCCAAGCGAATTTAGACTAGCGCCGAAGGCTTTGCACCAATTAAACCAGGCTGAATTTTTGTCATCCAAACTTCCCGAAGGTGTTGATGATGGTGTTAGTGGAGTAGGAATTATAGGTGGGGTGCTGGCATGTAGACTTTGTTGCTGGGGAGTTGATGATCGCATCGGAGGACTTGTCGCACCAAGTGGAGGTGGTGGTGGATAGAGATTGTTTAAGCCCAGCATGGCCTGTTGTGACTTAAGCCAATATAGTAGAGGATCTTCGGGTAATGCTGGGGAGTGGTGGCAAATTACCGCCTAGTTGTGGTGGCATCAATGGATTAGTTGGGTTTTTCAATTGACTTTTTCCTTCATTTTGACTAAGATTAAGACCAAAAGCAGACGAATCTGAAGATGTTGGTGTTGGCGGTTTCTGCTTGGCCCAGTTCTTAACAGTGAGCCCTGTTTGCCTTTCGGCGCTCTCACTGCGAGGACTATGTGTTTGTGGTTTTGGTTTCTGATTATTGTTACGCAAGTTGTTATTGGCAGCTGCTAATCCATTAAGACCGGACATGGCAGCTAAGCCGGGATTTAGTTGTGCCAAGAGATTTAAATTCGATGTGAGCTCATTAAAACTCATTGCTAGAGGTGATTGAGAAAGACCTGTTAGTCCCGAAAGATGTGAAAGGCTTGACAGAGGACTTATAGCTGCCATTGATGGATCCGTTGGTCTGGATATCTCAGCTCCGAATACTTTATTTTTAGCAGAACCATTAAAAGCTCCATAATCAGGAGTTAGACCATTGAACGTACTAAGATCAGTCAAGGCTTTATTGGCACCAAAGTCCAGGCCAGTTAGTGGAGACCGCTTAAAGCCTGCTAACTCATCAAATTTCATTTTATTTGAAAAATTCAAGGGCATAGACGGATCCATACGTTGCCTCTTTTCGGGCGGACCACCCAACAAACTTGAACTACCTTCGAGTTTGATAGACAACGTTTCGCCACCCATTTTCTCTGCTGCCGATTGACGAGACATAAAACGTAGTTTATCCTCATTTTTGCACCAACCTCGTAGAGTAGATTCTGGCACACCAATATCTCGCGCTACCGATGCCTTCGATTCGCCATCGTGTATGCGTTGAATAGCATGGACTTTGTCGCTTGGGGTCAAGCTCCGCAAAGGACGCTTGCCCTTTGTGCTCATGCGGATGTTCATGTGAGGATAGCTGGAAATATCCAACTTCAGGCCGTTGTCGAACAGTTTGAATTCTATAAAGAAACGAAAAAAAAACAAAAAAACAACAAAGGTTGGTCAATTAGCTTGATTATACTTAAGTACTAACAAATGTGTGCACTCGTTAGGTGGGTGCTAATTGCATCAAATGGACATTGCTAAAACTTAATTTGGATCTCAAGAGCATGTGGCATATAAAACTGCAGTGCGTTCTTATTCGCCGAAATGATACATATGTACAGGGGTTGATTAGAACTCAACACATATATACAGATGTATATAACAGTCGAATATGATACAAACACGCGCATCCAATAAAAACAAGACGCGCTTTTAAATATCCTTTCAATGTTTCATCGCGATTTGACGAAATGTACACACATATACTTAGATATATGTAGTACATGCAACATCGATAACACAAAAAAGGACAGACAGCGATGAATGAAATTGTAACAAGTACAAATATGTATACAAGCACAAGGAACGCCTGTCAAACCCACATTTCATTTGCATAACCATCATATACTGCAACACAATAAGGGTTCACAATTATTGTGAGTGAGTAAAGACAATGCCACACGACAAGGGGAAACATGCTAATTGGCGCGCTTGTTTTTACTTATGCCACCACCATCACTACTAACAACAAGTCATCTTCATCATCGTCACACTAAAGACCAAGCAAGGATAGCTAACCATTTCGGCGCGCATACAGCTCCTCGCGATTGCACGAATAAGCAACAAGCTCAAACAATCGCGACTATGTCACGTGCTGTTGAATTGCATGCAATTTATTACTTATTTACCTGCCAGTTGTGCGTGAGTGAGTATTGGGGACGTTTGGCAAGAAACATCCCTCTTAATACAAAACAGGTACAATTTGGGAGCCTACGATATTGTATATATGATGGTCTATATGTGCGAACGAGTAAGAAATGTTAAATTGGCTCCGCCTTAGTTTGTAACAACAAAAAAAGGGAACTTGTTTTTTCGTTCGTTTATATACAGGAGACTGACTAGATACGCATAATATTCACAGAAAGAACAAGTTTTGCGCATGACCACCTCCAGGTGAGATAGAAATGTAAAGAGAAAGCTATAAAAGAGTTTTAAAACAAAAGAGTTCGTGTTTTTGTAAAATTCTCTTAAAACTGTTTGTATATTTATTTTTGCAAAACTACATTAATAAATTTGTCATTACGACCCAGTTAATTGATAATAAGTTGCCACTACTTACATATACATAGGTATCTATTTAAATATATAAGTGTTATTATTTAAGTAGGTACATAATTATATGTACATAGTTTGTATTAACTTGTTGTATATGAGAAAACCGCATTTCTAACCAAACATACTTGTGAATATCTTTTACAACCATCTGTAGTAGTATTTGATTTGAAATTTGGTGTTTTGTGATTAACATGATTAATTCAACATGTTGTTGCATGAACTTGTTAAACATTATTCCGTTTATCTTATAAAATCGTAAATAGGGTCAAAATGTCTACTACTCACATGCACACATTGTTGATATATATTATTTTTTTTATTTGTCACATGTATGCATACATATATATATATTAGAGTGCCTCAAAAAAAAAAGTGCCCCCGAAAATAAGATTAACATGTTTTGTAATGATTCCTAAACTTTTTCGGCTCTAGAGAAAAATTAGTTACCGCAACTTTAGTTAAGAGTTTTGAAATTTTTTTTTGATGTTTTTTAATGCAACTTTTATAAAAAATTAAATATCTCTCCCATTTTTCATCCGTTTTGCATTTTTAATATACCATCGAAATTTTCATTAACCCATACTTGAACTGTGGTACTTAATTTCTACATACACTTTGTGTGCGATATATGTATATTTTTAATAAAACCTTAATAAAACCTTATGTTTCATATTTAAAAAAAATAAATATTAAATTTTTTTGTTTAAATATTTCAGCAAATACTCAACGGATTTAAAAGTTTGATTCATGATATTATTCGTCAAAGTCTCAAGTTGATGTGTTAGGTAGAAAAAAGCAAATCTAGCTGCAGTAAAATCTGGAGGCATTAATTTAAAAAAAATGATAATTTGCTAGTTCCTCAGCGAACCCTGAAAACATCCTTGAACATTAAGTGACCTTATTATATTGAAATTATTAGCGAATGTCAACACTTCTCCAAATATGTATGCAAAATGAAAAACATAAAAAGTGAGAGATTTTTTAAAATTTTTATAAAAATTGCTTTAAAAAACATCAAAAAAAAAAAATTACATAAAAATCTTATTATCTCGAGTGGCTAAGTTGGTTTTTATAATTTCTTTTATTCAGAATCGCAGAACTTTTAAATGTTGTTTATATTCGACCAACTTTTTGATAAACGGAGTTGTAAGTAATTTTTATTGCCCAAAATATGGTGATTTTGGAGTCTTTTTTAAAACGGTTTAGCCCACGGGATGTTATCGCTAGAGACGAAATATTTTCGGAGGGTTGCATATTGCATTTTTTTAAAATACCTCAAAATGAGGCACTCTAATGTATATGTGTTCATGGGAGTGTGTATGTGATTTAAGTATTTATGTGTTAAAATAAAACTTTTATACTGCTTCATAAAAAAATCAAAGGACTTTTTATGATTTTTTTAAAACTTTCTCTTTCAGTCAATTGTCTCCTCTTGTATTTTTTTTTTAACAAAATAGAAAAATTACTACAAATGTTTACTGCATGTTGGTACAAGTCTGTCCATATCCTTGTATGATTGTCAGGGACCAGAATTTCATGCAAATGCACGTTTTTTTCCTTAAGTCTAAGGGAAGGATTAAGAAACCAACAGTTTGAGAGATACACGTGGTTTTTAAATGCGTATTTTTCAATATGTATAATTAGAATATTGTGGTAATTGAGCAAAACGTGTGCAGAGAATATATATTAAGCAATACAAATTAACTAAAAAATTTAATTTAAATTATTTAAATACATGAAAATAATGGATTAAAAAAAATTAAGTGCATATTTTTAAAATTTTTGGCGCTTAAAATACTTTTTTTTGTGCATGAGTTCCTGTCCCTGGTGATTATATATGATTCAATGTGTTTATAAAATGTATGAGCTTGTGTATAAATTTTGTGACGTTGTGATTTTTTTTAACTATTTCTTATTTATACAGTAACTAACGTCTGTATTATGAACGATAGATCGCAAGTCATTCGTATTTAATATATTTAATAATTCAATTAAATACATATGGGAAAATCTACGAAACCATACGATTTCAGATTTTAAAAATTTCGAAATTGAGGTCAGAGTAAATATAAATCTTTTTTGGCCTTTTTTGAGTTGTTTTCACAGACTTTGACAATGAGCTAATCATTACAGTAAGTTTATTCGAAAACGCATATCCACGATATATTTCCATTAGATTTTAAGTAGTATTTTTTTTTAACAAATTTTTGGGAAGTAACAATTGTAAAAAAAAAAAATCGGAAAGTATTGTACACTAAATATTAGGTCATTTCAAGAAAAAATGCGGGTTTGTTAGTAAAATAATTTATTTGGTCTCTACATAAATTTTTTCACCCAGTGTACAAACGGTAATGACATTTCATTACTCTTCTCTCAACCAGTAATGACATTAGCTTACTAACTATCCGCATTACTTTAACACAAATAATAAGTACATGCTAATGACTACTTATTTTTTCCCATTTTTTTAAATATAAAGTAATGATCTATTTTTTTTTTTTTTGGAAAATCTATTTTTAGACTCATTATTTTTTTCACTTCTAGTAAGTACATAAATAACTACTTATTTTTGATTTTTTCTAAGCTGGATAGTAATGACGTTTTGTGTAATTAGTGTTGCCTGGTTTGTTAAGCATAAAATCGTGCAATTTTCTAAAAAAAAAATCGTAATCATATTTTGAAATACCGTCAAAATAAAAGAAAATTTTTTACAATTGGGATAAAGTTTTAATAAAAAAATTAAAGGCAATAATGCAATTCACAATTTAAGTGCTGTCGTTGCAATATAGAACAACTTTTGACGATTTTCTATGGCATAAACTCCAAAAATCATACTATATTACAATGATAGCACTTTTGCACTTAAACTGTTAATTACCCAGCAAATTTTTTAGAACAGATTACCTTGGAATCTCTTCTAGAACAACTTCTTTTACCACCGGTTACATGGAACCGGTTCTAGAACAGGTTCATGGGAGTCAAAAGGTAAGGTTTCACTGTCCCAGAACCAGCTCTATAACTGGTTCTAGAACCGGTTCCAAAGCAACCACTTCTAGTTCGGAGGTAAGAACCTGTTGCAAATAGGACAAACTCCATATAAAAAGAACCAGTTGCAGAACAGAAATTAGAACCTGTTACAATAAGTATAAGCTGTTCTGCAACCAGTTATTTGGATTTTACTATTTTACTGCGTACTTCTATATAATTCTGTTAGCAATATTTCAGCAACACAATTTTTCAAATCTGAGTGAAAGGTTAATTTATGTTAAAAACATAATTTTTTTCAAGACCATATTATTTGATTGCAAAAACATATAGGCCGTTCCAACCGAAGACCTGCCAAAAATGCCATTTTTTTACCGTGGGTCTTTCGATTTCAATTATATTTTGCAATTTAAAAGCTCTGGAGATTCGTAAAATCTACGGGCTTAGCGCGATTAAGTTTTTTTGAAAAATAAGAAAAATGCTAAAAGTGTGTACATTTGAATATTTGTATTTTGTTTAACATTCATCGGATCATCACCATTTAAATTGCACTGGAATGATACACTCGCCTTCTTTTTTTACTGTGGGGTGAAATTTTTTTCAGCATTAAAAAAATTTATTTTTTATGTAATTTTTTTTATATGCACTTTTTTCAAATTTGGCCAATACCGATTTGAAAAAAAAGATGCGTAGTAGTAAAATATGGAATTTTTACAAAAAAACAAACCTTTTGCTTTTTGGGTCCCGAGTTTATCTATTATTAATGAATTATTGAAAAAGCTTGAATCATGTTTGCATAGAAAAAACACCAATTTGTTTCTTTTTTTCATTTCTCAAAATTACAAAGATTAAATTTAAAACTGTTGAGATAAGGCGCCGCGTTTCAATGTCTCTCTACGGCGCGCCGTTTCAATGTATCTCTTTTCAAACTATACATTTAATTTTAAGATTTCTTCTCTACATGAAAGATAATCAAATCTACTTTAATATTAAATTTTAAAAATTTAATGTTTAACCCTTTCAACCCCTTGTTTCTTTCTATGAAAATCTGATATTCGATATAAACCGTGGGCTTGAAGGGGTTAAAAATCAAAATTTTTAAAACAGAATATTTCAGTAGATTCTTTTATCCTTCACCTACAGAAAAAATCCTCAAATTTAAATGTATAGTTTCTAACCAGACACGTTTAAAGGGGCTCCTTAACATTACTTTTTTTCAATTAAGTCTTAATAAATCTGAAAAATAAAAAATAACAAATTGCTGTGTTTTCTATGTAAAAGTGGCACAAGATTTTTTCAAAAATTTTTTAATAATAGTTAAACCCCGGGACCCCAAAATTAAATGAGGAAATCTTTGGCAAAAATTCCAAATTTTGCAAATATGCATTCTTTTTTCAAATCGAGAATGTCTAAATGTTAGCAAAATGCATTTTAAAAATAAATAACATAAAAAATACATTAATTTTTGATGCTGAAAAGAAATTCTAATCCGCAGTATAAAAGTAGAGTACTCTACCATTTAATGCACTTTAAATGATGAAGATTCGATGAATATTAAAGGAAATACGAATACACAGACTTACACACTTTTTGCATTTTTCTCATTTTTCAAAAAAAAAAAAATTTTTACGCTCGGGAAAAATTTGCAAAGATTTTCTGCATAATTTTTTTCCTCTATATTTTTTGAAAAATGCATTTTTCTCATTTTTCAAAAAAAAAAAAAAAATTTAACGCTCGGGAAAAATTTGCAAAGATTTTCTGCATAATTTTTTTCCTCTATACAGTATGGATGGGTTCCGTTGTTAATTTTTCAAAAAATGTTGAAAGTTATAAGGGAATGTACTCTAGTGTGGCCCGACACTTGGTATTTGGGCTAAAAATAATTTAATCGAGGAGATGTCTGAGCTTTTCCAATATTCGAAATCGTTCCATTTTTATATCAAACTTTTTGTTTTCTTGAATACTTTAACCCTGTTTACATATAAATCTAGTTTTCATAAATTAAAGACAAGTTTTTTTTGTGCTCCTTTACAACATATCCAAAGTTCATTAAAATCGGCGAGTTCGGGTCATGATACATCCCTTGTAAGTGGAATGTTCCAAATCCAAATTCACCAAATTTTAGGCCATCTCCTTGGGCATTTTCCGATAAAGATCCATTTCATGTGGCAACTAATTTAAGAAAGTTTTATATCAATTTTTAAAACAACTCTATATGTTCACATTAGGGAACTGTCTTAACGCATATTAAATTATGCATAGTAGAATCGACCGAAATTTGTATTTAAATTAAACTTTTTTTTTAATTTTGTTTAAAACGTTTGATGTATCGTTTACAGCGGCTTAAGAGGTTACAATCTGTACCCTTAGGAAGTTTCTGCTGTAAATATTTGTAGTTGATTGAGTAGTAATACCATCCGGTATGTGATAAATTTCACTTTCGGTCGAAATTAAAAATTCAATAGATTATAATTTCGCTTAGAAAACACATAAACACTGAAACCTCAGTCAGTACCAGTAATTTGTTAAAGAAATTTAATTTTTGACTACATCTGAATTTTATTTAAAGAGCAAAACCACATAAAATTAATGCATTACGATTGATTATGCATTCACTTTAAACAGTAGTTTTTGTTTTATTTAAAAAAATAAAACAAAAAAATGTTTGTTTATTTTCAATTTATAACGAGCTTTCCACCTGCGTATATTTACAAAAATAGAGCAAATCAAACATATTAGCTAGGTTGATACTAGTATTTCGATCTGGCTGAAGATTTCATCAGAACCCGAAGTTTTAGAAAAGCTAAAGACTCCAAATGGATAAAGCTTTAACAAAAAAAATTAAACATCAATTTTGCTCAATTCTTGTTTTCTTAGTAATCAAAACGTGTTTATTTTTACTATAGTTGTGGTTAATTTTTAATACATTGTGGTTAATTTTGTGAACAGTAAAAAACAAATGACCTGTTAGTCGAAGGGAAATTGCATTTGTTTTAACTACATTTGCAGTTGTCTTTACATATATAATATTCTCAGTATAATGATATTTTTTTTTGTGAAACAAAATAGACAAGAACAGTTAAAAGGATGGGAAACCTTTTCATAAATACTAAAACTTGGTAAAACATATCAAACAATATGAAAATAAAGAGTATTTTTTATAGAGGTATAGAACTTTGAAATGGAATAAAACAAAGATGAATTTTTTAATTGACATGAAATTTACTTTATTCGAAAGATAATCTTCTGGCATTATAATTTAAATATGAATTCTGGCATATGTCTAATCCGGAGGTCCACTTTTCGATGACTTTTTCCAACATTTGTATACTAGCGACTTCACATATCCCCACAGAAAATAGTCCAGCGGCGCTAAGTCGCCACGATCTTGGAGGCCAATACACGGGTCCGAAACGTGAAACTATGCGGTTACCAAACGTTTTCTTCAATAAATCAATTGTGGCACGAGCTGCGTGACATGTTGTGCCGTCTTGTCGAACCACAGCTAATGCACATCAGGGTTGTTCAATTGATGAACGAAACAGTCAGTAATCATGGCTCTATAGCAGTCACCATTGACGGATAGACTGATTGGGGTCTTCCTCTACGCTACGCTCTACAGAAGCAATGACTTCTTCTGTACGCACTGTACGATGTCTCTGTGGATGCATATTATCAGTTAGAGTAAACGTGGTGCGAAAACGTTCCATAGTTAATCGAATTAATTGCTCTGATGGACGATTATGTTGACCGTAAAATGGGCGTAGTGTGCGATACGTATTTCAAACAGAACCATGATTTTTAAAATAAATTTTGCACAATTTGGAAGCGTTGTTCAGGCGTCAGTCTATTCATGTTGAAATGCCAAACCAAACTAAACATAATTCACTTGACAGTTGACAAAATGGCCGCCAGTTAAAAAAGTGTTGCCAACTTAAAATTATATACCTGTATAAAAAACACCCTTTATATGACACCAAGATCAACAATTTAGTTTGATATATGGTTATATATGGTCAAACATAAATATTTTCTATGCGTGTGAGACATAATTATATATTGTTATATATAGCTCTATCAGGCGTGGATCCAGAGGAGATGATACGACACAAAATAAAAAGGTTTGCGCATTCAAATTTTTGTTGGTTGCCTAAACCAGGACTGGCAAAACTATGATATGCGTGTCAGTAGTGATACGCAAGCGGATTTGCGGTTGTACACGACATTTTCTTAAATATTTTCAAATGTCGTAATTTGAATTGAAAAATTCTGTTAAAAAAGTTATCAGCTGTTTAAATATTTAAGATCACAAGTTTGATATAATTTTTATTAAAAATAATTGTGCAATGAAAATGAAAATTATTCAATTATTTTAATAAAAATTACATCAAACTTGTATAAAAGACAAATACGGTCTAGTTTTCTCCCCTTTTACATTTTGCTTTTGTTTTTAAACAAAACAAGTGTGAAATAAGAAATAAAAAAACGTGTATTTAATACCTACCAAAGGTAGAACCTTGCACATAACTAACAAGTTTTCAATTTATTTTTGATCAATGGTGATAATCTTTAACTTCGATCTCATATATTAGTTTTCATTTAATGAGAAAACTAGAAAATTGTGAAAATTTGGTTTACTAAAGCGTGTTTTTTACAGTGTCATAACTTTGAGTTGGCATCACTTGCTTTACTTGACCACCCATTTAACAGCTGATAGTTGCTTTTTGTTTAGTTTGCTTGAAATTTCATTTTAAAATCGACTTACACCAGAGCAACGCTTGCAAATTGTTGAAATTTTTAATCAAAATAATTGGTCTATTCGTCAAACTTGATTTTGAATTTCCATTCAAAATTTTATTTTCCGATGAAGTCCATTTTTGGTTGAATGGGTACGTAAATAAGCATTTATAGTGAGGAGAATCCACAAGCTTTTGTCGAAACTCTATTACATCCACAGAAAATTTCTGTTTGGTGTACTTTATGGGCTGGCTGAGTCATTGGCCTATATGTCTTCAAAAACGATGATGGTCAGAATGTTACTGTCAATGGTTAACGGTATAGGAACATGATTAGAAATTTTTTCGTACCTCAATTACGTGGAATTAATCTTGCTGATATGTGGTTCCAACAGGACGGAGCCACATGCCACACAGCGGGCGCTACAATTGATTTACTTAAAGAAACTTTTGATGAAAAAATAATTTCACGTATTGGGCCAATTTGGGGTTATGTTAAGTTACTTGTCTATGTCGATAAGCCATAAACAAGTGAACACCTGGAAATCAACATTCGAAGAGTTATCGGCGAAATACGGCCGCAAATGCTGTGAAAAGTTGTTGAAAATTGGTGTTCCAGATTGCACCTTTTAACCGCCAGCCGTGGCGGCCACATGGCAGAAATCCTATTTAAACATTAATTTCATAAAATTTTCTTTCGAATAAAGCCCGTTTCATTGATATTAAAAATATATTTGCTTGTTTTATTATGATTTAAACTTGTGTCACTCGATCAAAAACACCCGATAGAATCATAGTACCATAAGAATTTCGGAACATAGAAAGTATAGTTTATTTTAATTTTATTATCAAAAGTCTCGAAATTCCTTCTCAAGATGTATAATAACCAAAACAAACCGGCCATATGCCAATTTTAAATCGTAAAAAATTCACTACAAACGGCAAATGTTCTTAAAACACACATTTCTTTAAGAATTCGTATTTTAAAACTTATTTTCAGTTAAGTTGGAGTAACTTTGAGAGATTTCTTTTAATTGCCAACCAAAAAGGAGATAAAAGATTGAATATAGCTAAATTGAAAAACAAAAAATTTAAATTTGCAAAAAATGGCTTAAACTTTCAAAATCAGTGTTGAAAACCCAAAAAAATATTTTTATTGGAACATAAAATTGTTCGACAACTAAAAACTAAATAAAAAATCGCTAAAATAAGCTATAAAATATGCTTCTGTTCGAAAAAGTACTAAAATATGCTCAAAAATAAGATTTTTTTTTTATCAAAAATTAGATTTGGTTTAATCGAAATATGCAAAAACAAGAGCAAAACATGCAAAAATATGCTATAACAAATCAATGACAGAATTCGTCAATTGTTCTAAAAAAGAAAAACATCTCATTAATTGTTTTAATACGAAGCACAGAAAAAAACTTCTTCTTAAATAAAAGCACAAAAATTGTAATTTTGGACTTGGGAAGAGGAATAAGTTACTACTTTTAAACTTATTTATTTTTATGGATTAGTTTCTGAGATTCGTTCTAAATCTAGTTTGGTTCATATCGCCTAAAGTAGGCAACGAAAATTAAATGTGGTGGAAGAACATATTTATTTGTTTGTCGTGACAAACAAGTTGTATGTATTAATTTCATTGCAAAAAAGCGTAGGCCGGTTTGAGTGTTAAACATAATTCAGTGGCTAGATGGTGTAAACACACATAAATGTATTAATCATATATGGGTTTATAAAAGTATTTATGTTTGTTTTGTTCATAGTTTGTATTTGTGTTCGCTTCCATTATAATTTTATTACATTTTTATCGTTTACCAGTTAGTCAGTCAATGAAGGGATGTAGAGAGATGCAAGGCTCGTACTGTTGACCACCTCTTCTCCAACACACAGTCATGAGCACATACACAGCCACATACTCATATCACACTCATTCACATATTATAGAGTCTGGCAAATAAAGGTCAACAGCAGTAACAATTTAATGTAAAAAATCCCACAAATAAAAAATGTGTTTCAAAGTTTTTTTATTTTTATATTTTTTCTTTTTGCAATTCTGTGTGCTTTTCAAGACAAGTTTTTTTCCACATTTATTATTATTTTTTCTTCTACTTTACTTATTTTTATTTTCTATTTTCGATGTATTTTTAATAGGTTTAGGTTACAGGGAGACATACGATACCAAAACTATGTTATAGACTTGTATATACATATGTACATGTACATGTATGTACATCCTATACTTTATAAATAGAAAAAAATCTGGAAAAAATTATATATATTTAAGTATATAGTAGATGCCGGTCGAGACAATGCAATAAAAATGAACTTGATGATAATTCTTTGCCTTCTTATGTGCTTTTAAAAAGTGTGTTATTCTTTAATATATTATCGTTTTGTCTGTCTGGCATTAAATACAAGTAAACCTTTATCAACACACAAACATACAAATGTTCACATGCGTTATGTATTAGTTACTAATACATTCAAATACATATTTATAATGTTAAGGTCTTGTGTTAGAAACAGCTGTTTTACTTTCACCTTTTATTAGTAAACGCGAAATTGGAATTAATGTAATTTTTTCTGTATTTTAAAATTTTGCAAGTTTATATATGAGGCGTTCCAAGTCAACTGCTCCGATACTATTACCATATAAGGTAAATGGTTGAAACGATTTTTCTTTACAATTTTAAAAGCGAAAATTCAAATACTGTTGGAATATTTTAAAAAATCTATAAAACTTTTTTATTATTTTTATTTTTACCAAATATGCTTTTTTATTTGCTGGTATATTTTGGTAAGAACAAAATAGCGGGGAATAAAAATAAATTCCATAAATCAGTGCTAGGAAACCAAAATCTTTTTAACAATACTTAATCCCATCTCGAATAATTTTTTTTCATAATTATTTGCTTTTCATTAGCGTAATTTATCATATCGAAATGTGTGACCGACGTTAGTGATTTTGAGAAAAAAAATGTCGGCTTTAGAGGTGCTAACGGGATAGTGTTTCTAAAAACTGAAATCTTTTCAAACATAAAGTGCCAATTTTAAAACAAGAAATACATAAAAATATTTTCCAACGAACACAAACCATGCCAATTTAATAGAGCTCTATTTACCCAATTAAAAAAACAGATATGGAGCTTCATATAGTTTTATTAAATTTATCAAATAACATCTGATTTCCCATTTTCCCTCCCTCTGGAACCGCGCCTGTATAAGCCTATATCTAATTTCATATAATAGGATATAATATGATCTATATATTATTTTAAATATAAATCAAACCAGTAATATTAGGTATTCCCATATAACTCGCATATTACGTGTAAATATTCCAGCAAAACCACACATTAACAAATAATGGGTAAAGTAATGTATCGCCATAGGGCTTCAATCATTACAATACACCTTACTACACTGATGAATTTTATAGGCATTGAGCTTTAAAGCAATGTCTGAACTAATAGTGAGTTACGTAACTGGTGAATTATACACTGAACCAAAACAAGCGGTGAATCAACTAAATACCAACAAAACCATTTAAACAAACTGTTTAGTAAATGTATTTTTTGACGTTCAACTATTTGTTGATTGTTATTTGTGTTACCAGAAATTAGTTATTGTAACAAATTTATTTAATCAAATTGAATAATTATTTTTTTGTTTTAACAATGCGCTTTATTCAATTTAACAATGCTCTTTATTTAATCTATTCTAATTTTGTCGACTTATTATTAATGTTATATTTCTTTATCTTCAATATTTTATAAATTTAAATTTATAATATTATACGTCTTTAGATAGTATATTCAAAAAATAATAAAATTAAAAATATACTTTTACTTAAAAAAAAAAGAATTGTTTATTTATGTAGTCAAAAGATTTAACGGAAAAAGACACTTAAGTTAAGCACAGACGGTGAATATAATTCATTTCCATTTTATTTATGTTTTCACACATACATTTCAATGATTTGAAAAACAATATACTAAATTAAAACTGATCAATATTTTAAATTATATAGGAAATTTGCAAAATAGGGATTATTTTTTATTTTGCATTAATTTATGTTCTTTTTTTTATTTAATTTTTAACCATAAATAACAGATTTGAAAAGGAAATATTTCAATATTTCCCACAGACTTTGCAATAATATTAATTTGAAATACTAAATCCAAAATAATTTTGAAATTTTCCATTTAATTGATTATCTTTCAATATAGTGTACACTAGAGTGGGTCGCACCCCATACAAAAAAAAAAAAGTTGTGCCGGTCACCGCCTAGAATTAAAGATAATTTGAAGAGGATTTGAAAAAAAAAAATTTTTTTTTTGCCACGCCCCTTGACCCCGCGCATTTGGTTTTTTATTTCCTGTGGCTCCATTTATAGTCCGATCGTAACGTGCGATATATCATTGTTTTTGGAATGACAACAGCTACATTTTCTACTTTGATCACTTTTGACTCCGACGTCAAATTCTAGATGTGACTTCTGGAAACTCGATTTCTACCACCCTAATTCATGAGTTTTTCTAAACGATAAAAAAGTTTTTTAAATTCCATGAAATTTTGTCTTTTACAGTATTATATATTTATTCAGTAACAAAAAGTTACGAAGGTTTAAAAAAAATCAATTTGAGTTTTTATTCCAACAATCGTTAACAATAAGCTTTGGTCTTTTTGTGGCGCTAGTGTGCATTTGTTTTTGTACTATGATAATGTTCTCTTTTTCGTAATCTCACTTGTTTCTCTATTTTCTATTATCTTTCTCCTCCACATAGTACTCTTTTTAACCGTCATCACAAACCGATTCAGCTGGCAACACTTTTGTTAAACATATTATTAGGGCTCGGAACTTCATGTAAATACATGTCTGTTGTCGTTAGCTAGAGAACAATGTTAATCAAATATCTTTGCGAATCAACAAATTTGCAACAAAATGGCATCGATTTGTTAGTGCATATTTTTACATATTTTGCTATAAATGCATATTTTTGCATATTTTGCTATAATGCATATTCTAATGCATATTTTGTATTTTTTGTTACATATTTTGCATATTTTTACATGTTTTTGCATATTTTTACATATTTTTGCATATTTTTTGCAAATTTTTTTTGATGTTTTACTAAAAATAAATTTTTACAATTTAAATTTTTTTAGAAATAAAATCTCATCAAATTTATACATTTAATTTTTTTTATCAAGAAAATTCAACTACAAACTTTAAGAAGATTTTTAATTGTAATTCTCAATTTTGTAACGACTTTTTAAAACAGAAATTACTAAATTTAAAAATTATATAAAAAAAATGAAAAAATCAATAATAAATTCATATTTTTAAATTTTGAGTACATATTTTACGATTTTAAATACATATTTTATGTCCATAATTAAAATATATAATTTATTTATTAGAATTTCCATGTCATTCGCAAAATACCGAACGCTTTGTGCGAGTTGTTAGTGAATCCGCAAACAAGGTAACGGACGAAAAGCGCATGGGGTATATATTTGCTAAAATAAGAAGTCGAGAGCAGTATAAACAGCTGGAGTCTCGCCAAAATTTAAATTAATTTATTTAAGGAGGAATACCACATTTAAAAAAAACCATTGTTTATACTTTTAAGAATAGAGTTTCTCTCAACAATATTTGATAGAAAAATGAGTAAAAAGAGAGCACTTTAAAAATGGCCACAAAAGACCAAGCTTATTGTTAACGATTGTTGGAATAAAAACTCAAATTGATTTTTTTTAAACCTTCGTAACTTTTTTTTTACTGAATAAATATATATACTGTAAAAGACAAAATTTCATGGAATTTAAAAAACTTTTTGTCGTTTAGAAAAACTCGTGAATTAGGGTGGTAGAAATCGAGTTTCCAGAAGCCACTTCTAGAATTTGACGTCGAAGTCAAAAGTGATCAAAGTAGAAAATGTAGCCGTTGTCATTCCAAAAACAATGATATATCACACGTTACGATCGGACTATAAATGGAGCCACAGGAAATAAAAAACCAAATGCGCGGGTCAAGGGGCGTGGCAAAAAAAAACATTTTTTTTTCAAATCTTCTTCAAATTATCTTTAATTCTATGGGGTGACCGGCACAACTTTTTTTATCGACCCGGCCTAGTGTACACACGTTAAATTTTTTTGAAAAAAATCAATGTGACCCATTCCAATACTTCTATTTTTTGATGACGGCCATTCCATTGGCTAACGACTTATTAATGCATTGTCTTGTTGAAAAATGAATTCTTCTTTGTTGCTATTTTCAGTAAATGGCACCAATTTCTCTTCTAATACTGTAATGTGCTCAGCTTGGAAATGCCAAATCAACCATACCGTCGAAACAAAAGCGGCCCAATCCATTAAGGATCTTTCTTGTTTTTTGTACTTTCAATATCGATTTATCAAAATCAAAATTTTACTCGAAGTTAATTAAGTTGCAAAATACGCCAGTGAGAAAAAGTAAAAAAAAAAAAATAATAAAAAAAACTGAGTTTAACATCACTGACCTTATATTTATTTCGCTGGCAACAAACGAAAAATTGTTAAAAATGCAGCAAAAATTGCAGGAAATGGATCGAAAGGGGCTTGGTATCGACTGGTATTATTGTCATTCTTATGCGGTAGCAAAAACTTTAAAATGTTGCAAATATTTTTGAAAAAATCGCAATTACATGGCTGAACTTATAATTATTTCGTCCACTATAGAAGATATACTTCTAAAATCGGTTTTGTAACTGGTTAGTTATATTTTACTTTTTCACTGGAACCTGTTTGAGATTTGCAGTGGTTAGATTATAAAAAATGTTCTTGGGAGAAGGACGATTAGGTTTGATTTCTATAGAATTAATTTGTAAATTGACATTTTGTTTTTGCCATATATGTATATCAAAAATTTAACCAGTATTTTAACCGATTATTCGGGTCGAATATTTATTTGAGTTTTAAAGATCCGACATTATACCAAACTTTTTATTTCTGAGAGCACTAAAAATTGTTTACATTCTATTTTTTATTTGTAAAATTAAGACATGTTCCCTTACAATAAATTTCAACGAATGAGTTTTCGAAAAAAAAAATTAAATCTAATTGTCCACCTTTTTTCACTTCATAATTATTTTTTATAAATAACAAATATTGTTTTTTTAATTGATGTTCAAACTTTTAACTTACGTAAGTTGATTGGGTTTCATGGAAAAAAATTGTTTTATTCCATATAAAGAATGATTTTTCATAGTAATTCACATGGAAATTATGAGGAATTTGTTTGTTTTCGAATGTTTTTTTCCGATTTTTTTGATCAAAATATGCAAAATGTCTATTTTTGGATTTCTGCTTAAAGGATTCCTATATTTTTGATGAAAACCAAAACTTTGATAATTAGTGATTTAGTATACTTAATGAATAACAAAACCTATTCTACCCGTAAAGTTCTTAAAGAATTTCCTTCTTTTCTAACTGAATCTGAAAATAATGAACTATAATCTAAGTACAGCCAGGAAACAGTAGGCGCGGAATTATTTGCCAATCGAACTGTGGCGGTTGCGACGACTACCATACTATTATTAATTATTTTTAGTCGTGAATGCTAAATATTTAGTTGTTTTCATTCAATATTATATTCATATTCCACATAAATATTACGTTCCACAAAATTTTATTGAAATAAAAAACCTTTTTGTTTTTCAAGTATTGAAGCTTGGTACTTAGATTAATAGTCATCTGTCCTTGCGCCTAATCACTTTTAATTGTCTTTGGTTTATTTACTGTTAATTAAAAAAACTTTTTGATTAACTTTATTCCATGATTTGAACTTGGAAACTCGGAGTAATAGACTGTTTTTCTACTCACTACACCACAAACACTAATAAATCTTGAGAGAGAAATTTTAAACTTTTGTTAGAAAAACAAACATAGTCTAAAATTGTTTGCCAATACCAATAATAAGAATGCAATCCACACACAAAAAAATAAAAACCCATTTCAATCACAAAAACCACAACCATAACTTTAGCTGCAGAAATATCGCCAACATCGAAAATTGCTTTTATTAAATGAATTATTTTTCAATTACAAATTATTGATTAAAAATTATTCATATTGTATATCTTCTCAAAAGGCACAACACAATTGGCTAAAGCGTTGCTGCCATATCAAATGTTTTTTCATAAGTGCTCGAGTTTATAACATTGAATTTAAACCTGCATGTAATTATCATTTAGTTACCAGATTTATTTATACTTTTGTGCACAAATTCACACAGAAATTAGTTTTTCTCTTTCTATTGAAGAGTAAGGACTATGCCAAAAAATTTTTTTTTGATTATTTTCTTTGCAGAAATTATCCCTTTTGTTGAAATTAGTTTTTTTTAAATAATTTTTAATTTATTTTTAGCGCTTGTTTAAAAAAATGGTTACATTTGTAAAACAAAATTTATCTTTAAAAATTGCATTATCAATTTTATGATAATGTTCTAGAATAAATAAATGTTCAGATTTAAACCACTGAAATTAAATTGTTTCACTTGGGGGGAGTAACTTTTCTAAAATAACCATGGTTTAACTCTAACCACCCAAGTAAAAAATGTTTGATATACCCGATGCAAAATGTTTCTATATACTCATACACAATTTGATACCATTATATATCCGTATATGTGTGGCAATATATTACGATTTGGCAATATATTACCGTACTATATACTCATACACAATTTGATACCATTATATATATGTGTGGCAATATATTACGATGTATATCTTATACTTAGTTTATGAACATTTTTTGTTATGGCGTAATAAATCATCATATTTTCTATATTTGCATATCTTGTGTATCTGATCATATGAAATAGTATATGGTGCAATTAATCAACAATAATCGCATCACTTATATATAATTATATATGCCAAAATATATCATATATAAATATACATAGTAAAATTTAATAAAAAAAAAATCTATAACTTTTATATATTTGTTTCCAGCAAAAAAAAAAAACATGAAAAACAACGGTTTTTTGTTTTATAATGATATTACTATTTTTTATTAAAGCATTAAAAAACAACGTTATAATCATAAAGTTTTAAACCTACGAACATGTAGACTAAGGAAGCACCAAAATTTAACATATGTTAAATTTTATATGTCAACTGGTTTTAAGAGAAACAGTTTTTAGAGATTTTAAATGCATATTTTTTAGTAAATATAAACAAAATTTTGTGTTAATTATACAAAACTTATGCAGAGAATAAATAAAAAAACACAAATTAACTTTAAAATTTAATTACAATTGCTTAAAAGCATGCATTTTAATTAATTTAAAGTGCCATTGTTAACACATTTTTTTTCGAAACTCTCTTAAAACCAGTTCAGGTTTTTAGAAGACAGCAGTGGAAATGGCTTGTTTAAACAAATAAACACCCCAACCCTTGAAACATTCCTAATGGATTCTAAATTTTTCAATTTTAAAAATTAAGTAGTGCTTAGGGTCCACTATAGGTAATATAGTTTTTACCATTAATCCTGTTTGTGGTTAACAAAATATTTGTTTTGAACAATCTGAAGTACAGTAAAATATGAAGATTTATCCTTCACAAACAAAATATCGTATTGATCCATAATACCGACCGGATTGTTATTATTTTTAATTATTTTGTACAACAATTACATGTAAAGTTTGCTGTTTATTTCAGCTCTTGAAAATTCTATTTGTCTTCTATTTGAAAAGTTAGCGAACAAAAATTGATTTTCTTCCATGGTACATGTTTTTTTTTTTGTTTCACATAGCGTTTTAAATTTATTATATGTTCCCAACTTCAGGTTCATAAAAAGCATACATTTTTAGATTTAACATATTTTAAAATTAATATTTATATGTTTTATATATGAATTACAAGAAGTACTTAAGTGGATTAAAGTAAATAGTACTGATCTATAAAACATTTAAAGTTTTTAATTAAAAAACTTGTTAATAAAATTGTATCAATATATATAATTGGTCATATTTGATAGACCCATTTTTCGGATCAAACTATATGAAATAAGATCCCATGGGATAGCATGAGATCAGATTATGTATGCCATTTTCGGATTAGATGTGATGTTTAGTTATATGTGATACTCTATATATTCATATATGATCATATATATATTTATTTATAATCATATACCACATAATATCATATATTGCAAGATATATATTCATATAAAGTCATATAAAATTATGTCTCAAATATATATATATATATCTTTCTTTATATTACACTGCTTATAGTGCAGTATGAAAATTATTTAATTACATTTCGATCAGTATGTGATTACAATATAACATGTAATTGCATATATACAATTGTATCTAATAATTGGATGTATTACATTATATATAATTCGATGCATTTGAATCAATCAAATTAGATCTAACTGTATCAAATAATATCTAATTTTATCAGATGAGATCTAATGTGATACAAATAGATGTTCTCATATTTCGGATAGAATTATATATGATACGAAAATTCACCAAATATTCTTTTTAAATGGTCATAGATATTTGCATTTATTTTGACATTCATAACTATGGTTAAGCCCACTAAACTTTGGTTAATTTGAGATAAGTTAGCAGGCCTTAGAAAATTAATAAACCTAATGAGAGTTAATAGAATCTAGTTAGTATGAATTTAAAATATTAATAACTTATACATATACATTTATAAAAAACAAAAACAGTATGTTGATGTCATCTTGTTTTTTTATAACATGCTTTTAAGGGCTAGTATAAAAAAATGTAAAGCATGTTGTGAATCTGAGCAATTATTTTATTCAATTAATTTTTAATTGACTGCTTCTAAAATTTGCAACAAATCGATTCAATTACATAAAATTGGGAAATATTTTTTCTGTGCACAATTTGGATGGGTTTTTTTAAACCTCTTATTTAATGCCCTGTTTGGTTGGAAATCCGTATTTGCAGTTACCTCTATTGATTAACCAACATTTTTTTTTTTAAATTTTATTGATTCACGAAATAAATGATTGATCACGAAATAAATGATTGCTTCTACTGTACACAATTACTAACCGAATTTTATTTGTAATGTTGATTGGAAATACCAATAATTGTTCAATATAATTCTTTTTATTTCCTTTTCCCTCATTTTGATTTTTAATACTTATTTTTGGCTAATTAATACATTTCTGATAAATAAATAATAAATAAATATAAAATTTTTGTATATTAACTATCAAAGATACTTCCGGAAAAGTTCTGTTTAATTTTAAGCCCTTCTGATTCCCAACTTGAAATTTTAATATGTTGTATGCAATATTTTGAGTTGATTGCAAAATTAATTACATAAAATTAATTATGGGGTTTTTAAGATATTAGCGAATCACGAACATTTTGTCAATTTGGTTAAAAAAAAAATTTTTTTTTTGAGCAACTCTGTTTAAAGAAGAGAGTTTGGTCTTTAAAATAACACAAATTTAAGTTTTCTGTTGACTTGTTCAAAAGTTATGATATGACATTGTATATTTCTTACACATTTCGTAAAAGCCTCCAAACTTTGAGCAGAGATTAAACACGAGCAATAACGAATTTTTTAAACAGAAAAATTAACCCTCAACCGACCTAAGAATTTTTTTGCAATAAATGTATTCCACTTGCTTGTCACGAAAAATAAACAATATGTTCTTTTTTCAAATTTGTTTCGTAGCCTATTTTAGGAGATATTGGTCAAAATAGTTTTAGAACAAATCTCAAAAACTAATCAATAAAAATTTATAAGTTTAGGCATACATTATTCCTATTTCCAAGATATAACTACAGTCCAAAGGTCACCCTTTTTGAGCTTTTACTTAAGAAATAGAGATTTTCGTTTTTCGAAAAACCTGAATATCATTATATACAAATACATAAGCCATATAATAATAATCCAAATATATGTAATGATCAATATGATTATATATGGTCCCATTCAAAGTCTTATTAAACTATATGTGACACTAAATTTGTTCTTGATAATTTTAAACATTTCGTTATGTTACATTTAAATAAATTTGTTGATTTCTAGAAATTTAAATTTTCGACTTAAATACTTTTAAGCATAACTTCAAGTTAGATATAATTTAATGTCCTGGATACGGACAAATCACGGATAAAATTGTATCAAATTATATCTAATTCGATGTAATTAGATACAGGTAGATGAACATTTTTCGGATCAATTTGTATGTGTTTATATATGGGATCTTATTAAATGAGACATAAATATACTATCTCCATATCAAAATTTTTACCCGGGTTAGTACAACCATATTCAAATGTGATTTATAAATATTTTTGGTGTGGCAACTAAAATTCAGTTGTATTACTAGAATTTTTTTTATTGGGAAATTCAATACTCTGTTGCACCAACCAACCTATTTTAGTGATCTAAAGTCGTCTTTTCCTTTTTTATATTAAGGGCCATTATGTTAGACTGAATTGTTATTTATATGTGTGTTTTTTTTAAATAAAAGTAAAAAACGAAGTTTCGAAAATGTCGATTTTTTGGAAAAGTGCCGTTTTTTTTCATCAATAGAATCTGGCAGCCCTGGCGACCTTACTAATTCGTCGTTATATTTTTCAACACTTTAAAAAACAAAAAAAATCGGTTTATTATTAATAGTTTTTCCTGAATCGTGGTTACCTTGAAGTTATAAGAGGGTTATGGAAAAAATTTGTATCAAAAATATGTTTCTTAAACCTCCTAATCCAGGGGTGCCAAAACCTTTTCATTGCGTTGCCTTAAAACAGTGTGACACCTTAAGCTTATTTTTCTTTCGGATGGACCCTATTTCATTAAAAACTTTAAAAATTTGAAAAAAATTTTATTTAAAATGTGTTATAAATTTTTCATCTTAAAAATTCTCAGTTTTTTATATCCGATTTATAACAGAGTGTTTACCATTTTGTCCAATTTTCTGTCACTTTTTTTTTATATACATTTCTTACTTACTTTGTAATACATAATTCGCAGATGTTTTGATACTGTTAACCTATTAACGCCCAAATAAAATCTTCCGAAGAGAATTCCGTTAAAATGTATTTATTTGATAGGCAAAGGCATCAAAAAGAATGAAGAAGTGAAATCAAAATTGATAAAAGTTGAAAGGTATTCTGTAAATTGCCAAGAAGCAAAAAGTGAAAATCGACTGCCCTAATCGAACCATTTTGAAAATTGGTATTGTAAGACTTGATTTAAGAGGTTTAATTAGTGCATGTACAAATAACAAATATTAATAATGCATATCATATTACTATTAACAATCATTTTAAAATTAAAATTATTCCTTTGCCAAAAATTTGCTTGTTCAATGATGTGAATTTAAAGAAAAAATTAATTATGTACTTAGAAAAGCTTTTGTTTCTTGATATCTAAATTTAGTTGGCTGTCAAAAAATAATTTTAATTAAGTTATTAGATAATAGTTCAGAAAAAATCGCACAAATCGATGTGTCCTCATATAGGGCAGTGGTTCGCTAATGTGTTAATGGTAAAAGTGTACTGAAAATAATAACAGCACGTTTTCGACATACTTTCGTGCATCTAAAACTTGTAATACTTATTATTAACCATAATTCTGTGAAAATGTTTAAGACACATTTTTTTTAGTTCATTTTAATAAACGATTTGCAATTTTTATAAAAATTTCACCATTTTCGGTTTACAGCACACATTTTTGTAGCGAAAATAAATATTAAACCTCTGATAACTATTTTATCAGAATTTTGCGCGGATTTCCAAATAAAATGATAATCTACTCGCATGCCACTACTGACACGCGTGCTATAGTTATATAAGGTTTGCGGAATGAAATTGCAAAGCTTCTTTTAAAAATAGTTGATAGTTTTTTAATTGTTTGACCATATATTTTATTTTTATCTTGTAATTTTATCTTCAGATACGACTTTATACAATTAAATGTTTCAGTATAAATATTTATATAGTCATATAGACATTAATGTTATAGCATAAATATTTGTATCTAATTGTATATAGCTTTGTGTTGTTTAAAAATTTCTATATGTGGTATATATAGCAATATATTATTTTATATGGTACTGTATATAATTGGCTCGTATATAATTCAACATAAATGTTCATACAATTATACATAAGTATATAACTTCATGTGAACCAATAATATTTTTTTTTGTTTTTTATAATTATATGTGTTCTATACAAAGTTTATATAGAAATTCATAATCCACCACGCTTTTAAATATTATTTAATATTCTTAGATGTGATTATATATGGTCCATATAAAGCCACATCCAATTAGGTTTCTAGGCGATTTTAGATATAATTATGTAATATCCGGAGTTAACATTTCAGAGTTACTTAAAACAAATAGATTTTTGTTCACAAGAACTACTTTAGCCCCCTCTGGCGCTCACTTGTGCAAAAGTATTAGGTATGTACTTTAAGAGAAAATTAACAAAATCCACGTTGATTCAATAAATCGAACGAAATTTATGTAAAAAGCGATATTTAAAAATTGTAAGAAAAAATGTATAGTAAAAAATCGGAGAAACGCCAAATTTTCTACAAAACATAAAAAATGTTATATTTTTAAAGTTATTAAAAAAGAACCTCGTAAAACAACAGTAAAAATAATATTTGTCAGTAATGCCATGTATTCAACCACAAAATACGTTAAATAACTGCAAAAAACTTGGTAAACAAACATATGATGTTTGCTCCTACAGGCCCATTTCTTTACTATCCGTTATTGGAAAGCTATTTTAAAAATTAATTTACAAAATACTGAATTTCTGTTATAGAGTCTAGAAATCTGATCCCACATCATCTATTTGCATTTCGAAAAAGCTATTGAAATAAGGAAGTTTGTTCAGCATTTTTTTTAGACGATTCTAAGGCTTTTGACGCCCTGTGGCATTCCGGCTTACTCCACAAACTGAACTAAACTCTCGTTTTCCAGAAAGTTACTGCAAACTTATTATATCCTTCTTATCAGAAAGATATTTTCGTATTAAGCAGGAGGCAATCTTCACCCAATAAACCTCAGAAGTACCATAAGGTAGTATTTTAGAGCCTATTTTATACCTAATATTTACCAGTGATATGCCAATTCACCAGTGATAAATCAATAAATAACTGTATCGTTGGAACCTTTGCCGACGACACTGTAATTATGTCTACAGGGGCAAATAGCACATCCGCCACAAGCAAACTGCAATCAGCATTAATTGAAGATTTGCTATGGACAAAAAAATGGAAAATCTATCTTAATAGCACAAAATCCATTCACATTTTCTTCACCAATAAAAAATAATCCATAACCACCATTATATTGATAATAACCCAATTCCTATTTTAAACACTGCAGAATATCTCGGAATGACTCTTGACGTCAAACTAAGATGGAAAGAACATGCTAAAAAAAAACGGGAATAATTAAACTTAAATACAGAAAACTCAGTTGGTTAATATGCAGAAAATCTAACATATCTATAGAGCATAAGTTAATGATATATAAACTGGTACTAAACCTGTATGGACCTATGGTATCCAACTATGGGGATGCACAAAAAATCAACATATATATGTCATTCAGCGATTTCAAAACAAAGTCCCCAGAGACATAGTGAAAGCTCCTTGGGATATTTGCAATTACGATCTACATAGAGATCTGAAAGTGAAGACAATTTGATAGGAAATGCAACACCAAGCATTCAAACATAATGAAAGAGCAGAGCAACATTCAAATGGACTTGTGTCGATGTTATTAGATGTCAAATAGTACAACAGGAAGATTAAATAGATTCAAACCCCAAGATTTAATGATGCGTTTTACTCAGCCGTAATGCGATTTATGAAGAAATCTCTTCTTTGCTGTTCAACCGCTGCATTCTAACATTTGAAGAAAACTACTAGTTCGTCTATATAGAGTAGTCGTAGTGTAATTTAAACATTGTGTTAGAATAACTACTTGCAATACTAACAACTTGCCGTCAACTTTGGGTTTATAAAAATATAGTTTGTTTTTGTTAAATTGTTCTACCTTTCAATATTTTTCAATTTGATTATTATAAAATTTTTAACAAAATATAGAACAACATTTTGGAAAAAACCTTACAATTGTATATATGTACATAAATAGTTTAAATAAAGATAAAAAAATAGAAATAAAAAATTTCTTTTTCTTTATTTTTAATATAAAAAAAAATGTTGCATTAGACTTCCACAGGATGAGATTCAACCATTAATAAATAATTTTTTATTTTATAAAAATTGTTCATAAATTTCAATAAGCGTTCTTCATTTAAATAAAACCGTTCTGTGGCAACATTTTAATGAAAAAATGTATTGTTTTAATGAACATATTAATTTATTCATTTATTTTAGTAAGATTTACATTAACTCTATGTAGCAGTTCATAAGATTTTACTATATGAAACCTGTTTCAAAGATTCTATGAAAAGTTTTTAATGGACCTGTTCCAGGGACAATTTTCATTTAAACTATGAAGAAATTCATTATTGGAGTGACGTTGTTCTCTCATTGTGGGTATACCACATTAGGATTTCTGATATGCGAGCGTCGATAGAGAAATAAGTTTTATCAATAACGTCCATTCCAGGAGAAACGCTCAAAACCTGTAATTTTTTGGCCTCCATCCATTTGGTTATGTTAAAATTTGGTATACGTATACTCTAGAATGTCAACTACTTACAAATGTTTTCAACGCCTTTAAAATTGTGTAAAGTCGCGTTTTTATTTCCGTTTTTAAGTTTTTAAAAAATCGGAAAAATGCTAAAGTAGTGAAATTTAAAGAGCCATATTTCCTAAAGTAGTTGGGACTATTTTCAAGATTTAACAAGCATAATAAGTTGCAGTGTCTACTTTTACAATTTATGGTTAAAAACAGCCAGTTTTTTTTTTTTGGGAAAATGCATTCATAACGCAAATGCAGTTTTTGATTGAATTTTTGCACTTTTTTTTCAAAACGTTGTAATTTTTTGAAAAATTTATAATCTTTTTAACAAATAACAACTTCAACTTTTTTGGGACCAGAATGCTAACTCTTTTTATGATTTTTTCAAAAAGCGCTTTCTAAATTTTTCCATAGAAACTTGTTTAAATTTAAGTAATTTTTTTTTATAATTAGCATCTGAAGTATATTGACTATTTCAATAATTTAAAAAGCGTCTGAAAGCTATAGTTGTCTACTTTACGATTTAAATATAAAGATAACTGGGGGAAACAGCAAGGTCCATTCAAAAATTGCATTTGTATTAGAATGTATTTTCGCTAAAAAACGGCTGTTTTTAATTAAAAATCTTAAAGTAGACATTTAAAGTTTTCATTTGCTTTTTAAGTCTTTGAAATAGTCCATGCACTATAGAAAATATGACTGTTCACTACTTTAATTTTTTTTATTATTGATTTTTTAAAAACTTAAAAACGACAATAAAATCGTGAGTTTACAAAATATTAAAAAAAAAAACTGAAAACGGTTGTGACTAATAGCCATCCTAGAGAATACATGTATAAAACATAAAGAAATTTTAATGACCCCCCGGTCACATTTGGGCCCCAACTATCATGGAATGGACGAAATATTTCTACTAAATTTTAGAATCAATCCGAGCAGAAATTCGGAAGCGGTTAAAACGGATTACTAAGTCTGTTTAGCTACTTTTCTGCTTCGTTTGCTTGCTTCTAAAGATTCAAACTTGCAGTAGTACCTTAAAAAAAGATCATTGTTTATCCACACTATCTCTTCGCGAAAGCTACGAAAGAATGGTGTGATAACAAAATTTACTTTTTAAAATCAGGGAATTGATACTTTATTTAGAGCTGTGTGAAATAAGCACATTTAAGAAACCGAAATAAGTGCTTCCACGCGAGCTTTCTCAATTATGCTTTTTGTCAATAATAATACAAGCGCTTACCTGTTCACTTTGTCTGAAGAAATTGCTTCCAAGGAAGCAGTATTTTTTGCTTTATCATTACTTATTTAAAATTTTTTAAATATATAATTCCCTTTAATTTTTTACTTTAAAAGTCGAAAACGGTCAAATTGACCGGCTCACAGTGTTTTCATAAGCACTTTTTTGGCGCAAACAACATTTTAGACAACCAATTTTAAAATTTTGTTTTTTTTTGGTTTTAAGTTACAAAATTTCGCAATAAACTGTTCAGACGGATTTTTAAATTTTTAGTTTTAAATATACGAGTTTTTTAAATTTTTTATAAGTCTTTTTAGAGTTTTCCTAGTGTATTTCTATCAGAGCTGTGAATGAATAATTCATTTTTGATTTCAATTCATTACGAATTTGAATTGAATTTTGAATAATTCTGTTCACGTAAAAAAGAATTGAATAAATTTTGAATTACTTCAAATGAATTTGGTAAATATAAATTGGAATTCATTTCCAATTCAAATGAATTCGGCAAAATGAATTGCAATTCATTTTCAATTCAAATGAGTTTGGCGAAATGAATTGCAATTCATTTCCAATTCATTTGACTTGAATTGATTTTGAATTAATTCAAATGAATTAGAAAAATTAATTGCAATTCATTTTCAATTCATTTGCATTGAATTGATTTTGAATAAATTCAAATGAATTAGAAAAAATATTGCAATTCATATGAATGAAATGAAAAATGAATTGAAATTAATCAAAGTAAGAGACTAACTAAAGTAATCAAAGTTTGGCTCTGGCATACGCTAAACGACAAAACACGTTTAATATTCGAGAAACAGTTAATAGTTTATGAAATTTTGTGACACACGACCACCCAACGACAAACACTTTAGTAATATTTATGTAATATTTATTTTACAAAATGGAGGTGTCTTTTAGAAATAAACAAATAACTTCAAATAACAATTGAAAGGTCGAATAATATACAACATTAAATATAAACTAAATAAATAAAAAAAATGATAATATATGCAGTTTAAACACAATTAATTGTGGCTCATAAACATTTTAAACATATGACCTTAAATACGAGGGCGGATCAATAAGTCCGTGACTTTTTGAATGAAATACAGTTTTTTTTTTTTTAAAAATAAATTTATTTTTCAACACAGACTTATTGGACCCGCCCTCGTACATCAACTAATTATACTACTATTTTAATTATAAATAAATGCTAATTAGATTCAACTAGAATGCATCGTTCACTTTCAACAACAATAACTTTTAAAAATTCTCGTCTAATAAACATCCACGTTTAGGGATATTTAGAATAGAGGTGTACGAAAATAATCTTTTAACAGCAGCTGACGATGGTAACGGTGCATTAAACTTTAAAAAAGCCTTTTTTAACCGTCGGATAATTATTCAGCATACTTAGAGATTTTGAAGAACCTGCTAAGTATGCTGTGAATTCCGTTTCTGAGGGAATATTGATACACAATATATTTTCTAGAGTTTCTATAATAAATATTATATAATATTATTGTGAATGTTTTTTAAAATTATTTTGCAAAGCGATTAGGCAATTACCACAAATAGAAAATCAAAGTAATTTAAAACGTTACTCTCTGAAATGGTTGACGTTGTGATGTCCTCGTCAGATATTTGTTCAACAGCATCCTTTGCCATTTGAATAATGTCTGCTTGAGTAGCAGTATCAAAATTCGGCAAGCATTTGTTTACAAAAAAACGTGGAGTGTAAATACTTTTCCTTTAATTGATGCATTACTAATGGTAATGACATTTAAAATCATTGCCAAATAATTAATGAAATCAAATCATTTAAATTCACTATTATTAATTCCAAAAATTCTAATGAAAATAATTTCATTACAATTGATATCAATGTAATGGTAACGAAATCATCAATTAATTAGTCATTCGATTAGTTAGTCTCATGTGTGATTTCAACTTATATTTATTTGACTTGCTTGCTTATGCTTTTCATAAAGAAAGGTCTGTGACTTAAGAATTTGATTAAAATCGGTAGTCGCGACTAAATTCAGAGTGTGGGTTGCGAATCGAATATGATTGGTAAAATCAGTTCCAAGCACGATTTGATGAATCTGTTATTTATTCATCCACAACATGGTCCATGGAGTTTCATAAAATTCATTTGAATTAATTCAAAATCAATTCAATTCAAATGAATTGAAAAAGAATTGCAATTAATTTTTCTAATTCATTTAAATTAATTCAAAATCAATTCAACTCAAATGAATTTTAAATGAATTGCAATTCATTTCGCCAAACTCATTTGAATTGAAAATAAATTGCAATTTATTTTGCCGAATTCATTTGATTTGAAATGAATTGCAATTCATTCCAGCCAAATGCATATGAATCGATTCAAATTTCATCAATCGTTTTTTTGCGAAAAGAATTAATTCAAAATTTACTAATTCAGTGCGTGAATGATTCGCGAATTAATTCAAAAATGAATGATTCATTTCACAGCTCTGATTTCTATTTATTTGTGTCTCATGTTCAATTTACTTATTTTTCTTTTATCATCCCTATATGGTATTAAACTCAGGGAAAAAGTTTCATCATATTGATGATATTGTTTCATAAATCGATTGTCATCAATTATTCATCATATTATGACGTTTTAATAAATATGATGAAAAGTTTCATCATTTCATATAAAGTTTCACAATTTTGTGAAACAAATTTTTGCTTTTTTATTGAAATTTTTATTAAAAATGATCACTTACTTTGAGATAGCCTTTTAGATTGTTGAAATAATTTTTTACAATGATTTTTTAGGATTTATATTTTATACCAAAAAAATCTGTGTTTTCATTTTCACTTTCTGGAGTCGTTAAAAAACTGTATTTTTCAGCGCACCGAAATTTCGAGCTTTGTTATTTAATTAGTGGTTTTTTATTTCATTTATCTATTTTGTTAAACCATTGTTTTTATTACCTTATATATAAATTTATTTAAATTTTAACAAAATATTTTCTTTCGCGATACTCAGAGAGACATAAGCAACCCCATTTCTTCAGACTAAAAAGTATTAAAATTGGAAAAACTGAATTCCCGATTTTTATGACAATTGTTTTGCCAAAGGTTGTCAGATTATGTGTGCGACATATTTAACCTGTCGGAAATGAGAAAACTGAACCAAAAGCCAGTAATAGGGTTTTTTTTTGCGTCTTTAGTATCATAATTGCTGGAGAAAAGTGACAGCATTGGAAACTTGTTTTTTAGCATTCATCCACAATTTAAAAATAATCTTAATACACTGCGTTGCATAACTATAATTACAATAATTTTTGCTATTTTTTTCGAATATTACAAATTTTTTTTTAAAACTTTTAACTGTCTTTAAGAGTGTGATAAATGATCTCTTATTGTGTAAATAGATGTTTTAAGTTATTACATAATTGATTGAAGAGAAAAATTGTGTAATAATATTTTGATGGAGTTTATAATTATAATTAAATATTATTACATTTAATTAAAGAATTATTGTTGTTTATTATGCAATTTTAACCAATTTGCGATAAAATGTTGGGTGGTTCAAGTGATTTTGAATAGGGCAAAGTTCAGCCGATTTAAAAAGTGGCTTAAGTTTTCAGTAAATTGATGGAAAAATAAACCGTTCGCATTATGGTTTTGCAAATAATCCGAGTGCTTATGATAGAAATAAACAGGCGGCCCGAAAAAAAATCTTCTCATCGGGACTGGCGTAAAATAATCAACTGTGCCCATCAACGGCAGTGAAGAGTCTCAATCAGATAACACGTGTTGACACGATTTTTGGGTCTGACTTTTAAATGTGTACTCGAGGAATGTAAGGTAAATGTGTCCTAATCAAGCATAAGTAGTCTCTTAAAGGATTTCTAAAGAATTACTCGCCAAAAGCTGATGTCTGTGATAAGGTTATAAGCCCGCCACAAAACTGATCGAATTCAATTCGCTAAAAGAAATTTACAAAACTACTGGAGAGAAGTAAGTCAATAACACCGTTTAAATATAATTTCTTTGAAACGTAATTTTTTCTGATGAGAAAAGTTCAATCTTAATGGTCTAAATGTTTTTTTACAGCTATTAGATAGCAATACTTAAGGGAACACGATATTTCTCAAAAAGGAATTTCGGAGGCGAACCCTTAACGGTTTGGGGTGCTTTTTGTTACGACGGCGTGGCATTTCCATGCACGAGAAAGAATTCTTCTGAGTAAATTACAGTGTTAGAAGGAAATTGGTGACATTTATTGAAAATAGCATAGAAAAAGAATTAATTTTCGAACAAGACAATGCCTCAGTACATGTAAGTCGTCAGACGATGGAATGGCTATCATCTAAAAAAATATATGAGTATTGAAAAGGACACGTTAAGAGTTTACGCAGAAAACCGTCATTATAAAAGCTGTTTTCGTCTAAAAGGAGCAGTTATTGATGCGTGTAGATCTATTACGGAAGAACTTCGAATAAATCTTGTAGACGGTATGCCTGATCGAGTTTTCTAGTTGATTAAAAATGGAGGCCTCAAGCATTATTATATTAAATTAAGTGTATTTGTAGTTAGGAAACAAATAATCCGATTACACATTAAAAAAAAATATAAAAGATAGGACAACGCAAAAAACTTTATATTTCTGTTTAAATGATGATGTTGTTCAAGGGAAAAAACCGGTATATGCACAAACTGTTCATCAGGGCAAAATGTTCATCAGGCAAAAATAGTCGCGATATCAACTCCTATTTTTTTAATCAGCCTTTGACTCTGAAAAAGTGGCGTAGGTGTATCTCCTAAACTAGCAAAGCTGAAATCTGGCACGTAAATTCTTATAATGGCATTAACAAAATAAAACACAGTAAAATTCGAATATTTTAGTGATAAAAATTAAATTATTTATTAATGTTTGATAACGGATTAGTCATGATGGACCAGCTTTTTATAATATATACTTAATAAAATACGGAATATATATAAAATTAGTACTCAAATGTAAGAATTTTATCTTAATTTGCAAATAAATTTTGTTGTAGACAATTGTAACAAACACTTATAATTATAATTGTCTGTTGAAGGCATTGACATTGATTAATGCCAATTAAAGCAAAATTTTATTGGCATTGTTTTTAAGCAATTGTAATGACAAAAAATTTAATTACCATTGACATCAAACAATACCAATTAAATCGTCAATTAATTGGCCCATTTAATTAACTAGTCCCAAGTATGGTCTTAATGCCTTTGCAATTAATTGGTAGACGAACCAGGCCCCTACACTACACAGTGGCATATATCACAAAATTTTTGGAAATAATTCGGCCATTTCTTACTTAGTAGTCCGATTGCAATGAAATTTGGAATAGTCATAAGTGACGTAAAAAAAATTCCAAATAGTTTTGATTGTGGTTTTCACACAGTTTTTAAGAATTTTCTAAAAGTTTGGATATTTTTAAACATAGTTTTTAAATTGTTATTTGGCAACTTTAAATGCTCAAATTTCTATTTTCTTTTGCTTGTTGGGAAAAAATATATAATTTTTAATATTTAAAACAAAAAGGGATTCATTTTCTGCATATTTTCATTTTATTCCAAAAATTATTTTATTTGTATTGTATATTTTATAAAGTTCAAAAAAAAAAACAAAATTCATTTCATTCACAAAAGTGCAGTGAAAAGAAAAATGTACTAAATATATTTTTGACTTCTCGTAATATAATAAAACGAATCCCAAACTACACCTTCCGACGAAAAAGTTCCGATATAATCATATGATTATCTGTAGGGTCACATATACCCGAGTAAAAAAAATTATATATAACGATATATTCTTTAATATAAAAATATATGATCATATATAGCATATGTATTTATGTTTGAAAATATTTTTAAAATGTTTTACAAAAAAATTCATGTATAAGCACATACAATCATGCATATAAAAAATACTATTCTGAATGTTATATATGATAATACATGGTTGATAAATTTGATTAAATTTTTATAAAATTAGATATAACCCAATACATATTTTTATATAATACAAACATCAAAACATACTTATATATAATCCAGTCAGTTTCTATGTAAATATATACAATTCAAATTTGCAAAATATTTTACGAAAATAGTTTACAAGTTTGCGAAATCGATATCCATTCCAAATAACACCCTCCAGCAAATTTTTTTAACACAGATTAGCTATGAACCTGTTCTAGAAGAGCTTCTTTTACCACCTCTTACATGGAACGGTTTCTAGAACAGGAGTCAAATTGTAAGGTTTCACTGTCCCAGAACCAGTTCTACAACTAGTTCTAGAATGGGTTCTAAAGGAACTTGTTCTAGTTTAAAGGTAAAGAATCTGTTTCACGTCCGACAAACTCCACATAAAAAGAATCTGTTGAAGAACAGAAATTATAACCTATTGACTGAAAACATATAAAATCAACCACTCGATTTCCACCACCCCTTCTTATTGCAACCAAAATTGGTATAGAAGATGTACATCATATAAGTATAACTTCGTCCAAATGTTGGACAGCTAATCCTAGCGGATCTTGAAATATCGCGTTTCAAAATAAGAAAAATATTGAAAATTTTCAAAAAGTATTTGTACATAATATTCCATATCTTTAACGGCTTAAGCTACGAGAGCCATTGATACCTCGTTTTAAATCTACTAAAATTGTGGTTTTACTAGTGCACACATATTATTCACTTTTCCACGGCAAAATGTATTGTTTTTAAAACCCGCGGTTCAAAAAGCGATATTTCAAAAATCTGTTTATGTTAAATAGAAATTAGTTCCCTATGCCGTGTCCAAATCCATAATTGGATGTGTGAAAAAATTTAGATTAAATGTCGATAATTCAGAAAATCAGTTTTTTAAATGCAGCAGTTTGAACCACGGATTTTGAAAAAAAATGCGTTTTTACCGTCAAGAAGTGAATTATTTTTGTAAACCAGTAAAAACCACAATTTAAGTACATTTAAAATGAGGTATCAATGACTCTTGTAACTTGAACCGTTAAAAAGATATGAGCAATTTTTATTTGTATTCAATACACTAATTTTTATGTAAATCTTTTTTTTTTTCTATCTTTAGTATCTTTTTGTAGATTTTTATCCATACCTATGAATTTCGTAAGAGCTCCACATATTAATTTGGCAGCAGCATAGTGTGAAAAATTACAATTAACATATATTTTTTTAAAAATTTAAAAAAAAAATCAGTTTTTTTTGAAATAGAGTTGCTTAAAACGCAGATTTTGAAAAAAAATTGTATTTTACCTTCGCTTATTTTATTTAAAGCACGATAACAGTGGCTTTAAAATGAGGTATCAGTGAGTCACGTTGCTTTAACCGTTAAAAAGATATGAACGATTAAGTACCACTACTTTTTTTAAATTGTACGATGACATACCCAGCAAAACTTTGGTAATGGGTGCGATAAAGTAATGCATTACCTTGTAATGTGTACTCCTTACCTGTATCATTATTTTCCAACAAGAAATAATGCGTTTACGATAATTGAACCTTGTTATGATACCTTATAACCTTTTACACTACTTCAAAGCATAAAATAATGACTTACCGATCATCAATTACATAATGCATGAATTATACACGTAAAGTAATTATTAATAAATATTTTTGAAAATCTATTTATAGACACATTACTTTGTGATTTTTTGTAAGCATAATGGTAATGTGTATATTTTTGATATCACGAACGAAAACACGTAGCACAAACAACTTATTTACATTTTAAGCAATAAAATATTATATGTATCGATAGCTCAGTTGGTAGAGCAGACCCCAGGTTCGAATCCCAGCATAACGTGGTTATTTAATAAAAAAAAGTTGTATATTTAATTAAAAAAAAGATATCTGTAAAAAAATTTATTATGCATTTTTTTATGAAAATCTATTTATAGACACATTACTTTTTCCCACCATGTAACCATATAAGTAACCAGTTACTTTACCCCCTACAAGGTAATGAGTCCACCCATTACTTTTAGGCTCATCGCCTGTTAAATTCATTAGTGAAGTAACGTGTAAAGTAATGTATGGAGCCCTATGGCGATACATTACTTTACCCATGATTTGGTAATGGTAGCACTTACTTTCCGTACCAAATTTAGTTAACATTAAAGTAAGTAGAGGTCGAAAATTGAATATTTTTTGACGGTTTTATATGGAATGAGTCTATTATAATACGGTATAAGTTGTTCTGCAACCTGTTATTTGGATTGTACTGGGCGATTTTAATATTGACAAATATTTTTTTTTAATTAAATTAAAATTAACAATTTCGTCTAAAACGAATGTTTGAAGTCCTAAAAAATATAAATAAAATTTATGTTATTTACAAATTTCAATCATGCATTTTGTGTTTTGAACCCGTTTTATGGAGATCAAATATATGTAACTATATATATTTTAATTTAAATATATTTGTATTATGATGTATCTAATAACGATGTATATAATATAATTAGATGTAATTATATCGGGACAAAACTCGGATAGAGTTGGATAACTTTTTTTTTTATCAAATTGTATATATTTAAATATAATTAGATTCAAAGTGATAGAATTTAATTGAACTATTTTTCGGATATTTGCGAAAAATATCTCATCATATATAATTTTATATATACATTTTTATTAGGGTAACTTAACACTACATCTCACCTGCTCCGAAAAATGGCACACATAAGCTGATCTCATGGGATCTAATCTCATATAGTTTGATCCCATCAATGGGTCTATCAAATATGATGAAATTATATATAATTTGATACAATTTTATATAATAAGTTTTTTAATTAAAAAATTTAAAAAAAAATATTTTAATGCAATTAAGTACTACTTGTAATTCATTTCTAAAACATATAAATATTAATTTAAAAGTTTAATTAGTCTTTTGTTTTTATATACATCGAGATTATTTTTATGTTATTTTTTAATTTATAACGAGCTGCCTACCTCCGTATATTTACAAAATTAAAGCAAATCAAACATATTAGCTAGTATTTCGATTTGGCTAAAGATCTCATCAGAACCCGAAGTTTTAGAAAAGCTAGAGCCTCTAGAATAGGCAGAGCTTTTAACAAAAAACCTATTAATAATCAATTTTGATATATTCTTGTCTCCTTAATAATCAAACACGTGGGTAAGGGTCCTTTCCTAACAAGCAGCATTACGGTTTATATGAATCTGAAGTTGGAACATATAATAATTTGAATACGCCAAGTAAAAAAATACACACATTTACATTACACTACATTTACGGAGGAAGAAAGTAAAATTTTCGTGCGCAACATTTTTAAATAGGAGATTTTTTAAAGAGCAGAAATAAACAGCAAACTTTACACGTCCTTGTTTTCGAAACTAATATATATAATAGGTATTATGGTTTAATACGATATTTTTTTATGAAGGATAAATTTCCCTAATTAGTACTTCATCAATTTCAGACTGTTCAAGCAACTATTTTGTTAACCACAAAACAGGATGAGTGGTGAACAGTATATTGTCTATAGTGGAAGTAAGCCACTATTTAATTTTTAAAATTGAAAACATATTTTGTTTACTTCCATTCCCTGATTTTGACTTACAAATTTGTTTTAGAAATTCAGAATTTTCGTAGAAATTCTGAATTACTATTAGTTAACTGTTTTCGAAGAATTGTAAATAAATAAAATACTTTTTACATATAAATTTAATCCTCCTTCTTTATGATTTAATTCTTAATTAGTTATAGTATTTTTTTTTAAATCAATCTTTAGTAAACGATTGCATTAAATATTTATATTTTCATTTATTAAGATTCCACGAAACCTTTTGGCTTGCCTGTAGAAAGTATAACGTTATCCTTCAACTTTTTCACAAATAATAACTTATATTACATTTTTTTTTATAACTTTAAAAATATTGGTAAAATTGTTAAATAATTTTTTTTATTTTACAAATTTTAAAATGAAATTGGCATAATTCAAAAGTCATCAGAATAAATCTAATGTAAATAATGACTAACCTGTAGTTGAACTTAACATTTACATGACATTTAGAAAAGGTACAAATTAAGAAGAAGAGAATTTTGTTAAAAAATTTAAAATTGGTAAAGTTTTGTTAAAATTTAACCAAGAAAGTTTTATGAAATTGAGTAACATGTCGCAGCATTAAAACGTTTTGTAATATTTTTTTTTTTTAAACTTGGTTTATTATAAAAAGTTTTTAGTAAATGCACAGTGGACTAAATAATTACAAATTACCTATGAAAAACTAAATTAACTATGAACGACAACCAGATTGAAAGATATACACAGAATAAATTAGATGTTGCGGCATGTCAAGATGTAGTAGTGATGAGGAAAATGATACTAAAAACTACAACTCAAATAACTCTGGTAAAAATTTTAACCACGGACGATTTTTGTATCTGTTTTTATACATAAAACAAAATTGTGGATTAAAACAACTTAAATTTTGCGTTGTCACCAGCTGGTGAAAATAATTGTCAATTAATTAAATAAAAGACAAATAAAATATTAAAATTAAATAAATATTAAATGTGTATTTCTAAACTAAATGTTTATAGAGATTAATAATCTAGTGTGGCCAATTTTCAAACAAATATACGGACAAGTAGACAGTCTAAAGCGAAAGACCCACATCTTAGGTAGATTTTTATGTTTCTTTTTTCTTATTCCAAAAAAGGGTTGTGTATGTCATATTTTGTTTTTTTTTTTTCTTTTCGATTCTATAATTATCTGCGGCATTTGCGTTTCTTTAAAAGATAGCACCATTTAGACAACCATTAAAGTAAGTAGTGAAAAGATAATTTTGTTTATGTTATGTATAATTATTTCTATTATTTTTTAATATTACATTAATTTTATGTTGTCAATGTGGAAGTATGAACATTAGGGGTACAACCAAAATAAGGCCTTATCACCACGCTGTAGCCGATGTTGTGTGCTGAAACCGAAAAATGTTTCCTCAGGTCATTTCGGAACAAAAACGTTCCGCGTCGAAGCCCAATTTCTGAAAGTCCTTTAAGATTTGTTTTTTATTTCTTCAAAATTTTTTATTTTTCAAATTTTTTATTTTATAATTATTTAACTATTTACATTTCTAATGTAATTATATGATTATAATCAAAATCACAACCTAAAAACTATTTTTGTTCAGTGAAATTAACTTAAGATTAAGAGTTTGTGTTGATTTGCATTGGGATTGTTTTTGGAATTCATGATTTTTGAGTTTTCGCACCATGTTTAATAAAGTTTGAAATCAATAGGTCTCAAAAATAAATAAAAGTTAGTTAAAAAGAAATTTTAATATATTTTTATACTTTTAGCAAATAAACTATAATATTTCGCAAATTTCCATAAGACAGCGTAGGTAAGTCGCAATATTTTATCACGATTAATTAAATTTATACAGAATATTATTCAATATTTAATGGAAAAACTTATAATTTATTTATCATTTAATAAAATTATAAAGAAAATATTTTTATTTTTTCAGAACTTACTGATCCCAAACTTAATTGCATTTGACGCGGAATCTTTTTTAACGATATCGAAAATCTAAAGATGCAGTTCTTATAATTTTTTTATGCACTACATGGTAGGGATAGGGCCATTTTGATATTTTCAAAAATTGTAAAAAAGTTATATCCCTAATGAACATTTTTATATTTTGTTACGTATTGTAACTTATTTTTCAAAGAATCACAAAAATATGTTTAATGATTTTCAGCAAATAAATCAACTAAAGTATAATTTTTCTACAAATTTTTTGAGTTTTTTCAGTCTACTAATATTCAGCAAAAAATTTATGAATTTTTGGCAAGGGTTTTTTTAATTTCTAATCCACTAAGTGTTAGCAAAACTTTTGCTGAATGTACTAATTTTGTTGCTTAAAATTAGATCGCTAATTTTCAGCAAAAGATTGTGCTGACATTAGCAATTTTTTTGCAAGCACCCTACTGAGTAAAATTTTGCTGACACTTCTGAGTTTGTACTTTTTGTACCTAAAGATTCAGGCCGAAAAATATTTGACACATTCCAAAAGGTATAAGTTACGCTGAATCCAAATATGTATTCGACATCAGGCCGTTGGAGCTTTATTACAGGACAAGCCTCAATTTTAATAAAAATCTTCCGATTTTTATAAAAATCCTCCAATTTTTCACCTTCCGGAAAAAAACATTTTTCATAATACTTGTGACAGCACCTGAATAAGCTACTCTTACCCTTTTTCGGTTTTTGAAATTTTGAGATATTATTTCTTGGAATTAGCGTTAGTTAAACTTGCTTATAATTTAGATTTTTTTACAATTTTTTCTTTGCGTGACTTTAAAATTGCTGTTACTACTACCTGAATTTCAATAGACGATATTTTCGTAAGAAAATAAGTGAAATATTTTTCGGTCTGAATCTTTAGGTACAAAAGTACTTACATGTACTCGGAAGAGCTCCCCACTATAATATTTCAGATTATGATTGATTTTAGTCAAAGACCTGAAGTTAAAGTCTTATGGTATGTAATGTGTCATATCAAAACTGAAATGGTTTGCATTATTTCTTCATAATTTGAAAGCAAATATTAATTACTTTTATGGAGCAAAACATAAAAATACTTTTAGCGCTGTATTTTTTTAAAATTGTAATGTTTTTTGTATTAAAAAAATTGATTTTTGAACAAAGTTCCAGTATTGTCTAGATTTAGTCGTCTAGGGATATTTTAGGTATCAAATTGGGGGGGTAAAAATCTGTTTGAAAAAGTGGTCATTTTGCCTTTATAAAATAGAATATCAGTTCATTATTATTTTTTTCAAATTTTTGGCATAATTAAAATAGTTGTTGGTATAATTCAAGTCACTTTACTAAAATAAACTTTTAGATTTTGACTATGAGAACAGTAAAACTCTTAACGAAATTAGTCTATTTTATTATTTTTTGCGGGATTTGTAAAAAAAATACTTGGCGCCACTGCAAAGTGAATATTGTTTTTAGAACAGAACGCTACACAAAAAAGTATACTTAAATGAATGAATTGAAGTAATAAAATAAGTCAGTGAGGAAAACTAAAAAAGATTTTGCTGAAAAACCGAATTTAACATGACTGAAATTATATTTATTTTACTGACAAAATCCGAGAAATGATTACAAATTATAAAAAAAATTCATTAAAAACTGCAGGAAATGCACTGAGAAAACTATCTGAATGGTATTAATGAATTTTTGCATTAGATCTATGAATTGTAACTGGAAACTCGTCCATTGAAACTTTTCATTAAATTAATGCAAAATAAAAAAAAATGTAATATGTAATGAAAAATTTAATAATTTAAATTAAAACTATGAAGCTTTTTCATATATCATTCACATTGTGAAGAAAACTTCAATAGTTTAATGAAAAAATTGCATTAAAACTAGTCCAAGGAATTCTATCTGTGTAGATCGAAAGGGGTTTGGTACTCGTATCTATTGGTATTTTCGTTACTTTTATGTGTTAGCAAACATTTTTAAATATTGTAAATATTGTAAAAAAAAATTCAGAATTTCATGGGTGATCTTATAGTTATTTCGCCCACTCTATTGAACTTTTCATACACGGAGAGAATTTTCTTGGACAAGTTTTTGAAAAAGTGAATGAAAAACACCTTTAACTTAATGAAAATTATTTATAATTTTATGTAACTATATTTAATGAAAATTTTTGTTAGGCGTATGGAATTTTTAATAATATTTTGTGAAAATCAGCACAAATTTAATGAAAAGTTTCAATGGGGGAATTCATAGATCTAATGCAAAAAATATTCACTATTAGCATGCTGAAAATTCTCCCAGTGTAACTTTATTAACATCTTTTAATAATGAAAACTATTCATAATTGTATTTTAACTATATTTAATGAAAATTTTCGTTAGGCGTATGGAATTTTTAATAAAATTTTGTGAACCTTTCAATGGGCGAATTCACTATTAGCATGCAAAAGATTCTCTCAGTGTAACTTTATTAACATATTTTTTAAATATATTATGTTTATAATAAAGATTTTCATTAAAGGTGAGAAATATTTCGTTGGCTTATAATGAAATAGATTAATAATTTTAGGAAATATTCTGTCTATCCCATAATAAAATCTTAACAATAAAATGACACTTAAGAAAAACACGCCACCCTTAGCAATTATCAATTAAAACTTTTCGTTAATTTTATTTACTTAAAATTACATACGACTAATGAAAAAGTTTCATTAAAAATAGTTTCAAAAACATTATGAAACGTTTTCATGTGGTTTCAGAATTTTTTCATAAACTTTGTGAAGAAAACTTTATTAGTTTATGGAAACATGTTACTAAAATTCATCCAAGAAAATTCTTTCTGTGCACATATTTAAATTTCGATTAAATCGGCGTGTATGGTTTGGGGCACTATTGTTGTTATTACATAATTTATTAATTTCTTTTTAAAATGTAACTGAATATAAAATGTCTTTTAAACACATATTAACTTACCTTTTCTTTAACGAATTCTTGAAAGAAAATTTGACAAAGCTATTTCAGGAGAACTATTTCTTTTTTTAAAAAGCGAAAAAATCCTGGAGAACACTTTTTTATTTGTTTTATGCAGTCAATAATATAATCTTGTAATGCAGTTATAATTTAAATTTTATTTTTTTTCTGGTATTTAAATATATGAAACAAAATAATTAGTATTGTTTTTTTTTTTTTTTTTTTTTTTTGGGGTAACACGATTTTTTGTTTTCGTTCCTTATTTTATAATTTGTTTAGGAAACACATTCAGGAACCATAAAGTCAGCGAGAAAAAACTTTATTTCAGAAGAAGTTATGTCTGTTGTTTATTTTTTTTTTTCAATTGCCAAAATTTAGTTGTAAAGTTTATTTTAATTTCATTAATTTATTATAAATGAAATTTTTCTATTCTATTTTTCTTTTTTAATAATTTCACAAACCCAAAAAAAAGAGATCGTTTATTTTTTACAAAAATGTCTGTTAAATGGAAGCACTGATAAATTGGAACAAACTGTCATCACTAATAAATATTGTTGTTTCGAATAGATAATTTAATTGCACTGGATTTACATGTTTCTCTACTTTTTGGCACTTAATAATCGTTTTGCATGGTTTTACGTTCAAATCGAGCCTGCATCAACAATGTTTTTTGTAACTTTGTGTGTGTGTTTCTTGTTTTTTTTTTTGCTCACTAAATAATTGAGATTAAAGTGCTGCGACAATCTCTGTGTTGACTCGTTCGAGTGCGAAAAGGATGTGACTGTGTTTTTGTTTAGGTTGTGACAGCGAACCTACTAACTTCGCGTTCGGCGACAAACTATCGCGAGTATTGTAAGCGAATATTGAATTAGAGCGGCGAAAGGATTCTTCTTTCCATCACACAACAAACAATGACTGACTAAATTAGTGAGTGAGTAAGTACATGAGTGTTAGTGTTTATGTGTTGCGTAGTTATATTATTGCCTCGCAAGTAAGTGTGGTGGTTGTAGCTGTTGTCGTCGTTGTTGTTGCGGTTGTATTCTAAAATCGGTCACTTGTATTGACCGTGGTTTGTTATCGTGTTATGTTGTTGCAGAACTAGCCGCCGTTTTCGGTGACAGTCAAAAGTACAATGATTAACGGCGAAATTGAAATGAAGAAGATGACGACAACTACAGCGGCGACGGCAACAATCAACTACATTTATTATTCTGCTGACGGTGACGAAACAGGAGAACATTTATGAAGATGAAGAAAATCGCCGTTGATAAGTGAGTGAATATTTCGCAACCATATTCATTTGTTTGCCTGTACAAAAATATACTTGCCGCAGCAGTTGTTAGTTTCTTCTCAGGCCATTTCGCGCAGCACCACACACGCACGTACATATACATCACATTGTATACACAAACACCACCACTGCTGTCGTTGACTTTATTCATTCCGTCAACCAATTTAGTTACTCAGGCCTACGAATATACTTTTTCTTATGCTTTAGATGTGCTGACATTGTTGTTATAGTTGTTGTTACTTGACCATTTTTGGTGGATGGATGAATGGACAGACGAATATAAATTGTTTGATTGCATGCAAGTAGAAGAAGTATGACAACGCTACGTTAACGTCGTTGTGGCTGAGAACTAAAGTCTTACATAGGCGCACACACACCACACATACTCAACTAGTATGCTTTGTTATTACTCACACATGTATTTAAGAATCACTTGGCCATATCCAAAGATCTTTTTGTATTGTATGTATTCTCATATGTAAACCATCTTGATGTTTTATGCGGTGATGGAAATTTCGGCTCTTTTTTTGCGTACCAATAAAAAACTTGCAACAGCAAGCAGAATTTTTGCTTTGTCACACGTCATACCAAATACCGCAAGATGAAGACGATGAGAAAGGAATTGACATACGACTGTATTCAAGAAAAGACGAAGAATAAACACTAACTTTAAAAGGTAGTATTGGTAAAATATCGTATGAAAAATGTCAGGCTAAGATGTTGGTCAGTTATTAAGATTTCTGGAGGAGAGTAGCGGCATAAAAATAACAAAACACCACTGAACAATATTCATAATAAACTAAGGATGTTGTTAAGATTTCACCCAATGTGTATAAAAAGTTGTATCAAATTGATAATGTTTGTTTGCAACATGTTGCATGTTGTTGCCAACGTGTTTGGTTTAATGTTCGAATTCAACTAGTTTTCAACTAGTTCAACACAAACAAGAGTATCTTTGAGCAACATTCATACATCCGTACGAACAATATTTTAAATTTCTAAATGTTGTTTATTTGCGAATTTCTTGTGTTGTGCACCTCCACACATATTGTATGAAGTTTGATCAAACCTCATGTCATCGTCATTATTCCAACAACTACTTTGTAGTCAGTTCGCATTAAAAATGAAAACAATTAAATTTATGATACACACATGCAGCCAGTAATCTCATATTTGACACGTTCTTTGCGAGCATTTATAAATATATATTTATCTATATATCTAACTACCGATTTATTTTTAAGGGATACAAATTATGTATTTTTCATTGATTTCACAGAAAACTGCAAACTCACAGCCATATATTTGTAACAGCTTCTTAATTCGTTATGCCTTCATTGAATGCCATTAAAGATGTTCAGTTCAATTGTGATTGCGAGGTGGGCATCATTGCTAATATCCTCAAAGTCATCGTGTTGTTTTTCTTAGAATATGCACTTTGTTAATCTCAACGGTGGGTCGAGTATTCAATGGAAAAAGACAAAAAATCGGAAATACTAAAAATAATGCCATGTCCAAAATAAGTATGTGTGCTGTTAGAAAAATACATAAAATTAAAGATTCCTACTAACTATGCCTAAAAGTAAGACTATTTCAGTTGCTAACCCTTAAATTGGGGATGAATTGAAAATAACGCATTTGCTTCAAGTTGCATGTTCTTGAGAGAATTGCATATTTGTTTTTGTTTCTTCTTAATTCCAGCAATTGCTTCGTACAATCTCTATTTTTCTTAGGACCTGCCTTGAATGTGTGCCAACCAAATTTTGTGTCCATTTTGAATATCTTAGAAGAAGTTGTAAGTAATTAAGGCTAGCTAAGATATTTAATATTTTTGGACACTCTTTGGAACACAAATGCTATAGACTTACATATATACAAGGACTAACTAATTTTGCATGTGCTATACATATTGCAAACGCATATACATTAGACCGGCTCACAAAAAAAAGTTTATTTTGTCCATTCCTCATATATGTACCTAGGTATGTTTTATGATGAATCGCAAAATATTTCGTTAGAATAACATTGAGATCGCGTATTCAGCGTTGCTAGGTTTGACGATTATTTGTCATTTTGTATATTTTAAGTACCTAAATAAATAATGATTTATCGATTTTTGCTTCAAAAATTGTTTGACAGTAGCTTTATATGTTAGTAAAACTTATTTATTTGTCATTCTTATCAAATCACCGGGTCTATTTTTGGATTTATATTACGAGCGGTCCAAAAATTAGCCGACCTAACAAAGAATACACAATATATTTGGGAACATTTTTCTTTATTTCTCAAAATAATCTCCTAGTAGCTCGATACACTTTTTCCAAGCGATATTCAATAGTTTTGATACCCTGTGTATAGTAAAAACTGTATAGCTCCTTAAAAAATAGATCAACCGCAGACCTCTACCTCTTCACTGTTGGCAAATCTTTTATCAACGAGCCAATTTTTTCAAGTTTGGAAATAGAAAATAATCCGAGCGAGCTAAATCTGGCGAATAAGATGCGTGATGAAGCAATTCGAACTTAAATTGGCTATAGCAATTGTGTGAACTGATGCATTGTCTTGATTCTTTTTGGAGATAATCAATGAAAATTATCCCACGCGCATTGTCCTTGCCTGCAGATGGAAGTGTCTTCGTCATCTTTGGCGACGATTCTCCCATTCCAGTCCACTGCTTTAACTGTTCCATTGTCTTAGCTATGAAGTGGTAGACCCATGTCTCATCCATGGTTACAAATCGACGCAAAAACTCGGCTTTATTGCGGTGGAACATCGCACAAACACTATAGAAACATCTTCACGATGCTGTTTTTGTTCTATTGTGATCAAATGTGGCATCCATCTTGCGCACAGCTCTCTCATCTCCAAACTTTAACTATTTGCTCGAAAAATAAAATTCCAAATTTTAAAAAGCAGAGTATTTTAGTAAAGACTTATCTACAGGGATCAATATGATAGACTTGAATTAGTTCTCCGACATTTGCTTCTAACTATATATATGTATTTTTTGTTTAAAATTTTAAACAGGACTGTTATTTTTGGTCTCTGAAGAAAATATATCAAAGGTCCACTTTAGGCAACATAATGAAAATTTAATTTTTCACATTTTGTTTTATTTATTAGGGTTTTTTATGGAACCAAGGTATATAAAACATGTCAACGCATGTCCAGACATATAATGTTTCAGAGATATTCTGTAAAAAAATGTCAACGCATGTCCAGACATATAATGTTTAAGAGGTATTCTGTAAAAAAAGTTTTTTTTTAGGTTTTTTGAACGGAAATTTTCGTTATTTAAATGACAAATAAAAATAGTTCTATCATTAGTCTATGTAATTGAATACATGTTTTAGCTTTTTTTTTAGTGTGAACTAGCGCCTTAACAATAATTCAATAAGGTGCGAAAACTGTTCGATATCGGCATTTTCTTTAGCTAAGTGCATTATCGATGAGTGCAAATAATTCGTCTTTAGTTTAAATACAAAATTCTTTGAAAAACCAACAAAAACAACTTTTTAAAAACGGTCCAGCTCACGTCATCTTAATACTAGAAACGAAATATTTTGTGAATCATGATAAAACTTACCAAGGTACATTTTGAGGGGTGGACAAAAAACACTTTTTCTCCATATAAGGTGAGTCGGTCTAATATACATGCATACGTACAAAGATTTATAACCAAACTACGTACAATAAAAATAAGATTTGCAATGCCTTCATCAGCATAAGAATCTTCATACTCAATGTTGGTAAGTTAGTTAGTAGGTACATAGTTGGTATGTAAAACATGTCAGTAGCCAGGAAAACATTTCAGAGGGATCCAAATGTTCTCTTGAAAAAATTAATGAACCCTTTCATAAAACTTGTTATTGAATTAGACAAAATTTGCCTCGCATGTTATTCAAATTCATTTTAACCAATGCGGGTCAGTGCTGCCACTTCTGCGGGTCAGTGTTGCCACTTCTTAATTACACAAATTACACGTAATTTTGAATTGCTTCTTTAGTTCTTGTGTAATTTATGTGTAATTTTAAATTAATGAACAGTATTGTTTATTTTGATAAAATTTTTCATTCCAAGTCTTTTTTCATTGAAAACTTTGGGATTCTGATGACTATTTTGTATAAAAACTATTTTGAAATATGTAAGTCACTAAAAAATTTTTGTTACAAACATTTTAAGGAATTGATCCATTTAAAAAACTGATAAAAACATCCAACTTTGAGAACATAAAATTATTTTATTTTGCTTGTGTCATTTGGAATTTTTTTGAGTAATATTGACTCCCATCGTATGTAATTTGAATTTCTTTTTGGGTGACACTGAAACAGATATAGGTTTTAGAAAATACCAACCAGTTAGGCCAATAAGGGCTTACACATAGAAAAAAAGCATTAGAAAATCAAGCAGAAACAATATTAAACTGAATGGAAACAAGTTTGAAATCAAACAAAGTTTGTTTTCTATTAAGTTTAAATTCGTTTCTATTTATTTTTAAAATGCGGAACTGACATCTGCAATGTTGAAATATTAATGTAAATACGAAAAAGTTTATTTTAACTACAATCATATTTAACTAGAATCATATTTCGTTTTCGTAATAAAATAAGATGTTAACTTAAATCTGAAATATTAATTGAAAATGTGATTATAAAAACATGATAAGCCACAATTCCGCTGCTTTCTAGATATCCATTGATTTATATTTGATAGAAGCCTTGCTTAATCACTTATTACACGTACATAGATAATAAACATTCAGCAAAAGTTATATTTCTAGCTTTTTCTACCTCTAAAAGGAAAACACAAATTAAAAATAAAATGCGCCTTATCAAGTTATTACAATAAGCCCTTCAATTGATTTGGCTATGATTTTTTTACTCTGTGTAGAGCACAGTATTGTGACCTCAAATTTTTAATATCCTGTATCAAACTTTTTCCTTTGAATTTTTTTTTTTTTTAAGTGCAAAAAGTGAGTGCTCGCTTATTTCCTTTGGTACACGAATTTATAATAAATTTGTATTTCGTTATTATTTGTAGTCCCTACTTATATTCTAGAATGCGAATAAGACAATGTTTGGGACACATTAAATGTCGAAGTTTTTTAAGTAGATATACTCTTCCAAAAATTAAAAAATTCTGAATTCCAAAACTGAAATGTTTTTAATGTTCTTTTGAGAAATTAATGCTATAAAAGTTAAGATCATAACCGAATTTGCTAAGGTAGTTTCAGAGTAACTGATATTGATATAATAAGCGATATATCTGATATATTTTTATTTGCGAACTAAATTTAACGATCACTGTTACTTAAGGAATATTTTTAAATACTAATTTTACTAAGAACTTGTACTTTAAAACATTTTAGAAAATCGTTTTTATATGGTAGAATAAAATGTTTCATAGAAATAAAAAAGCTACTACAAAGTAGTTAAAAATGAGCTTGCAGAAAACTGCAAATTTTTTTTTTTACTAAATTTTTTTAATTAATAATCATATAATTACAAATTATATACTATTATTCTAACCAAGCACTAGCTACTATGGCTTTCGGCGCGTTGTAGCGAAAACAGACCAGTGCCTCTGGTGGGAATCGAACCCACGACCCCGCACTGATAAGCCAGCACGCTACCAACTAGCCTACCGGGGGCACTTTTTTACTAAATAATAGCAATATAAGTATAGCAAAAGAAATCTGTTGAATTTATAAATATTATTTTTATATTTGTAATTGTTAAATTTCGCAGTTTGTTGTCGTTAGTTGGATAACAATGTTAACCAAATATCTTTGAGATTAAACAAATTTCCAACAAAATGGCATAGATTTGTTGATGTATATTTTGCCATAAATGCATATTTTTCAATATTTTGCTAATAAACACATATTTTTATGCATATTTTAGCACATTTTGCTGCATATTTTCCTATAAATGCATATTTTGAATTAAAATGCATATTTTTTAAGCACATTTTTTTAATTTTTACTATTAAACAAATTTCCAACAAAATGGCATAGATTTCTTGATGTATATTTTGCCATAAATGCATATTTTTCAATATTTTGCTATAAACACATATTTTTATGCATATTTTAGCACATTTTGCTGCATATTTTCCTATAAATGCATATTTTGAATTAAAATGCATATTTTTAAGCACATTTTTTTAATTTTTACTAAAAATAAATTTTACACAATTTATAAATTTTGGTATTTTTAAAAATTATACATAGTTTTTATTTTTTTTAAACGAAAAGAAAAATAACAGAAAATGCAATTACTAATTTTCTGACGATGTGTGTTTATTCGTAATGTCTAACCACTTTTCAAATCAAAAATTACTAAATTTGTGGAACTAATATTGAAAACGTTGAAACAATTCAATAATAAATGCATAGTTTTAAATTTTATGTACATATTTTACGATTTTAAATACATATTTAATGTAAATGCATTCACTTCCCAGCCCTCTTATTACATTTTTTTTTTATTTTCCATGACTTTACATTTCGGAAACAGAAAGGGTTCGGGCTATGAAATTTATATATAGTCGAGTTCTGGTCGAGTACGACAGTTATGGCGAATTTAATTGAAATCACAAATGGAAAATCCGAATGGATTTAGTTGACATGTTTTCACTCAATTGCTATCCTTAGGTGCATATTTATAAACATCCCTCTTGTTCACTACGACCATGTTATCCATATATAATTTCATATTGTATAAGGTGTATATGCATCTATAACTTCATATATATCATTTCCATCTACCATATTCATACTCTAAACTATTTTGGAACACACACATACATCATCATAACAGCCGCCAACAGTACAACAGAATATTCCTTGATTTTTGGCTGGCTTGCTCACTTGGTATCTTAAAAGTCTTACTCTTAAAGACATCTCTCTGATTCTTTCTTGCATGTATACCATATGCCGTTTACTCGGCTATATTGTTGTTTTTGTTACTGCGACTGATGGTGGTCAGTTAAGTTTGCATCCTTCCAAGTCTTTAAAATCGTAGGATTGTCGTTGCTAGGTGTGTTGTGTTTCAACTATTGTTTCTCAATTCTGGACATCATTGATTTCGTTATGTGTATGTGTTACACATGCACACACACACTCAGGTATGGACAATTATTTGCATATACGTTTTTGCTTGGTCGGTTGGTTGGCAGGGATAGTTGGTGAGCTTTCAGCAACCAAGCAAGCAACTAAGACTATTTGCTTCTGTGAAGAAAGACACACGGCAAATTTTGCTTCATTTGAATTTTCTAAATAAACACTGGGTGAATATTTTAGACCATCGTTGGTTTCTATATTGGTTTGAATGTGTATGTGTGTGTGCATATGTGTGTAATACAAAATAGAATTTATCGAGAAATGGTTATGCAAATATCCAACAAGGGACCTCCAAAGAAGATGAAGAAGAATTTACAACTTGCGAAAAGTGTGGTTGTTGCCTACAATTCCCATTCATATGTTGACTACGCACACACCGATGAATTAACTATGCATTTGTGTGTGTATTTGTAGTCATTCTCGTACATCTCACAACCTGATTAGAAATAACTAAGCAACAATAGATGGATCTTTGTATGAAAGTTAATGTATACATACACAAAAACCACACACACACACATGAACGTATTTAAAAAATTAAAATGTATGCGTGTAGGTTGATGAATTTTGCGTGCGGGCAAACTTTTGTTGGACACTGAAAACTACAAAGTAAAAATAACTCGATTTATTTTAATATGGGTGGCACTTAGTTAGTAAAGTAACATGTATCAAGGAAAGAAAATTATCTATGTGTAAATATGCACAAATATGCTCTAACGAATCGATGGCAGAATTCGTGAATTTTTAAGAAACCCATAAATATCTCGACAATTTTGCAATGCAAGACACATGTAAAAACATTATACAGCAAATTTCTAATTGCCTTGGTAACAACAACACGGTGCTACAAAAAAAATGCAGTCACTTTTCAAGTGACCTAGTGTAGGTTGTAAGTCTAGCTGGGTGTATTACAAAACCACTTTAAGAAGTTGCAATATACGAATTTCGAGATAATGGCAAAATATTATTTTTTCGACTGGATCATTTAAACATTTGTAACTCAGTAATTTTTTACCCGATTTGGAATTTTTTTAGAGGTATTTAAAAGAAAATTACTTGGTCTTTACAAATATATCGTTCTATCAGAGGTATCTACATTTTTTTAGAAACTGAGATTTTAATAGCAAAATATTTACTGACATAGCTGTCAACTATGGTATTAATTTCAAATTTAAAAGATCACTCTTAACTGGTTTTTTTGAAAATTTGATTGAGCTATCACAACAATGTTAATTTTTGAATGGAAATGAGCTATCTACATTACTTGTTTTTGCGATATAAAAGTTTTCGATATAATCTAACATTGTGAAAATTCAATAGAGTAAAGTTGATTTGAATTCAATAAATTACCCAATTTGCAAAATTTGTATTTACTTTAAATCGAACTTTATATCAGGGAAACCAATCGCTAACTTTTAAAAACGACTAGCACCATCTCATTTAGCATACTCGACTTAACAATAATTACGTTTTTCCACACGCTGAAAAAAACGCCCTGCTGGAAATATAAATGCTGGTAATATACTTTTGTTTTTAAAACATTTCCGTTTCCATGTTTCTAATATAACATGTTTGCTTGCAGATATAAGTATATGTGCCTGTATATGCAATCATATATATGTTTGGCTGCAAATATACAGTGATGGTCATCAAATTAGCCCACCAGCACCGAAAAGTAAATTCTCAATTTAAATGGCTTTAAGAACAATTATATTGGTGAAATGTATAAAAAACAATGTTGCCGATATTTCTGTTAATTGCCATAATACTTCTTTCTACCTTTACTTTTAAACCGTTTGACGAGCACAGGCTAGTATGCTTGGCCAAGTGTTTTTGGCACTTATAACTTTACTGGTAAAATATAGAGTAGTTTGTGAGGGAGTGTTGCGACTACAAAAATGTGGAGTGCGGTACATCTAAATCAATTCTCACTTACTCGTTAGGGATCCGCAAAGTTGGTAAAAAAGTAATTTTTAGTTAAGAGGCAAAATTAATAACTTTTGACAAGCGAAATGAGGAGCAAGTCATCTAGTATAATTAGTACAATTAGTACAATTAATATAATAAAAACTTTGAAAAGTCTTTGAAAAAAAAAAATAATAATAATACGAGATTGAAAATATCATGCTTTGCGGTCTAATTTGGAGACCACCACTGTATATGTGTTTATTATAAGTATTGTTGCATGTCCCAAACATAATATCTAAATATTTTAAATTTGAAAATCTATTTGTTTAGGTTTGAAAATTTGAATCATTGTAAACATATAAATATTTGCCGGCAAACATAATCAAAAGTTTCTTTTTTCTGAGTGTAGTTGAATATTTACGAAATGCACAACACAGCTTCATTGGTACATATCTATATGATATCATTTTGAAAATTATGTTCAGCATCAAATCCGATATTACCATACGAAACTTTATTTAAGCCAGACTAGTAAAAACTTACTTTTTATAAATATTAATTAAAGTAATTTAAACAGTCTATGTACTCGTAGTCAGGTTGACTACTTTCTAATAAAAATATGGAGCTATCCACTGTAACGCCACGAATACTACGAATTATTAAAATAAATTTTAATGAAAATAATAACTGGTGCAGTAAATAATAAATAAATGTAAGCAACAAATTATAAAATAAGTTTAAAAAATATTTCTTTGTAGCTTAAATGTATATTCCTTAAAAAAAGTTTACTGATTTCTTTTCAAATAAACTACAAATGAAGCAAATTAAATATATTAGCTAGGTTGATACATGTATTCGATCTGGCTAAAGATCTAAGCTGAACCCTTAGTTTTAGAAAAGCTAGATCCTTCAGAATAGGCAGAGTTTTATTGTAGAACCTATTTTTCACCAATTTTGCGATATTCTTGTCAATAAAAAACGTGGCTAGGTTATTTTCCTAACAAGCAAGTTACATATAAAATATTATGAGAGTATTTTTTTTAATTTTTTGATGTCGTGATGTGTTTTAATCGTTTCTGGACTCATAAAATTAGAACTACGATACAAATAAAATTGTCGTTATTTAAATTTTGCTAATGTATACATATTTGACTAAAAAACACTACACTTAGTTTAAAATACTGTTACTTAGAACCGAAAAGCTAATGTATTTCCTGTTAAAATTACAGAATTTCCAGGTGTTTTTAAACGTAAGTCGCAAGTTCTTTCAATCGTCGTAAGATGTACAATTTTTCTGTTGCGCCCCCTAAAACTTTTTTAGAGCAGCTGGCAAATCTTACAGTGTTATAGTTGTTGACCACCCTAATTTAATGCTAAATATCAGGTCAATATCTGAATAATGTAAATGAACATAAAATAATGCATTTGTAATTTAATAGAGGGGTGTCTAGGTGTTTTTCGATTTTCCTTATCGTTCGGCTATAAGACGACTTTCACGAAGATATTTTTTTTAGTTTTTCAAAAAAGTGGCACCCCAGGCGTATATAGCATAAGCAATATGGGTATCACAATTTTTGTTTTCCTGAGTCATTTAATAATGCGTACAAAAAATCTGAATTTTTTAAATTTTAGACTTGTTTTCATACAAAAATATTTTACTTTTTGACCCCACTTTTTAACCCTTAAACATGCGATTGCGTACCAAAAAAACAGTGTCTGATATTTGTTTGTCTTCAACTACATATCCACGTTTCATTAAAATCTGCTGATTCACCACTGTGTATTTTCCTTTTAAGATGGGATTTTCGGAAACTATTACGGATAGGGAAAAATCTCCACCTTAATCGCTTTGGCTTAAAATCTGAAATTAAAAAAAAATTGTGTTCCCTGTGGTTTAAGGCTCATTTACTGAAAATATACTCTTTATAATTTTTGATAGGAAATTATCAAGATTTCGAAAATTGTGCTTTTGAAGCACAATTTTTGAAGGCTAGAATTATTATAGGCGGATCTGTACAATATATTATTCTGTGGAAAATGCATTAAGAAATGGGTTTTAAATTGCAAAACTATTCAACTGAAGGCGGTTCAAAATATACTTTTTGGCTAGAAATTAATAGCTAACAGATATTTTTGATATTTCGACAGAGCGAATTCAAATGGGATTTCAATAGAGAAATCAAACAATGACCTGCGCAGACCGTTGAAGCTAAAAATGTCAAACTTTAAATAGAGGTTTATATTTTTATGGGCAAATCCGGGAACAGGTTGTTACATCAACGTAATCGATTTTTTATTAATATGTTAATTTTTATTTAAAAATTAAGCAATGTCCGAATATAAAGCTAGAGCTGTCAGAAGACCCCCTGTGAAAATTTGGCATTTCGGACGATCTTCAGGCGATGTATATGATAACTAGCGTCCGACAGAACAGTTCGGCCAATAAACTATGTTTGATCGGTTTTTGGTATGTAAAGCCAATGAGGAGAAATTTTGGTATTAGAAACATGATTGTTGACCCGATTTAATTCGATTTAAGGAAAAAGTCGAAGTTTAGCTATAAAGTTAAAAGTTCGGCCGCCAAATTATTTTCGATTTGGCCGAACTTTCGGAGGCCAAACAGTGAATTCATTGCTTAACTACGGACTTTTCTTTAAATTTGACACTCAAATCAGACCTTTTACATTCGCCAAATTGTCCATAATGCTTTAAAATACCGAATACCGATCAAATGCATTTTCTGGCCGAAGTGTTCGGTAGGACACTAATGATAATGACCATTTATGATCTATAAAAGTTTAAGAGCACTGAAGGTATTAAATATGACAGTTATAAAAGACCTGTTCTCTTTGGAAGTAGAAAAAAATGCCACCCTAAGTATTGTGATACATACAATCCAAAGATATAGAAATACACACATACATTTTTAGTCACTACTTTTAGGATGCTTCTGGGGTTCTTTGGTTACTAGCATGACACTTATGAATAGTTAGAGAATTGGAGGATATTTTACTACACAACATACACTATACTATGTATGTATGTGTGAATGGCTCTGTGTATGTATATATATGAATCTTTGTTTCATTAAGGGTGGGTGGATATTTGGTAGGTTGCTGTTGCTATTATTATTGTTGGACATTATTGATGGGCAATGAAAGAGTCTTGGCTATTTCGTGTGTGGTTTGTATTTGGGAATATGTATAGTTTTGACGTTTGTGTAAAACAGCAAGTAGTTTTGAATTTCTTGCGTATTTTGTGCGTGAGTACTTATGTTCGTGTGTAAAGAGTGCGAATGTGTGTTTGGTCTCTATGTGCTTTAATTTATTTATTTGTGTTATGAATACATACGGACATCGTACGTATGCCATCGCAATGGTCCAGTAGTTAGATTTGTTTAGAAATTGTTTTCAGTAATCCACATTTTCAAATTTTATTTTATGTTAACCCCCCATCCCGTCTATAGTTTCCTGACCATACAAGGTGATTTTTGTACGTAAGTGTATGTATGTACTTATTTGCAGCTGATGCTTTTCTAAATTACATCCGTTCATGTTGTTTCTGCAATATTCAAGTCCAATCTACTTGCAAGTTTTCTTATCTATTGTATTATGTTAGCAGCATAACATGTATGTATGTATATATATTTGTATAATAGTTATGGTAACAAACCCACTTGGATTTTTACCAAAAAAAAAACTTAATATATACAAGGTGCTCAACCTATATTTACGTCCTGTAGAAGAATTTAACTTATCGATATTCGAACATTAAAAATCATATCTTAAGCTTATCTTTGCAAAATAATTACACAATACAACAAAATTGTACTCTAAAGTCGAAAATAAGAGTACCGACCATTGATCCTAAATATTTCGGTTACGCTGATTTAAATGCCTTATCTAGTTTTTTACTTATGGGCCAGATTTTTCGCAAATTTGCATTAAATATTAGCATGTTTTAACGCAGTTTTGAACACATGAACTTTTTATAATCAAATAGTTTATCTTAGTTTCTATGGTAAATACATAAAAAAACCTTCATTATTAATTTTTTATTTGTTTATAACGAGCTTTCAAATTTCGTAGATCCCCAAAAATAAAGCAAATTAAATATTATTTTAGCTAGGCTGATACATGTATTTCGATCTGGCAAAAGATATTATCAGAACCCGAAGTTTTTTTTTTTATATTTATTTAAGTCTATGGAAATTCAATCCTTGCAGACTAATATGATAACAAAAATAATAATAATTAATGTAAAATAGAAACAAAATTTAAATTAATATATTGACAAAAATTTGATTGACAACAAAATTTTATTTATTAAGGAAAAAAATAATGTCTCTTTTTACGGTCTCCAAACTCTTTTGAAAATCGATGATATGATAAAATTGATTAAATTCAGTACAAATGCAGCGAAATGGATCGGAGTTTGCATAGTTTGTGCGAAAATATTTAACGACAAGGAATAAATAATATTGATTTTACTTATAAGAAAATCAGAATGCAAATCACCTCTAATCAAGTTTAGCAAAAATGTTACATTAAGCATTCTACGACGACTTTGAAGTGTTGGAAGCTTTATAAGAGCAAGACGACTTTTATAAGAGGGTAGTTGTACAGCAGGATTCCAGCCAAGTCCACGAAGGCAAAATATAAGAAATTGCTTTTGAACGGATTCAATGTAATTAGAATGCACATTGTAGTAAGGATCTAAACAACAGATCCATATTCAAGGATTATCCTGACTAGTGTAGTAAACAGCTGCTTTGTTGTGTAAGGATCGGAAAACTCTTTGGCCCAGCGTTTGATAAATCCCAGCACACCTGTTGCTTTATTGATTGTCTTTGAAATATGATTTCGAAAATCTAAGCGTCTGTCCAACAAAACACCAAGATTAAATGAACACTCAAAAAAAAAAAATTTGTAAAGTCAGCAAAAAATTTTGCTGAGTCAGCAAAGTTATAGTCAGGAGGGTGCAAGCAAAAAAATTGCTAATGTCAGCAAAATCTTCTGCTGAAAATCAGCGAGCTGATTTTTAGCAACAAAATTAGTAGATTCAGAAATAAAAAAGCCTTGGTAAAAATTAATAAATTTATTGCTGAATTTTAGTAGACTGAAAAAAACGTAAAAAAAATTGTAAAACAATTGTAATTTAGTTAATATATTTGCTGAAAATCATAAAACATATTTTTGTGATTCTTTTTAAAATAATTTACAATAATTTCGAAATATAAAAATTTTCATTTTCCCACATTGACGACATGAATTAATTTAATATCTGAAAATATATAGAAATAAATATATATAACATAACAAAAGTTTTCTTTCAACTACTTACATCAATCGTTGTCTAAATGATGTTTTCTTTTCAAGAACGCAACTGCCGAAGATAATTATAAAAACGAAACGAAAAAATAAACAAAAACAAACGAAACGAAAAAAACAACCCTTTTTTTGCAATAAGAAAAAGGAACCATACAAATCTACCTAAGATGTGTGTCTTTGTCTTTCGCTTTACTCTGTCTACATGTCTGTATATGTTTGTTTGCAATTTGACCACACTAGATTATTAATCTATTAACATTTATAATAGAAATATATATTAAATTTAAATATTTTCTTTATTTATTTATTTAAAAAAATTCATTTTGTAATTTGTAAGCCCAATTGGCCAAATAATAAATACAATATATCACACACTAATATAATCCACACAATTGTAAACTAATTACTTAAAAATAAAAATAAGTAAATATGTACAAATAAAAAATTATGCTTGATATAACAAACGTAGAAAAATAAAAAAAAGAGAAAAAATAAAATAATATGTATAATAATCCTTGCTGTCCCTTTTGACAATTGCTTATACCGAACTAAATTATGCCATTTGAGCAACTATACTGAATAAGTTTATTTTGTGGGTAGAATAAGTTTCGTTAAAGTACCTTAACGCTATGGGTAAAGAATTAAATGAGCGTATAACACGTATTTGATAAGAATGCTCCAGCCATGATGAATTACGGGGTAAAATCATTTGAAAAGATCTCGAGGACCTGGCAAATGTAAAGAGCCTAGTTAAAAATGTGGGGTAACCATTACGAAAGATTGTATAAAAATGAAGTAGTGAACGAATCTTAATAAAATTAGAAAAGGATGTTCCTAAGAACCGTTCCACATATTGAGAAACACGATCTCGAATACGTAAAGAATATAGGTAACGAATTACCCTTTTAAACAGCATGTACAGCCGATTCATAATAAATGCAGTTGTACCTGAATACACCTCCACACAATACATAAATAAAGGCATTATTAAGCCATGTACAATTTTCTGCTTAACATGCAATGGCAGATACAAATTAATATTATACAGTCTCCTTAGACTGAAGTTAACTGTGGATACAAGGTGAGATACATGAGATTCAAAATCCAATTCATTGTCAATAATTACCCCCAAAATTTTCACACGATCACAGAATTCAACAGCAACTTTATCTATGGATATGGTCATATCCAGTACACAGTTGCGGGTAGGGGTAAATAACATGGCCTTACTTTTCATAGCATTTTATTAATAGACAATTATTTTCACAAGCCGGTGACAACGCAAAATTTAAGTTGTTTTAATCCTCAATTTTGTTTTATGTATGAAAAAGAGATACAAAAGTCTTCCATGGTTGATTTTTTTATATGTCTTATTAGAGTTGTACTTTTTAGTATCATTTTCCTCTTCTCTACTACATCTTGACACGCCTCGACATCTGCTTCATTGTGCGTATATCTTTCAATCTGGTTGTCGTCCACACTATTAATGTGCTTATCAGCACAATTTTTTTTAGCAAAATTAATTAGTAAAACATTAGTATATTAGTAAAGCATTAGTATAAAACCGTTAAGTGCTGAATAAGTATAACAAAAATTTTAGCTGAAAACACGATTTTAGCAAAAAAATTTGCTAAAAAATAGTATACCTGATTTACAAGACGTTTTACTAACTTTTCTACTAACTTAATTTTTTGAGTGTATTAACCATCTCCAGTCGTGTGTATTTCATCACGTAATCGGCAGATATCTTGTAAATACCATATATTTGCACTTATTTTCATTGAGTTCCATTAAATTTAAATTGCACCATGTAGTAAAGTTGTTAATATCTGTTTGCAATAAATATTGGTCACATCGATCATTAAAGAAAAGTAGTATTTTAATATCGTCTGCACACATTAAATATTTTGAGTATTGCAATACAGATGGATCATTAATGAAGAGCGTAAATAAAAGAGGTCCTAAATGACTGCCTTGAGGAACACCTGATGATACGTTGATAAGATTAGATTGCACATTACGAAACTTAACACATTGCTTTCTGCCTCTTAAGTAGGAATCGATCCATTTAAGAAGAGTCATACTAAAGCCAATACGATCTAGTTTTTAAAGGAGTAGGTCGTGGTTCACACGGTCAAACGCTTACTGAAGTCAGTATAAATAGCATCAGTTTGTTTTCGATTAACAAAACGGTCGTTAACAATGGTAGTAAGTTCTAGTAGGTTTGTAACCGTTGAACAGGATTTTCGAAAACCGAGAGACTAGAGGTTACTTAGACAAGCTAGAGCCTTCGAAATAGGCAGCGTTTTAACAAAATCATCAATTTTGATACATGCTTGTCTTCTTCGCAATCAAACACGTGGCTATGATCTTTTCCTAACAGTTGTCATGACGTTACTAAACTCTGAAGACCAAAAATGTTATATTTATTTTAAGAAAAATTACTTTTTACTCTGGATCAAGTAATATTTTTTACAGCTTTCTTTGTTTTTATATACAGTGTATCACAGAAACAAGTATTCAGCTGTTAAAACTATACATCTTAATAAAAAATAAGCCTTTAAGTTTTTTAAAATGAAACACTCTATTTTAGTTCATTAATAATAAGAATTAATATTAGTTCATTAATATTAACAAAAAAAAAATAACTATAATTATTGTAGTTATGTAATTATATGAGATGAAGTTTAAATAGTGTGAAATTAACATCACAAATGTAAGTATGTACTATGTATGATATTTTGACTTGTAATAAAAATAATTACGTTTTTTTACACATCTTATGGTATTATTATTTGGTGGGGTCCCTTATTCTTTAAAACTTGTTTAAGCCGTGACTGCATTAAATAGACTAAACGTTGAGTCACAAACTTACAATACTTTTTTCCGTAAAGACATTCAGTAGTCACGTTAAATTTATTGAAAATCAGGTAAAAAAGGACTACTTAAGGCCTCATTAGTTGTTACTTTCTGTTGCCGTTCTGTGTCGTTCTGTTCTGTAGGTAATATTTTGTAATTACTTTTTCTGTGAAAGGAATCAGCTGTTTTACAACCAAAAACATTCAAATCAGGGATGATAAATGCGATTTTAAAATAGTACCAACCTGCATATAAAAAAGTGCTTTTTTCGGCATCCAAAGTATAAAAAATAACTTTAGATATAAATTAACAAACAACAAGTGCATGCATAAATTTGGTTTTACCAATTTTATCTTTGTACCCTCCAAAATGAACAATTTCAAATGAAACAACAATAATATATTAAAAAAAAAAAATATGTTAAGAGGTGAAAACAAACTTTTGAGGAGAAAAACTTTTCTGGATGTAAAAAAAATAAATTGTGTGGTGACAAACATTTTTGAGGTAACAAAACTATTTTTGAGGTGAAAAAAAAATTTCTGTGGAGAAAAAGAATTTGCGCTGAATTTTAAATATTATTCACCTCTTAGCGTCTGGTGGAAAAATATGACGTTATATTTTATACACCAGACACTAAAATGAATTCTAATTATATACAGTGCTTTATACACCAATTTGTATGGAAAATTTAGAGGTACTTTCACATTATCACTCATTACTTTTGAACCGCTGGACCGATTTTGCTCATTTTCAATACCAAACTTTTCGGAAAAATGTACATAAAGCTATGTAAAAATGAGCAGTGCGTACTAAGAAAATTAGCCGATATTGATTAAAAAATTATTAAAATTTTGAGATTTTTTCTTAAATTCACCAAATTTTTAATATTTGTTGAATGTGCTATTAATATCTTGCTGTATTGAATTACGTTTCTCACAGATTTTTGCGAATTCAATCCTTGTGATTGGTTGCAAACAAATTTATTCGTCAACTCATTCGATTTTATTCGTCAACTCATTCGATTTTAAAATTTTAACTGTATATTTTTACAAATACCGAGAGTTCGTTTTTTATTTATTGAATAACAGACAGAAAAGTTAAAAATATATTTCTTTGGTAATTTAACTACATATTCAATTGAAGCAACTTTGGGGATTATTTTCTAAAATAATAGTTGAACTTTTATGAAAAAGTTCTTGGTACTGCAGAACTGGGAATTTTTGACCATTCTTCAATTCATAAACAAATCTGTAATCAACTAATTATCTTATTTCGTATAAAAAAGAAAAGAAAATGAAAGTGCGGCTCGTTGTATGGAAAATAATAAATTTTTAAAAATTTGCAATTTTTTATCCAATTTTTAAAGTTTTTTCCCTGTAATTTAGTGACAAAATTTTATTTACCCATTTAATGATCAACTAAACATAAACTTCATTAATTTAAAAGATGATTTTAATTTTATTTAAAAAAAAAAAACGAACACCGAAGCGATTTTTTATAGAGTTTAGGAAAAAAAATTAAAGTGGTAATTTTTTTATATTTAAAATCATTTAGCTTGAAAACACTGATAAAGGAATGACATTCCACGTTTTTGATTCTTTCTTAATCACTATTTTTTTTGAATGGTATTTTTTGTATGCCCCAGTTTTGTGAAACCAAATATTGGAAAACAATTTAAAAATTAACATTTAGTCATAGAATTTAGCAGATTTTAAAATAGGGCGGTAATTTTTAAATTATATTCCGCGTAATGAATACTGGGCGATGATTTGTTAAGACTAGGAGGCTACGGAACTAATAATAAGGACCATCAAACTGGTGAAATAATAAAGAATAAAATGATCAAAACGAAGTTTTGAGTAAACTTTCTAATTTTTTATTGAAATATAAGGAGTTTTAGGAATGACTAGTTCCCATTCTCAAAATGACAATTTTGACGATTTGTTTCACAAAAATTGACGATTTTGTAACAAATTTTTTTTTTCGGACTTTAACTTTGTATTATAAAAGCTTGAATAATAATCATAATTGAAATCGTGAGAATATTTTTTTTATTTGCGTAGGTTAATTTTCAATTTAGATTCCCAGAGGCACAAAAATAATTCTGTTGGAAGCCACATTGTATGGATCTTAAAATAAAACGAATTTCTGAAATTGTGAGTTTTTGGGTTTTTGGGCGCCCTTACTGCCATACCTAAATAAGAGCGGAAAGCGTAACGTTTTTTTTTACCGCCTAACGTTAACGCTGAAATGTCATCCCAAACAAGTGCGGAAACGCTACGTCAAATCGATAGTGTTATCAAAATAAAAAATATAACAACCCTGATTATTTTATAATTATTTTATTTTATAATTTTCAAGAAAACAAATGTTTAATTTTACTACCTCACAAATTTTTGTTCTTTCCAATATCCTTCCAAATATTTTCTTTATGTTTAACGTCCATATACTTACTTGCCATCCCTTTTGTCGTACAGGCATGGATTCTGATGAATTAGCTCTATAATTTGTTCGTTTAAATTCTAAATTTAAAAATATATATAAAACAAAAAATATATACTATATATAATTTTGAAGATTTACTTAACTCCATTTTTTAATAACAAATATATTTTTTTCTCGCTTATTTTTTCATCTTTTTATTTATTTGTTTACATTTGTTGTCTTTTGGAACTATTAAACGCGCTGTCAAAATCGGATTTTCCAATTGCAAAGAGTTACCGCCGCGTTGCTGTCGCGTTATTTCGGGATGCTACATACAAATTGTATGGGCATGAGAATTTTGACAGCTAGAAAACGCTTGCCGCTCTTATATAGGTATGGCAGTTAACCGATAATAGAAAAAATATACTTTTTTAATTCTAGAGGGGGTCACATACTTTTTGTTTTGTTTTCAGGGGTGCATAAATTGTTATTTTTATTAAGCTTTCTTCTAAAAACCTGACCTGGTTTTAAGATAGTTTCGAACAAAGTGAGTGTGAATAGTGGTACTTTTAATTAATAAATTTTCATGCTTCTAAGCAATTTTAATTAAATTTTAAATTCGTGTTGCTCAATGTATTCTCTGCACAAGTTTTGTATATTTAACACAAAATTTCGTTTATATTTACTAAAAATATGCATTAAAAAACTCTAAAAAACTGTTTCTCTTAAAACCAGTTGGCATGTAAAATTTTACAGATGCTGAGTAACTTGGCCCGTCTTTAGTTTACATTTTCGTTGCTTTTATTTACTGAAAAAACTCATAAAAGTTTTTTTAAATTAAAATGTGTACTTTATTTTCTTAATTGTACTGTTTTTTCCCTCGATGCACTTTTTTTTTTGCCGATTTCATATCTGGCAACGCTATTCTTTGCACTTTAAGAAATAAAGTTAGTAAATTCAGCAAACAATTTTACTGCGTCATGCAAAGAAATTGCTAATGTCAGCAAAATCTTTTTCTGTAAATAAGCGAGCTGATTTTTTAGCAACAAAATTAGTAGACTCAAAGAAAATTTTGCTAACATTTAGTTGATCTAAAAATAAAAAATCCTTGCTAAAAGTTAAAAATATTTTCGCTGAATATTAGTAGGCTAAAAAAATTAAAAAATTTGTAGAAAAGCTATACTTTAGTAAATTTATTTGCTGAAAATCCTAAAATTTTTTTTGTAACTCGTTTAAAAATAATTTACAATAAGTAACAAAATATAATTATGTTTAGACTCCCACATTGACGACATGAAAATATATAGAAAAAACTAGATATGACATAAACAAAATTATCTTTGAACTATTTACATCTTTGGAAAACTCTGTAAATGGGACTTTGTGAAATAAAATTATTTGACAAAAAATTATTTCACAAAGTTCCATTTACAGAGTTTCGCACAATGATGGCATCTTTTAAAGGAAGAAAAATGCCTTACAACGGAACTACAATAAATTGTACACGCATATTTAAATGAATCTTATATATGTTATAACGAACACAAATCTAAGATTGATCTGTTTTTTTAACTGCCATCTCGATGGTTTAAGATTTGTAAAGTGGGGTCAAATATGACCCCATTTTAAGTTTTATTGATAGTAATGGCATTTCTTTCAAAGCAACCATAGCCAAATGTGATATCACTGGAAAAGTACTTCAGTGGAGCATTCCCCGGTGCGCCTTTTTTGTAAAAAATGTGGTTATTGTTGTTGTTTCAAAAACTGTTTTAATTTTGGGTATGTATACCGGTACGACGTAAAACAATTATGCCAAATTTACAGAAAGAACTATTTTGTATGAGGAAGTACAGACAAGCCATGCGGCTTCGCGGATTAGTTTTAAGAAATTTTGTTAATTTTTATATTGGTCAATAAAAATGAATAATAAAAAAAAAAAAAAATAAATAAATAAATAAATTTTACATATGCATAGTAGGGTGATAACTTTTTTTGGACAATATTCTCCCCAGGGGGTTTCTAATGGCAAATATTGTATTAATGATAAAAAAAACTATTTCAGTTCAATTTGGTAAAAAAAACATTACGCACCGACAGCGATTTTTAAAATGCCTTTAATATATTGAATATGTGAAAACAGATTTTTTTTTTATATAAAAAACTGCAAAAAAATAGCGGAAATTAAAAGCAAATTTGGAAGAAAACTATTCCATTAACTCGAAAACGGACTTTACTATTGAAATCAGCATGCCTTAATTATATAGATGTGATGGTCAGACGTTGAGGCATCAAAAAAAATTTTTTTTTTTTTAACTTTGTTTGATTCAAAACTTTAACAGCGTTTGGTGCGTAACCTTTTTTAACGATAGCGAAAAACTAAAAACGCAGTTCTTAATATTTGTCCATGCCCTACACGATTTTGTCTGGGGAGATTTGATATTTGCAAAAAATGCAAAAAGTTATTACCCTAATGCATAGTGCCTATGTTTTAAATATACATATTTCAAAAAAAGACCAATAATGGCCTTTCCGGAGAACCCCGATCAAATCCGAAATGGACCGAATATCGAAAAAAGCAAAAATACGTGTCGAGTTAAATTTAATAAGGATTAATATATGTGAATTTGGACGTGGTACCGGTATACATCCCCATATAAAGTTCCCAAAAATACTACATTTTTTGGAACAACAACAATAATTTAAATTTTTACAAAAAAAGTGCACCGGGAAATCAAAAAACTCAAAATGGAGTCATATTTGAGCCCACTTTTCAACCCTTAAACCTTCGAGATGGCACATAAAAAAAAGCAAGACTTTTGTCCTCTATAACATTCCAGTAAAGAACTCTTCCCTTACGAACCTGCTAACATATGAAATGATTTTTATATAGGAAATTCCTACTTGGAAGCATTACTTTTGGGAAAAGAAGCACTGATTTTAGCGCTTATAAAAAGCTGTGATTTCATTGCATTCAGTAAAATCATATTTAATGTCTACATTATTACGATTAAAAGTAATAATATGATAAAAAATTCTATAAGTATTAATTTTTTGTTGTTAAAATTTTAGACATATAATGCAATAATTTTATTTATTGTTTTTAGCGCTCTACGTGCTATCTCTTCAGAAACAGTTAAATGACTAATTATTTTTTATAACATACTCGAAAACACCAAACATTATCGAAAATCTTTCTGGCAAACTGGTACAGATTGTTTATAATCCACGATGTGAAGCTTTCTGCATTACAACCTGCATCCTTATAAGGGATTAGGTTAAGCTGCTTTAACCTGCATCCTTGTTAGGGAAACAATTAAAAAGTATTCGTTTATTTTGCTGCTTCTCAGTATTATTGTAGTGAAGGGTGTCTTTTTATGTTTGACCATATATAACCATATATCAAACTAAATTGTTGATCTTAGTGTCATATAAAGGGTGTTTTTTATACAGGTATATAACTTTAAGTTGGCAACACTTTTTTAACTGGTGGCGATTTTGTCAGCAGTCAAGTAATTTATGTTTAGTTTGGTTTGGCAATTCAACATCAATAGACTGACGCCTGATCAACGCTTCCAAATCGTGCATATTTATTTTTAAAATCATGGTGCTGCTTTAGAGCGTAGCGTATCAGTCTATCCGTCAACGTTTGGTAACCGCATATTTTCACGTTTCGAACCCGAGATCGTGCAATTTAACGCCGCTGAAGGGATATGTGAAGTCGCTAGTCTACACCGATAAGCCCGAAACGATTGACCACTTGGTGGACAACATTCGCCGCGTCATATGCCAGAAGTCATATTTAAATTATAATGCCAGAAAATTACATTTCGAAAAAAGTAAATTTCCTGTCAATTTAAAAAAAATCATCTTTGCTTTATTCCATTTCAAAGTTATATACCTCTATAAAAACACCCTTTAGTAATCACTTACATCAGTGCATTAGTTTTATCCTGCTTCTAAAAACACGAACAGTTTTTTACTGGGATATATAAGATTCACTCAAATCGGCATGCAATCTTCGGTGTAGTTCCCTTGTTAGATAATTCTAGAAGCGAAACGAAAAAATAGCACAATAAGTTATATGCAACCCTTTTTTGCAATCAGAAGATGGAAACATAAAAAAATAACCTAATATGTGTGTCCTTGTCTTTCGCTTAGTCTGTCTACCTCATTGTATATTTGTTTGCAATTTCAAATTGCCAATTTGACCACACTACATTAGTAATCTTTATAAACATATATTTTACAAAAACACATTTAATCTTTATTAAATTTATATACTTTATTTTGTGTTTAACTTAAGTAATAGACAATTACTTTCACAAGCAGGGACAAACAAAATTTAAGTAGCTTTAATTTTTTTTTTTTTTTAAAAAGAGAGGCAACACTCAGGAAATACTTCCTATATTTAGTGTGTTGCTTTCTTTGGAAAGGGATAGTATAGAGATGAAAGGTGGGGAAAGATGAAGGGCTTCAGACATGGCAACACTGTAATTGCGCGAGATGATAAGTCTTAGAACAGTTGTTGCTCGCCACCTGATGGAGAGTTGGCGAACTTATTGAAGCTTTTTGGTTCAAAGCTCTGATTCATTATGTTACTTCGGTGGGGTTAATTGCTATGGGAACACCGAAGGTTGACATTGCGATACGTATGAGGGATAGAAAAAACTCATACATATTAATTTGATGTTGCCGGCACCGGGGATCGAACCCGGGACCTTCTGTAAAAGTTCAACGCGCTAACCATTACACCACAACGCCCACAATGTATAAAAACAGATAGAACAATCTTCCATGATTGATTTTTTATGTCTTACAAGAGTTGTACTTTTTAGTATCCCTTTCCTATTCTTGACATGCAGCGACATCTAATTCATTCTGCTTATATTTTTCCATCTGGTGTCGTCCACACTATTAATGTGCACAATTTTTTTAGCAAAATAAAATAGTGAAAAATTGTAAAGTATTAGTAGAACTTTAGTTAAAAACAGTTAAGTGCTGAATAAGTATAACTAAAATGTTAGCTGAAAACCTAATTTTATCAAAAAAATTGTTAAAAAAAATAGTATATTTGATTTACAAGATGTTTTACTAACGTTTTTTTTTGAGTGCAGGGGGCTTCCCTTAAGTGTTTGCTCAATCTAAAATTAAGTTACAGACCTAAAACTATAAGAAATAACAATTCGATTACAGAATTTTCTATCTTTTTCTTCCTACATTAAGACTTATCGCAATGCTAATTTTGTCCAATCGGTCTTTACATGAAACATTTTGCACCAGCGTAGTTTTTTTCTGGACAAAAATTCATGAAGGACACACAGCCAGTCGGATAATATTTGAAATATTGATTCATTCTACACTCATAAAACAGCACATACAAATAGTTTAAAATTTAGCTACGACAACAGAAAATGGTATCTGAACTTGCGCCAGCAGAATTTTCAATGATGAAGTTTCAATGATGAATTTTTAATGCTAAATTTTGACTAAATACATTTCAAATACCTAACTTGAGTTAACAGTTGAAGTTAAATTAGCTAAAAATTTAGCTAAATTAACAGAAATGTTAAACCGAGTCATAAGAAAATTCTGTTAAAAATGTCTTTGCGGATGTTACCAGAGGATGTTATTACAGGGAATATAGGCCGCATAATTAGTTCAAATACGGACGAAATTTGATCTTGAGATAAAATGAGACAACTTAAAACTTTAGCTAAATAACCAATTGAAACGATAAGAACAGAAAAAGTTAGCTTAACTGAATTGGAACCCGTTTAACAGACTTTTGAACTAACTTTTCTTATGAGACTTTTGAACTAACTTTTTATGTATGTAGGCTTTTAGGGTTACATTATTCTTAACCCTCAAACCCGCCTAAGCTTTTTTCCAATGAAACTTATACGACTTGTGCGGCACGAAAAATAAAAAATATGTTCTTCTAAAAAATGCTTTCGTTGCCTATTTTAGGCGATGGGACAAATAGGCTTAAAGCGAATCTCAGAAACTAATAAATAAAGCTTAAGGCATAAATGACTACTCTTCATAAGACTTAATTACAGCCCAAAAATTACTCTTTTTGTAGTTTTACTTGGGACGATATAGCGATTTTCGTATTTCGAAAAATGCTAAATTGAGCGAGAAATCAGCTACACTTCAACATATATTGTGGTTCAACTTAAAGGCTTTGCTACTATGTACTACTAAATATAATCTTTCTGCCAAATTTAATAAAAATCAGTTCATACGTTTTGAAGTTAAGACGATGTCCTTTAGAATATGCTATTGGAATCGTGTATGTCCTTGGACCAAAATTAGATTTTTTTTTGAGAAGTTTAAGCTTTAATCTTACTTAGTGTTAAGTACACTGCGCAACTCGAATAATAAAATAAGAGTACGACCATTGATCCCAAATATTTCAGCCACGCTGATTTTAATGGCGTCCCCAATTTTTTCGCTTATGGGACAGGTTTTTCGCAAATTTGAAGTAAAGTTTTGCATGTTTTAACGCAGTTTATAATACATAAAATTTAAAAAATCATATATCTTATCTTAGTTTTTTATGCTAAATACGTAAAAGATCTTCATTACCATTCGGGTATCAAATTCGTTTTTGCAACATTAACAAGTAAATCCATGTTTTTCTCAGTTTTTACTATTTTTGCACAATCTATCATTATATTTCGCAATTGTTCAAAGCAATTCTGACCAATTTTTTCGGGTACAAAAAAAAAAATGTGTGGTTCACCTGAAAAATACGAAATGTGTCTCAAGTTTATATGACAGCATGGCGAAATAAGACGACCTGTGAGTTCATCTTTTAGTATAATATATACCCAGGAAAAAATTACACATTCCAAAAAGAAGGTGATGCCCACACTTGCTTACATATCTCATTGCCAAATTTAGTAACTGCAATACCAAACTCATTCCAAGGATAGAGTCAAAAAAGCAAGTAGTTTTGTAATCAATTCTTTAAATTTAAACTAGAAAGCATGAAATCAATAACAAAGTAATTATTTACTTAAAAGAAAATAACAATGTTATTAACTTATGTTTAACTTTTTGTAATCAAGATTAATCATATACTTTTTCTGAATAAAAGGACGTCATTGAAAGTAGTTCCTCATTTTGAAAAAAGAAGTTATACAATTTTAAAGAATTTATCTTATATATTTTTTCAAACAAATTTTTATTTGCAGGAAAATAATACTAAAAACAGGAATTGCATGTTGCCTCAATTTTGTTAAACTGTGGTTAGGTATAAATTAGGGAAGCGCACGTGAGCAGAAAATTGTGAGTGGAAGTTGAAATTACTGACGTTACCGTGAGTGAGTGTAAAAAAAATTTTCGAGGGTGATTGTGCGTGAGTCATATTTTTGTTTTTCAATTTTGAATTGTTCTTTATTTTTGAAAAATTTATATTTTCGTGGTTTATAGCTCCAAAATTATGACAAACCCATGTTATAATAACACTTCGATGTTTCACTTTTTAGGATTTTATTTCCGTATGAGTTTTGATCGTTATATTTGAGTGACTTAGGAGAATAACGTGTGAGTAAAAGTTGAATTTACCTATAGAACTATTTCTTTTTTTTAAATGTAAGTACTTCTTATTTTTTCTAGGGAACTATTTATTTTTTTTTTTGTGTAAGTGCTTCGTAGTTTTACAATGGAACTATTTCTTTATTAAAAAATGTATGTAGTTCTTAAAAATATAAAGTAAATGGTTCTTCGGTAAACAAAATAATCAATTCTAAGGAATCAATTATTTTAGTCTCACGCCCTGTTAAAAGAATCGAGTAGGTAATCTAGTAAGGAATGCGTTCTGCCCAAAATGCTTGATTACAAACCCGCTTACCTTTTTGGAAATTTTTTGCTGGGTAAATACCCGGATACAAATTTTCATATATGGATCCGTAAGGTTCAATGTATGTTTGTACATGTTCATAAACATGCATGCATGTTCATACTTGTATACATAATTCTAAATACATGATTCCTTATATACCCATACATGTGCATTAATGAAATTTGAGGTAATGTTGTGAGGCAATGTATCTACATGTTTGCACATGTATGATCACAAATGAACATGCATGCACACGTATGATCATGTTTGTATATATTACGTCATATTTCGTTAGCGCACATGTATGGAGACATATGGATTCATGCATGGAGATTTATGCATCCATGTATGGATATGAATGCAAGTTTATGAACATGTACGAACATACATTAAACCTTTATGGATCTATATATAAACATTTGTACCGGGGTAGCTTAAAAAATTATGTGTGCCAAAATTCAGCCAAAAAAAGTTTATATTTTGCGGAAGCTATTTTAACAATGACTTTCATTAAAATGACAATATTATAATAAAGAAATATAGACTATGGCCTCGAACTTGAATAATTTTCATTGCACAATTAAAGGTCGAAAAAAAACATAATTTTTATTTTGAATAAAAATTATATCAAACTTAAAATGAATATTTTTAAAATACTTTAAATTTTATTTTTAAAATTTTCACATAAGGAGTCAGATCAGTCAAACTAGTGCACGAATAAGTCAATATACAGTGGGTAGCAATTGAGAGTACTTTTTACACCTAAAGATTCAGGCCGAAAAATATTTGACAGTAGAACAAAGGTATAATTTTCTAAAAGCAGAAGGTACGTTGAATCCAAATCTGGTCTCAGAATCACTCTCCGACAACAGGCGTTAGAGCTATATTAACAGGATAAAAATGCTCAGATTTTCACCTTCCTGGAAAAATATTTTTTAAAGGGAACATATTTATGTACACTAGAAACCATAAATACCACAGCGCTACAAAACTGACCCCTAAAATCTTAAACAAGAGTACCGACCATTGATCCTAAATATTTCGCGCAAGCTGATTCCAATGGCATACCCAATTTTTCGCAAATTTGCGTTAAAGTTTTGCATGTTTTAACCCAACTTGGTATCATTATATGCTTATATGTGTGGCAATATATTACAATATATATTCATATCTTATACTAATTTTATAAACATTTTTTAATATGGCGTAATATTATATCATATTATATCATTGCATCGTATGTTATACATTAGCATATCTTGTATATCTGGTCATATGAAATAGATATCGATCTATATATGACCATATATGATCATATGTAAGTGTATATGGTACAATTAATCACTTTTATATATAATTACGTATGGCAGTGTATATCATTATATATAAATATATATACAATAGTAAAATTTATTGAAAAAATTCCATGACTTTTTTATATATTTTTAGCACCGTTTATAAGTTGAATATAAATGAGTTTCAAAATTTACACCAAAAAAACATAAAACACTACGGTTTTTGGTTTTTTAATGATTACACAGTAAGTATGTGAAAATGACACACCAAAACCCCGGGAAACGTATACTCAATTTTGGATCGTAGAATCCAGTGGTATACTCCCGTTTTAATAGGTTAGCTCAAAATAAAAAATTATTTCAATTTAAAGTATGCATTGACTCAAACTATTTTTTGAGTGCATTTTAAGTAACATGTTGCGACATGTTCGCTTTTGAAAATCGGGATCAACGGCAATCTTGTTTTGGGCCCACTCACCGAATCTACGCCTTGCTAGGTGATAGTGTGGCTTCAATTGTTGCACGAGTTGGATTTTGTAAGCACGCAAACCAAGCTCTTTCCGCAAAATCTTCCATAAAGTGGATGGACACATCCAATTCCTGTGCACGATGGCGGATAGACTGATTGGGGTCTTCCTCTACGCTACGCTCTACAGCAGCAATGACTTCTTTTGTACGCACTGTATGACGTCTCTGTGGATGCATATTATCATTTAGAGTAAACGTGGTGCGAAAACGTTCCATAGTTAATCGAATTAATAGCTCTGATGACAATTATGTTGACCGTAAAATGGACGTAGTGCACGATACGTATTTCGAACAGAGCCATGATTTTCAAAATAAATTTGCTCAATTTGGAAGCGTTGTTCAGGCGTCAGTCTATTCATGTTGAAATGCCAAACCAAACTAAACAAAATGGCCGCCAGCTAAATAAGTGTTGCCAACTTAAAGTTCTATACCTGTATAAAAACACGCTTTACAAACAAAATTCTGTGATAATTATACAAAACTTATCCACAACACAAATTAACTTAATCATTTTATTACAATTACACATTTTTTTCGAAACTCTATTAAAACCATTTCAGGTTTTAAGAAGAGATTTCGGGAAACGCTCAATTTTAAAAATTTAGTAGTTGCTTAGTTTCCCATAGACAACATACTTTGCACCACTGATCAGATTTTGTGGTTAACAAAATAGTTGTTTTGAACAATGTGAAAATTTGATTTTCTGTCTCGGTAAATGGTGTTGTTTTTTTTTTTTTTGTTTTACCTAGCGTTTTAAATTTGTTATTGTTCCAACTTCTGATACATAAAAAGCATACATTTTTAGATTTATCAATATTTTCTAAAACTAATATTTATGTTTTATAATTAAATTACAAGTAGTACTTAATTGGATTAAAATAAAAACTACTAGTCTCTAAAACATTATCAATTACTTTTTTATTAATTTTTATTTTTTTTTTTTATAAATTAATAATCATATAATTACAAATTATATACTATTACCCTAACCGAGCACTAGCTACTATGGCCTTCGGCGCTTTGTAGCGAAAACGGACCAGTGCCTCTGGTGGGAATCGAACCCACGACCCCCGCACTAATAAGGCAGCACACTACCAACTAGCCTACCGGGGCACACATTAAAACACTTATTAGATAACATTGTATTAAATTATATATAATTTTTCGGATCAAATTATGTGAGATTAAATCCCATGAGACACCATGAGATTATCTAATGTATGCCATTTTTCGGATCAGAGGAGATGTGATGTTAAGTTATAGTATGACTATATATAATCATAAATGGTTATATCGGAATTTTTTCGTCGGGATTTCAAGATTTTTGAAAATTTTGTTTATTTCAAAATATTTATTTGTTGAAATTTTACGAATTTCGTAATTTGACACTTTCTCACTTCCAAACCGTGCAATGAACACAACAAATTACTTCACAATATAATTGCAAATTTGGTTTTCTATTTTAAAGGCTTAATTTCTTATTATAAAACACTCATTTGGAGCAAATTTAAAACACCCCGCCTAGAGGCGAGCAAGACCGCACATTCAATTGTTAGGTAAATGTGCATTTCGGTACCAATGTTTGGAATATTGCTTCAAAAGTTTAAACGGAGAAATACACAATTCCTATTTTATTTAATATCTGTACTATAACATTCTACAATTTTCTAATTCGTCACCCTGTGGATGCAAATGAAATTTTGTGAAAAACTTCAAATGTTTTAAAATTGCCTCAAGTAAAGAAAGGATAAATTTTTTGCTCCAACTATAAGTAAACATACCAAAATTTATACTTAAATATACATACGTGCTTACTTACATATGTATATACTTACATATATATACATACACCTAATGGACATTAGTTTATACATACATATATAAATATACAAGATCTAATGAAACATTTTTAGCAAACCTACATACGAACATACTAAATACTGACCACTAGACCATCAACTAGGCAACCATTCAATTTAACCAACACAGACTTACCAACCAACCAACTAAGCATTCAACTGAACCGACTTTCTTCATTGCTTTTAAGAATATTCCCGTTCCTCAAAAAATTAATCCAATGCATATGACTGTTTCTTTACTTTTTTTTTTCATCAACACAACGAATAACGACCCCATACCATTTGCACCCTTTCCCATCTTATCACATTACCTCATACTAACACAACAACTCTTTCTATTTTCATCTTCTTCTGCTTCTTCTTCGTTCTTTTGAACCAAGTACCGACATAACAAAACCAACATCCTTTGTATAACATTTTTTTCTAATGGGGTATGCAAACGAAGTACAATTCATGTTGGTTTCAAAGACTGTTCAAAAATACTGGACACTGGTTAAATTGACAGAACGTTAAGGAGGGGGATTTCGGTTGTAGTTGTTATTCTTCTTGTTGTGTCCGTAGTCGTCATTCGATATACGCGAAATTTTCCTTTATTTTGGGTCATTTTAAAAGTGTGGGGTACACACACATTCGTACAGATACATATTTATAATGTTTGCTATACAAACATACCTAAATTTACACATACACACACACACATATGCACACTAGGTTGGCCCAAAAAAAGACTGTCGAACTTCAGAGCTCCACAAGGCTGGGCCTGTTCCAATAGTGCTCAGTAATGCCCAGACCAAATCTTAGCCAAATCGGTAAATATTTATAGGTCGCAATAATTTAACGATTTTTCAGATTTAGGCAGAAATTTAACAGAAATTAAAATTTTATATGGAAATTGAAAGGTTTTAGCACAGTCTTATACCCTTATTCACAGGAACCAGTTTTGAGTAATCTCCGAGATATTTTCATTATCTCTTTATTATCTAGAGATTTCCCATACAAATTTCTTCCAATAATCACTTCAATTTGACGAGATAATTTAAAAACCCCGTCAATAATCTCTTAAAAGTCAGGGTTTGGCAGTGTATTTAGTGCATGTTGCTGTGTTTAATGACATATTTGCCAAATTAGTACTTACTAAACATACTCAGTAATGGTTGAAATGTAAAGAAACTAAAAACAAAATAAATCTTAAATTTGTTAATTGTGACATTATTATCCTTCCGGCAAAGAAATTCTATGAAAATAGTTCCTCAATAGCTGCGGACTTCCTCTCACCAAAAACACAAAAAATCATCTTTAAACTAGTCATTCCTATTCAGTCGCTGATCCAGGAAAATGTTTTGGTGAGGGAAGTTATAGCAATTTTAATTAACTTTTTTTTACATTTTTTACATTTTTGTATTGAAATTTTTGATTTTAGGGGAGGAATAGTTCCATTTTTCCTCTTTCTGAAACCGCGCCTGTCCCTATTTAAAAGAGTTTCCGTATTAATATTAATGTTGTATCTTATCTAAAGTTAATAAATGTTGTATGCCGACAGTGAAGAATACGTTTTTTTTTTAAATATTTTGTTCAATTTTGGGTTAGGTCAGAAATATTATTTGTTTACAAAAATAAATAAACAGCTGTTTATGAGATAATCAAAACTGCATTAAATGCACGTGAACAGTTTTGCGATAATTGCGAATCTCACAGCTAAATCACTTAAAAATCTTGATTGTGAATGGGGTTTTATAGTAACACTTTTTTGAAGTATTTTGGCTTTGTAAGCACGAATCTGAAGTCAACACACCTATGCTAAACCACCCTTCCGAAATATACGCCTTGAGAACTTTAAAAAAATTTCGTTAAAAGTTATGACCTTTTTATATATTTCTGTATCTAATTAATGGTTTCCCAAGTTTGAACACTCATTTTATTTACTTTAGTGGATATTATAAACATACTGTTAATATCTTCACGGTTTTTGAGCAAATGTGAATGTTGTAAGTACAATTCGCAAAAAATAACATTTTGCTCAGCAATATTGACCAATAAACCATTTTTGCCCCGATAAGGGCGTTAAAAAAAGGATGATCCACAACGCGGTAAGCAAAATTTTTGACTTTATATTCGGGTTTAGGAGGCCAAACTACTTTAAAAAAGTTCAAACCCATCGTCAATAAGAACAAACGAATTAACATTATTTTTAGGGAAAAGCTTGCAGGTTGTCACCCGTTAGTTTTTGTTTATCATACCTAGTCATAAAATCAAAGTAAGATTAGCGAGAGAAAATATCAATTCACAACCCTGACCTAGAAAGGGTTATTATTTGCGATAATAACATTGTATAGGAAATGTAAAAAAATTCTCGGAAAATATCTTTTTTGACTCAAAGGCAATTTAAATGACTCAGTCAGAAATTAATTCAATGAAATTCACATTTTTTTGAAAGTTTGTGTTAAAACCTTATCGAGTAGTGTAATATAAAGTTAAATCGTAAATTTTATTCTTTTTATAGCATTTTAAATATGAAAAAGAATTTCCAAAAATGGCTTTACAACATGTTTTGTTAACATAACGAAAAAATTGGTAATCTTTTTAACTCTTTAAAAATGTAGAGGGTTTTTGCGTCTTTTGGGTCTAATCTAGCAATGCTTGCTTAAAAATAGTTTATAACAGTATAAATAAGCGAAAAAGATAGGGTGCCAACCTGTAATACTTCTTGGCAATTTTGGAATTCCGCAAGGATTATATTATTTGAAAAAGAAAATGTTTGGAATTCCTCTTGGATTATGTTAACTAAATGAAAAATCAACACAGCAAAAATATTCGCCTTGAATTTGCGCTAAAACATTTTTAATTTATAAGTACAAAAAAAACAGAACTTTGATTTTTTAATTTTAAAGCAATTGTAATTTACAGTTTGTTTAACAAACACTGCGTTATTGCGTTCCAGAAGTACAAGCAAACAAATAAGTTAGTAGAAAAGTTAGTAAAACGTCTTGCAAATGAAGTATACTATTTTCCAGGAATTTTTTTGCTAAAATTATGTTATCAGCTAAAATTTTAGTTATACTTATTCAGCACTTAAATGTGTTGAACTAATGTTTTACTAATAGTTTGCTAATGTTTTACTGATTTATTTCGCAAAAAAAAACAGTGCTGATAAGCGCATTAATAGTGTGGACGACGACCAGATTGGATAATATACGCAGAATGAAGTAGATGTCGCTGCATCTCAAGATGTAGTAGAGAAGAGGAAAATGATACTAAAAAAAAGAACAACTCGTGTAAAACATATAAAAAATCAACCCTGAAAGATTTTCGCATCTGCTTATCACACATAAAACAAAATTTCCAAAATTATTTTCAAAAGAATCACAAAAAAAATGTTTATGATTTTCAGCAAATAAATTAACTAAAGTATAATGTTTCTACAAATTGTTTGATTTTTTTCAGTCTGCTAATATTCAGCAAAAATATTGTTATCTCACTTTACTAACTTTTTTCCTTGAGTGTATTTTAAGAGTCATAACTACTCTTGGAACGTTAATTCCAGCCGGAGTTTAGGTCATTACACGTCTGGAATGTTCAAAATATAGGAGGGGTGGCAACCTACAATCACTGTTACCCTGCAAACTTTTACCCTACTTATAACACGAATGAGCCCAAGAATATTTTTGCTCTAAAAGAAGATTCAAAAAAAACAATTGTAGAACTTAAAAAAGTTTAAATTTTAATTGTTATTAAGAAAGTTTCTAAATATTTATATTAAAAATATATAGAAAGTGTATACGTTCGGAAAGACCATGTAATTTTAATTTAAATACTGTTTAAAAATTCAAAAATGACTGAATTTTTTTTTTTGTGCCAGTCGCAAAACATATTCTTTTACCGTTTTCTCGAAAATGTAAGGGTATATTGGAATTCTCAAACCGGTTTTGTAATACACTCAGTAAGACTTACAACCTACACTGGGGCACTTGAAAGATTATTGCAATTTTTTGTAGCACCATGTTATAAATGAAATTCAAATTCACAATATCTTTTTTCACGTGGGTTGGTATTGGTTTTTTTGTTTGGAAATATGCAAAACAAAAAAATCAAAAAGTTATGCTGAAAAAAGCACAACTTAAAAAGGCCATATCTTTTTATCTACTGATAGCCTACTTTCATTTCCCATTGTTTTCATTCGTGATACAACCAGTAACCCTTTGTTGCACAGTGTAATAATTATTTTAATTCCGCCTACGCAATACGTTTTATAATGATAGAGAGGGGGTGGGATCTGTTTGAGTTTTCCTGAGCTTAGAGCTAGGAAAGATCATCAAAAAGAGTAGGAATATTATTTACTGTCACCAAATTATATAAAAACACTGAAAAACAACAATACACTGTCAGAAATATAAAAAATGTACAATAACGCTGAAACACTATTAATTGTACGTAATGTAAGCGACGAAACTCAAAATTCTGAAACACTATTAATTGTACGTAATGTAAGCGACGAAACTCAAAATTCGCATTTCATAGCGACCTCTAAAAATCGTCCAATTGAACCAATTTTTGGGTCACATGTACATTTTGGTATTAAACGAAACAAAAGCAAGCTTGTGAAAAAATAATCGGAATATACTTTTATTTTTTCCACACAAGCATGGGCTCCCTAATGCACATACACTGTAAGTATGGATGTACCTCCACTACTAGTTACATATAAAATGATGGTGTGAGGTGTTGTTTTGAGTAACTTACTGAGAAATTGTGTATGTAAATTTTGAATTTGCTAGTCGTGGACATGAATGTTGTAGTTTTTGTTTTTATCCGGTGCTTCTTCACTTTGGTCGGTAAGTAGAAAATGTTAAGTGGGTGGAGTATGGGTTGATTATGATGGCATCAAACGTTGACCACGACAACGAAGATTTTACAACAGCCAGCCATCATGTGTGTCCTAGATCTTAGTATACACGCACACACCGTTCATGTAGAATAAACTTATAACAACTACAACTAAAACTAAAACTATACATACATGCATACTTACATAGTAGAAGTAGTAGTACTATGTGCGTAAGTTAACGAACATACACTTCGAGATGCTAAACAGAGATGGAAAATTCTCACAGCAAACACATTTGTACATTAGTCAGAACGACTTCAGTGCTCTATAGGTCCTAAGGATGTTTGTATGTTTCTCGATGTGGTTGTACTTATGTATGTGTGTGTGGCTGTGATAAAGTATAAATTGTAAAAAGTAAAGATGCAAAATGTTACTTTACCAGGCCAGAAACAAAACTATGGTAGAGTTTGATTGCTGTGTACAATGTGTGTGCTTTTGTGTAGTGTGAGCAAGTGAAGTGAAGTGAAGAAGCAGGAGGGCGCACAAACAAATGTTATTAGTAGGTTAGATGAATACCAGAATGTCCGGTTGTTTAAATGACTAGATGTTGATTCCAAGGTGAAGCAGATGGTGGTAGTGTGCGGGTCATTCATGTCCAAGCAAGCATCGTCTTCACTTTCTTCTCATTTTGTCGTTGTGAGCTTATGTATAGTAGTTTTTGTAAAAATTTACCAAACGGCCAACACACCGACTGACTGACCGACCGACCAACCTTCCTTTCCTTAGCGTTTTCCCGAATTTATTAGTGGCGAGTATACACTTCTAGCATTCAACATCTACAAAATACCTCACAAGTATAATAGTAGATTGTTGTTTTAGTTGTGCATACATATTTCGTGTTACATGTTTTTTGTTGACGTTATCATTATTGTACCCTATATACTAATTAGATATTGTGATGATGTTTGGTAACACTGTAAAATATAACCCATAGTTCAGAGTATACTTTTTAAATGGCCTTTAGCACTCTGAATCCGAATCTGAATTCCGAATTTCACCAGTTTACATTGTGATATTGTAACCTAAAAATGAAAAAAAAACACGATTTTCTATCATATTCAGGACGTCACAACACCGCGAATAATTTTTCCTATATAAAAAATTAAAATTTTTTTTAATTGAAATTTTTAGGCTTAATTTTTTCATCCGTTGCCAGTAATATTAATAAATGACTTAATTTTCAACTAACGATTTATCTGAAAAATCCGTAATGATAGAGATATCAAACAGATTCAAAAAGTAGATTAAAAATTGAGATTAGTAGTTTCAGAAGCCGTAACGAGTTTCATGTAAGATAAAATATTTGCGTTGGCTTATAGTTCCGAATATGACTAAGAACCGTGTTTTTGTGCATTGTTACACACATAGAAAAATTTTGCAATTTGCCAACTGAATTTTGTTACAAAACTCCAATTAATACACTTAATACAACTTAATTTTAGTTGCAACACGCAAAATATTCAGAAATCTAATGTTAATATCTTTGTATTTACTGAATTTATAAGTTGTTACCATTTAAATACGCTTTCCAATTCGGTTCGCACTTTATTTTTCTGTGAGTAGGATAGAATGCTTCAATAAGAGATTCGGATTCAGAGCAATATTACTAATATCTAAATATTTTTCAACCACACGGAGAAACCGCTCTGAATTTTGGATACTTTGTACAAGACAAAATGATCTAACACAAAGAATTGTTTAAGGCAAAGACGTAGTTTTTGAAATATTCTCGAAAAAAATCGAGTGTTGGCATTTTTGCAAACTTTCTCTAACAAATATCTAAAATAAGAGGATCCAATCTTCTATATGAGGTAAGATTTGTTGAAAACGGATGAAAAGTTACAGCAGTTCTTTGTCGAAATTTGAGATGCGATAGAATGCGAACTACACCGAATTTCGAACAACTTAATGCAGCACATATATTATACGAACACTGCACAGTGGAGTGAATCAAATAAAAAGTGGTAATAAGACCAAATGTATATGTAATCGTTAAGGAGGAGTATAGCTTTCAGAAAATTAATTTTGAAGTCACCCTGTGTTAACACAGGGTGAGCACTAAGGTGCCAAAGTAGACCACCTCGAGTACAAAAAACATTTAAAATGCTGTAACTTCTACAATTATGAACCGCTTTCGATGATTTTAGACTTTTTGAATCCGCTTGATGAGATTAATAAAAAACATGCTTATGGCAATATGTTACCTCTTAAAGTTTAAAAGTTGTGTGATGTTGAACATTAAAATTTAAATTTTTTGACAAGTTTTTCTTAGGTTTTAAGTTAATAACTCCTTTATAATAAGTGGTAATTTTGTGTATTGTCACTTTTATCATTAATGTTGTGCTTAAAGTTTCATTTAATTATCTGTAACCGTTGAGTAAAGAAAAATCTGTCAATTTTTTGAAATAGGTCAAAAAAAATTGTAAAATTTTTGAGAAAAAGTAGCTTCACTCATACAGGCTTTGAGAATAGTTTTAAATGAAAGTATTATTAATTTTGGACATGCACCCTACACCCAGCATTGATCGAAAATGATCAATTTTCAAGCAAAATTTCCAGTTTACACACGTGGCCAAAAAATGGCACGCCCATTTCTTAACTTTTTAAAACGTAATATTATAGGCTTATAAAATGTTAATTATTCTTCATGAAGTTTGCCGCCGGGAAATGAAAAGTGGCGTCCAGGGAGATGTTTTTGTAAAAAAAGTCAAATTTTGAAATTATTTTTTTGCGCTTTTAAAAAAATCATATTTAGATCCAATTTTATTACTTTCATTTATTTTTTATTAATTAACGACAATATAATCTTTAATACATATTAAAATTGTTAACATAGCGTAAATACCTATTTAGATATTATTTATTAAAGTTAAGTTGTTATAATACAAAAAAACACTATTATATATATATATTTTTGTTTTTTTACTTATTTGTTCTAAAAATTTTTTAAAATTTACAATAAATTATTTTTTTTTAGAGTAGAGGTTTTCACCTGTTCAACGATGTATAACATGTCTGGTGAAAACGCTTTCCTTTGTATGAAAATCATGGTAGTATATGAGTAATTAATGTAAGACATATTTGGTTTTTTTATTTGTTATTTAATTTGTTATTTGTTAAACAATACCTTAATTTTAATATGATGTATATAATTTTTTAATAAATTAAATTTAAATCTATAGGTACAAACTAGTAATTTTCTACAAAACAATCTGATATATCAAAAGATTATAATTTATTAATATCCATGGCTGCGGGGTCGTCCTTTTCTAGGTCAAAACTTATTTTTGGTAACCATTTAGTTCTAATAGAGCATATAACTTGGCCGGATGATATCATTAAGTGTCGCATTAAATCTGAGTTTTGAGCTGTTTTGCAATGTTTTCGTGTGTTGAATTGCCAATAGTGCTTTACATCTCTGCTTCGAGCTTCCTGCGCTTCTTCCGTTAGATCTCCTAAGGGCAAGATTCTAGTTTCAACTACTTATTTCCCATGAGTTAATACATTGTGTACAGTTGGAGTCATTGGGTCTCAAGCATAAAAACGAGTAAAAGCGCTGAGTTGAGTCAGGTGAGCAATTGCTCGTAAGTCGAGTTCGAGCAAACAGCAACAGCTTTTACTCAATTTCGTATGCATAAAAATGAGTTCAAACCAATTGCAATTACTTGAGCAAAGGGAGATCAAACGTCTAATTGCAAACATGTCGTCAAGTGAAAGTGAAGTAGAAGTACAATCAAATAATAATATTAAAATAGAAACTGACGACATTTCTAAATTTTTAGTGGAAAAATGATTGATGGACTCCAATATCTGTGGCTATACCGTTTTGGAATCCAGGATCTGCACAAAATCTTAAATAGAGTCGAATTTTATCAATGTAGCTGAGATCACCACCACGTGTTTCTTCTGACTCCTCAAAAAAATAATTAGCCAACCAGCAGATGCTACTATCATCAAACCTATGTATTTATCATTTTATTATTAATTATATAAAAAAAAATTAATAATTAAGAATACAAACCTGTATAATTTTTTATCCTCAATTGCTAAATTTGTTTTACGCTGTTGATAAGATTTTGTATTTCTTTGTGGCACAAACTATTCAGCCATGATTCCTTTTTAGTGTACACGAGTCAACTAAAAGGCATGCTCAACAAAATTCGAGCAAGAGCTCACGAAAAAAAGCAAAAGCTTGTTTTTATGCATATGAAAATGAGCACAAGTTCATCGAACTTAGTTCAAACTGAGCAAGACGAGATCAAACGTGAGCAGTGAGTAAAAGCAAATGCATCAAATTTTATTATGCATATGAGCTCAAGCTCACGTTTTATGCATGAGACCCATTGGCCTCCAAGGATACAGATTAGTTACTAAAGCTTTGGTTTCCTTAGCGAATACTTCAAATTTTTCCACATTAATATGCTTTTTGCTATTAATAACTACTAGTATTGTTTTAAATGTTCTTAATAAACTCTGATCAAGACCAGTTATTGACGATGTTGTTTCAGGATCATTAAAAAAACGTTTAGCAGTATTTCCATCATTAGAACTTCCGCAACCTTGAGGCTTATCTACAATTATACCAATTTGCTGTTTAATTTCATCTTGAATTCTTTTCTTTTCCTCCTTTCGCATGTTTTGAAGATCTATGTTATTTTGATTGCTTCTTCGTTGGAATTATCGTGAAATTGTGAACTTTTTTTACATATATTACACTGCCAATTAGATGTGGTGTCTGTTATTGCATTTCCTACTTTTGTAAATAGTGGGTGAAAAGAAACTTTGATGCTTGCAGAGTTGATAAGGCTTCAATTTCATTATTTATACTTTGTACAAGACTCTGTGTTGAGGTTTTGCTTTCCTTTATGTATTCGAAACGTATTGGCGGACAAAAGAACTTGGATCCAGGAGTTACATTAATCTATATATCTTCATATGCATTATGAGATGCCGACGTGTCTTTGGGCAAACGCATTCTGAGTGGAACCATAGATGTCCTAAAAATAGTTGAAAAGTCTATGTCTTCATTGCAGATATGTAAAGCACTATTGGCAATTCAACAGCTCAAAACTCAGATTTAATGCGACACCTAATGATATCATCCGACCCAGGTATGTCCTCTATTAGAACTAAATGGTTACCAAAAATAAGTTATGAACTAGAAAAGGACGACCCCGAAGCCATGGATATTAATAAATTGTTATCCTTTGATATATCAGATTGTTTTGTAGAAAATTACTGGTTTGTACCTATAGATTTAAATTTAATTTATTAAAAAATCATAAACATCATATTAAAATTAAGGTATTGTTTAACAAATAACAAATTAAATAACAAATAAAAAAACCAAATATGTCTTATATTAATTACTCATATACTACCATGATTTTCATACAAAGTATCAACCTAGCTAATATGTTTGATTTGCTTTATTTTTGTAAATATACGGAGGTTGAAAGCTCGTTATAAATTGAAAATAACATAAAAATAATCTCGATGTATATAAAAACAAAAAACTAATATAACTGTAAAAAAATATTACTTGAGCCAGAGTACACACTAAAAATTTTTTATATAAATAGACATTTTTGGTCTTCAAAGTTTAGTAACGTCATGATGCTTGTTAGGAAAAGACCTAACCACGTGGTTGATTACTAAGAAGACAAGAATGGAGCGAAATTGATTATTAATAGGTTTTTTGTTAAAGTTCTGCCTATTATATAGGCTCTAGCTTTTCTAAAACTTCGGGTTCTGATGAGATCTTTAGCCAGATCGAAATACTAGTATCAACCTAGCTAATATGTTTGATTTGCTTTATTTTTGTAAATATACGGAGGTTGAAAGCTCGTTATAAATTGAAAATTGGATCTAAATATGATTTTTTTAAAAGCGCAAAAAATAATTTCAAAATTTGACTTTTTTTTTACAAAAACACCTCCCAGGACCCCACTTTTCATTTCCCGGCGCCAAACTTCATGAAGAATAATTAACATTTTATTAGTCTATAATATTACGTTTTAAAAAGTTAAGAAATGGGCGTGCCATTTTTGCCCACGTGTGTAAACTTGAAATTTTGCTTGAAAATTGGTCATTTTCGATCAATGCTGGGTGTAGGGTGCATGTCCAAAATTAATAATACTTTAATTTAAAACTATTCTCAAATGCTGTTCTTTTCGAATACTTAAAAAAATATTTACTTTTCTTCTACTAGATTATAAAAAAAAAACTTAAGAGTGAAGCTACTTTTTCTCAAAAATTTTACATTTTTTTGACCTATTTCAAAAAATTGACTTTACAGATTTTTCTTTACTCAACGGTTACAGATAATTAAATGAAACTTTAAGCACAATATTAATGATAAAAGTGGCAACACATAAAATGTTTTTTTAATGTCTTACCACTTATTATAAAGAAGTTATTAACTTAAACCTAAAAAAAACTTGTCAAAAAATTTAAATTTTAATGTTCAACATCACACAACTTTTAAATCGGTTCATAATTGTAGAAGTTACAAGCATTTTAAAAAGTTTTTTGTACTCGAGGTGGTCTACTTTGGCACCTTAGTGCTCACCCTGTGTTAACACAATCGGTCCTGTAGTTAAGAAAAATCTATATTTATTACCACTTTTTATTTGATTCACTCCACTGCGCTGGTTATCGATGTGTTTAAGTATTTTCGAAAATTTACGGAATGAATCGTTTACCTTTTCCGCTCTACACAGATGTCTACTCCTAAATAATCAAAAATGTGAGACTTTTCCAATTTCTCCCTCCTCGTAGGAATTTCAAAAATCGCGTCAATACTGATGTCCGCCCTTCAGAGTAAGAAAAAAATGTCCGCAATGGCTACGGGAAATTTTGCTGTTATTACGGGAAATTTAACTGTTTTGAGCCTTGCGGTATTTTTTTTGCTAAATTTAGAAACTCGTCTGCTGAACTGTAGTATAGTGAAATTAGAAGAAAAAATAGTAGCCGCAACTAAATTTTAGTAAACTTGTTGTTAAATGTAATACTAGTATCAACCTAGCTAATATGTTTGATTTGCTTTATTTTTGTAACTATAAGGGGGTTGAAAGCACGTTATAAATTAAAAATAACATTAAAGTAATCTCGATGTATATAAACACAAAAAACTAATAAAACTTTAAAAAATATTATTGATTATTATAAAAACAAAAAACTAATAAAACTTTAAGCAATTTAAAATCGTTTTGCTAAAATCAGAAAAAAAAAATTATACCAAGTTTTAATACTATTAGTACAATGAAATAGTAATAAAAACTAGTAAACGCTACTAATTTTTAGTAAAATTGTTGTAAACTGCAATTCAAAACCATTTTGCTAAAATCAGCAAAAAATATTACTAAATTTTTATAAAATTTTTACAAAATGAAATTAGTAGACAAAATTAGTAAGCGCTGCTAAATATTAGTAAAATGTTTATCTATCACTTTTAACAATTATTTATTCAACACAAGTTAACAATATTCTTCATTTAATTTTATTCTCGGATAAATGAAAATATTACTAAATTTTAATAAAATTAGTAAAATGAAATTAGTACACAAAAATAGTAAGCGCGGCTAAGTTTTAGTAAAATGTTTTTCTATCACTTTTAACAATTATTTATTTAATAAACACAAACTATAAATATTCTTCATTTCATTTTATTCTCAGATAAATGATAAAATTTTAAAACACAATATAAATACACTTAATACCGTTTTAATATTTAGGATTTTACTTTATATTTCTTGGTCATTCTTGTCCGTCTGTGAAGGTTGTATGTGTTATTGTTTGTTCCGTTTTGCTATATTTATACTATACAGATTTGTAAGAAAGTATTTAAGAGCTTAAAGAAAAAAAAAAATATTAATACCTAATTATTAATAACACTGTGCTAGTTCAAAAACGTAACAAGCGGGGCACCCGGCGGGTAAAGCTAATTCGAGTACGCTGAATCCAGTGGCGCTAACCGTTTTTTTAGGTTAGCTCTCGTTTAAAAAATAATTAAGATTGAAAATTATGGTTCCAAGTACCTAAAAAAAACAATTTTTGTAAGTTTTTTTTTACCATTTATTGATTTTAAATGTATGAAATTGAGAACATTTTATGAAACAACATCAACAATAAACTATTTGCAACAAAATTTAATTGACTACAACAATTTTAAAGTGATTTATAATTTTTTTTTTTAATAAATAAATTTTTCATGATTTTTTCAATTTTCATTTTCTGATTCTTCTATATCATTATCTTCCTCTTGCAAATTCCAACAAATGTCACCTAAAAGTGAATATCACATTCCGCCCATTTTCAGTTCGACTACCAATATTTGTAATTGATGGACTCGTACAAAATTTGAAGGCTATATAGCTAATATAGAACCCTAGATATTTAATATTAATATTAATTTTGTATATGAGCTTAATATTCACTTTGTATGGGAGCTGTCACGCCCACTGGTATGATCCCGCCCAATTTTCCCATGACTATTCATAATATAATCAACGTGCACAAATTTCTAAGACTCTGGCTATTATAGAACTGTAGATATATGATATTAAATATTTACTTTGTATGGGAGCTGACACGCACACTGGTCCGATCACGCCCATTTTTCCCATGACTATTAACACTATCAAATAATCAACGTGCACAAATTTCTAAGACTAAGACTATTATAGTACTGTAGATATATGATATTAAATATTTACTTTGTATGGGAGGGGACCATAATTTTCAATCTTAATTATCTTTTAAACAAGAGCTAACCTAAAAAAACGGTTAGCACCACAGGATTCAGCGTACTCGAATTAGGTTTACCCACCGGGTGCCCCGTTTGTTACAAAAAAAAAGTGTCCGATTCGAGCACAGTGTAATTAAATGGGAAATTCCCCGAATTTATGAAAACTTCATAAATATGACTAATAACAATTGACAAATGCTTTATGAAACATTTTCTATAACATTATGGCACTAACATTCCTGAATGTAGATCGGCTATGCAAATATAATCTACTTAAAGTATGTTTGGCCAATAGGTACAGGTTTTAATTATTCCGAATAAAATTTTTTTAAATTAGCAAAATTTTTTGATAGTTTTAGCACTCGGTTTTGAAAAATTAGTAAAATGTTTTGCTGAAATCAGCAACAAAAATTGTTAAAAAACAATCCGTAATTTGTAAGATGAGAATAGCAAAAATTGTTACTACAAACATATATTGTACTAAAAATTAGTACAAAAATAGTAAAGTGGAATTGAAAACCTTTCATACGTTTTTATACTAACTTTTTTTGCCTGAGTATACAGATGTTTGCTCCTGATAAGGAACCCAAATATCGAGTTTTGAGTTCCTAGCTCCGGTTTGACAAGGCCGGCAAGGGTGAGGCTTCTTTTAACCTTTTGGCCCTACGTCTCGTTATAAGGAACCCACATACCAAATTTTAAGTTCCTGGCATTAGTAGTTTGGCCTGGCAGCCAACGGGAGAGTTTCCCTACTGTTGCTCCTATTTTTACCAAAGGGATTTGGGCAGGCCGACAAGGGTAATCTTTTACCCTTTATGCCACTACCCGGTGGATGCAAATCCGTTCTATGCAAATGTCTACTTCTACTACCAAATTTGAAGTTCCTAGCATCAACGGTTTGGACATACCGCAAAGAGCGATATTTTTCCACATTTGCCCCTCCCCGTGGGGTAGCCAGAAATCCCGTCAATACTGATGTGTTCTCATGATAAGGTACCCACATAATAAACTTCAAGTTCCTCGCCTTAGTCTTGTGGCCAGGCCGCCAATGGGAAAACGTTTCCCCTCTTAGTCCCTCTCCGTAGAAATTTTCAAAACAGCCACTCTGTACAGCTGTTTACTCCTGTTTAGGAACTCATATACCAAATTTCAAATTCTTAGCATCAGCGGCTTGGCAAGCCCAACAAGGGGGAGGTTTTCCCCTCCCCGTGTGAATTTCCAAAAACAGAGATTTGTTCCCCCTATTAGTATCTACTTTAACACGTTTCTGGGCAAATTCCAAAAGATACCATACCACGGAGTTAGATCACATCCGAATCGCTTGTTCAGGGCACCAAGAGGGAGACTTCCTCTCGCCGTAGGAAATTTCCCAAAATCCACTCTTAGCGGACATCTACGCTGGAGATATACCTCCATGCCCAATTTCAGGTCCAAGCTCCAGAGCTATAGGCTGTGCGATGTTGAGGCAGTCTGTGAATGTGTGAGTACGTAACGTTATTCTTTTACATAAATATTGTTATCAGTGATGCCAACTTGGCGCTTTTCTAGTTAGAACTATACTGCGTTTACAGAGTCTAATCATTTTGTTTTGGGCTGTAATTCGCTTGTAATTTTCTAATCAAAAATTTTTTGGGGCACATAAAGAATGGTCAATTTCAAATCTGGATTAAACTAACAGATATAACGCCCCACACGTATTTACAAAATTGACTTTTATATGTTTTAGAAATATTTCAAAAATTACTTACTCCAAATCTCAAGACATTCGGCTAAGATTATGTAAGGAATAAATATAATATGAAAGCGGAAAAAGTTGCACAAAAACGTTAATCTTGCATGAAAGTGGTTACTGGCACTTTTCAAAAAAGCAGGTACGCTGTATTAAAGTGCCAAAATTAAATGTTTTTTAGGATTGGCGGAGTTGTAAACTAGAATTTGAAGTATGGCTACAAAAAAATCAAATGATGCAGTTTTCGCAAATGGAAAAATATTTAACAAAATTCATAACATCTTAGACCCGTATAATAAGGTATTCAAATTACTCGGGTTTGGTTTTGTTCTAGTAACTTGATTTTGAGGTTTTAAAATTACTCGAGTAACGCGAATAGTTTATTTCATGAATTTTTTCCTTCAAAGTTCAAATTTAAACACAAAATAAATACAAAATCAAAAGTTCCAAAATTAATTTTATCAAAATTTGAAAGAAAAAGTTGGGCAATTAATTTAAAATTAAAGAAATATTGTAAAATAATATACAATTGGGGGGTTTTACTTTATTTTCTTTTGTTTTTATAAAGTCTGTCTCTAAGAAGACTTTTTTTCAAATATCAAAAATAATATGGCATAGCAGTCTATGCCTCGGAAATATATAGAGTATAAATTACATAACTATTTAATTTATTTGATTAGGTTGAATAAAAAGGGTGATTTTTTAAAAACTTTCGGATTTGATTTAAAAAAAAAAAACATAAAATTTATCTTTATTTGAGTCGATAGAACGATCTATATAATTCAATATTTAAAGATGATTTCATGTAAATGTTGACCTCGGCTACTCCTCAAATGGTTCATACGCATGGTCCAATTATGGCACACTCCAACATATCGGCCGGAATCTCACGAATAAATTCTTCAATATTGGCTTACCGTGCATCAACCGTTGCGGGCTTGTCCCTATAGGCATGAGCCTTAACATAGCCCGACAAAAATTAATCTAAAGGCGTTATATCGTGAAATAAACTGTTCACCGAACTCGCCTCTCAATTGGGCTGTGCCATTTTGGGCAAAAAAAAATTGTATTCATCGCACGGTAGCGCTCGCCATTCACAGTAAAGTTCCTGCCTTCGTCGTCTTTGAAAAAGTAAAGTCCAATTATGCCACCGGCCCATAATCCACACCAAACAGTACATTTTTCGGTATGCATTGTCAGTTCTTGCAATGCTTCTGGCTGCTCTTCACACCATATACGACAATTTTGCTTGTTCACGTATCCTTTCAACCAGAAATGAGCTTCGTCGCTGAAAACATTTTTCCGATTAAAAAGTGGATCTTCATCCAACTTTGCCAGCGCCCATCCACCAAAAGTTAGCCGTTGTGGTAGGTCGTGTGGCTTCAATTCTTGCACCAGCTGTATTTGAAAAGGTTTTACACACAAATCCTCTGCTAACATAATGGAGTAACAGAGGCCCAACTGCTGCGAACGGCGCCGAATTGATAACTCACTCTACGTATGCGTGTTGGTGGTTTAATGTCCAATAATGTAAATTTGGTGCAAAATTTAATCACAAGATTCCGAATAGCCGCCTCAGAAGGTCGCCAAAACTGACCATAAATTGGAAGAAGTGCACGATGCACTTTCTTAACCGAGTATGAATTTTGATAGTAAAGTTCAATAATCTTCAAGCGTTGTTCGTTTGTTAGTCGCTTCGTGGTTAACTTATAGACCAAACTGAACATGTTTAACAGTAACATGTTACACGGAAACAGCAGAGCTGCCAAAAAGAAAGTTTATAAAAAATCACCCTTTAGATGCGAATTGAAGAATGGAGTGAACGGCCCAATCTGAGGTGTTACACCAAAAAATTATGATGAGTTATAAGTTAAAAGTATGATGAGTACAATACGAATCTTGAAAAAAAAAAATTAACACAATCTAATTGTTTTGCGATTGCTGCGATTTTATTTTTTGTTGAATATTTATATACTTAAAAATTTCGCTTAACTTATGGAAATCGTACCTTTTGGTCTTAAATTCTTTTTATAGTTTCGACCATTTATTCGAGTATGATAATGTCTGTAATTGTTCAAGGATATTTTAAAAAATATTTTTAGAAAGTGTCCAAATTGAGGCATTTGTTCGGTGGCGAACTTCTTGTCTCCAAATTTCCAAAGGAACATATTTTTTATCAGTACAGTATTGCCTATATCATAGTGCCACGTAAAAAGTTATAGCCTTTAGTCGAAATTGGCCACTTTAATTTACTTGAACAGTTGGCTGATTAGAATTCATCAATTAATCGGGAAACGGTTAACCAAATTAATACCCTACAATATAATAATATTATTAAATAGTATTCGCCAAATTATAGTGTTTAAACATTTTACTATGCGCTCCGCCAACAATTTTTATATTTATTTTACATTGAAATGTTTTGCAAATAAACTTAAAAAAGTATGATGATGAAGATAATTTCTAAACAAAGAAACTTTTAGCGGACGAAAAATTATAAAATGGTTTGTAAACTAATGGAACTTTTCTTTATAAAGTGAGAATTTAATAAAATTAATGAAAAGCTTTTAAATTTTAACGAATCTAGTTTGAAGGAAACTGTTTTATAGATTGATTGAAACTATTAATTAAAAAAATATAGTTTTCCTAAAAACTTCGATTAGCACTAGTTCCAGCTGCTTCTACGTGTAGTATCTCAGTGTATTATCCGACCTAACAGTTCGGCCAAAAAAAAAAAATATATTTTATTGTTTTTTGAATTTTAATGCGCTATAGACAAGTTTCGATATTGCACTAAGAGAATTATCTGCATGATATTAAACAATTTTTGCATATGATAGTTTTCAAAAAATAGTAGCAAGAAATATCATTTAATTTATGAAAATTTTGTTTCAGCCAATGAAAAGGGTTATTAAAAAACTGTTCTCATTAAAAATATGTAGCTTTTCATAAATTTTCGTTTTTTGTGAAGGAAAATTTAATAGATTTATTTCATTATTTTTTGTCCAACAAAATTTTATCAGTGAGATTATGAATGTCAAATTTAAGGAAAAGCACGGAAGCTACATATGTATATAACAAACTGAATTCCAAACTGTTTTCTATTTTGCCGAAAGTTTGGCTACCAAAAGGTGAATTCGTTGTTTAAATTTAAAATTTTACTTAAATTTGAATTTAAAAATCCAATCCGATCGGCCCAACAAACATTTTAATTTTTTTTTTAACATTCTTTTACCGAACTGTTTTGTCAGATACTAATAACAAGGCATGACATACAAAAATTAATAAGGTTGTGACCATCAATTCTATATATTTCGGGCATGCTGCTTTCAATGGCATACTTTTTTGTTATCTATGGTACAGTTTTTCCGCAAAATGGCTTCAAAGTTTGGCACAAAGTTTGGCACATCTGTTTTTTATATACAAAAATTTGCAAATGCAATAATTTTGATTTCTTTCTATCGAAATCTAAGGACCATTATTAATATTTAGGGTACATATCTAATAGAGTTGGGATTAGTCGTTCATTTTGGTGACTCGGTCATTATCGCTCAATTTGAGTCAGTGAACTAGTCGTTCAAATCGTTCTTTTTTGCTTTGACTTGTGACAGATCTACTTGTTGTGAACTGTGTCGTTCGTTTGACAATTATTACGCACTACTCACGTTTTACGAGTTTTTTTTCACAAATTTTACTGTACATAGACAAAAAGCGTTATAAAGTTACAACTTTTCTAACAAAATTTTATTTATTTTATGTAAAAAACATTTTATTTTTGTGACTAATTGTTTTTCCTTATTTGAAGCAATTATATTACTATTTTCTAAAACAAAAGGAATTGCTCTTGCAAGCAATTTGACTAAATAGAGATGCAATTGTTCTATGAATAAAAAGAAAGAAATTAACGATTGAACGACAAAATCGAATATTGGTGAACGAATCATATCGTTCGATTGAGTGAGTCGTTCAATTGAACTAGTTCGTTCATGAAGGACACAACTCTAATGTTTGATTACGAAAGCTTAAAATCAAACTCGCTCTTAGGCGTTTCTTTTAATTTTTCGTTTTTTGCGAATTCTATCGCCAAATGAATTATCGAGCTAATCAAATGTTCACACAGTGGAAGAGAACAATTTGATAAATTTAAGAAAAAATTCCCGATTTGTCTAAAATTTTATATAGCTGTGTAAAGAGCTTTGGTATGATACGTAAATAGATTTCATAAGTATGTTTCCAAATTTTCGTCAAAAATGTTTATATTTGCAAAAGTTTTCCTAACAAAAACCTCCGTTTTGTTTAGTGTTTGCTATTATTCGACCTTAATCGAAGTCGTACACCTAATGGATTCTTCTTTAGGTGGTCTATTGGATTGAAGAGACGAAAATGGTACGTAAGAATATTCTACCATTTGCTCGAAATTTGCATGGTAAATGCATGGCTACTTTTCAAAAGAGCAAACCCTTCACTCCCAATGACCCAAAAGTGGTATCCCATGTGCTGACAAACATGACACAAAAGAAAAGAAAGTAGTCGATCAGACGTACTATTGCCAGTCCCTCGAGGCCAAAACGAACCGCAGCGAGTTAATAATTTGTGTTGTGATGGTATGCATCACCTGCCAGTTCTTGAAGGACGAGCTTGATGCAAAAGTATAAAATGTGGTGAAGACAAAAAAGTGAATAATCGTTCCGTTTTTAAGTGCAGAAAGTGTAATGTTCATCTTTGCTTGACCGAAAAAACGCGATTGTTTAGTCGATCACCATACCAGAAATTAATAATAATTATTATATTTAGATTATAAACTAAACAGATTGTTATTTTTACACGCTTTTCTTGAATTATCCATTTATTTTGTTATTTTTTTTCATGAACATCGAATAAATAAAAAAAATCCAAAAATTTGTATTTAATTCTATATATGTATAGAATGCATAGTGTACCATATATGGTACACATCAGAAATCGTAATTTTTCCTCTTTTTTGGGAAAACAGTTTATTTCCCACGAAAATTAATGTCCAATTCGAGTTAAGCGAGCGACTTTACATAAGGGTAGCTTGATTTCCATACCGGCTGCTGACCTCATGCATTTAAGGGTTAAGACATGTTTCCTTAAACGTGAAATTGGGCCGATAAAAAATTTTGTGTCCCTTATTTTGTTTTCTTTATCACATATCCAAATTTTATTAAGGTCGGAGAGAACCCATGGAAAGACTCCTCTTGTAATTATATCTTTCACTGGAACATGTTTAAAAATTGTAGTGGCTGGGAATTGTTTATAAAAAATGTTCATGGGAGATGGAAGAAGTCGGATTCCTACAGAATTAATTGGTAAATTGATTGATAGTTGCGTGCCATATGTTTAATAAAAATAGCTTTCACTAGATTTTAAAAGAATTTGATGACCTTTTATAAAGCGTTTCTTTTTTCTAAGCTTTTCTTACCATTTTTTTAGCCAAAGTTAAGAAAATTTGCAAGTTTTGGGCAAAATTCTATATAAAAAATTTAACCGGTTAATCGAACTATTGTAATCGATTATACCTGTAAAAAAATTATTTGAGTTTTAAATTATTTGTTTTGACATTAACCGAAATACAGGCGATGGAAGCTTATAATCAAGGAATCGGTTAATCGAATTGGTGCTTATTTGTCACAAAAGTAGTGTTTTTATACGAAAAACTTTTTCAAATATAAACGTTTATAGCTGATTTTGTCTCATATTATACTATAAGTTGGACTCTGGGTTCATTTTGGAAAGCTATTCTGTCATATAAAATTTTTGATTAATCGCGCGTTTTGCATATGAGGCACTATATTGAAGTAATTGTTTTCTTGCCCAAAACACATTCCTAATAGGTTTAATCTTTAGTGTTGTTAACCAAGTATATACCTCAAATAAGAATACAGGGGTTCTCTTTACATTTTAAACGTTATATATAAAACACTGCATTTACGGGGCCAAATTTAAAGTAATTTTGTGGAATTGATTAAAAAATTAAGTACACCACTGAAATCAGCGTGCCTGAAATATATAGAATTGATGGTCATAATTTTGTTAATTTTATAAATAAGTTATGATTTTGTCCTCCTGTGTAAAATTTTTTTTTGTCTTCTTTGAAGTGAAATGACAAAATTATTCGTAAAATATGCATATATGAGCTGTTTTTAAAAACACCTATTGAAACCGACTTGAGATGGCTCTATTTAGGATTTCTCCGATCCCGGAAATTTCAATTGTTTTTCGCTTTCCCCGTTGAGTTTTGATTCTAAAATCTCTTCCTTTTCTTTTATTTCCCTTTCATCCTCTTCTTTTTTGCTTTACTTTTTTCTTTTAATTTTCCTTCCTTTTCCTTTCCTTTTTTTGTTGAGATACGCGCCTGATTAATATATTAAAGTTTTTATATTTTTTTCCTAAAGCTGAATAAATTACTTTGAATTTGATATATCATTCTATTATGTGCGGAAGCGTATCAAAGGGGACGGAAAATGGGACATTTCCTCCCCCAAAATAAAAATTTTCAATACCAAAAAAATCAAAATTAATCGAAAATTTATTAAAAATATTCTAACTTCCCTCCCCAAAATCTTTTTCTGGATCCGCTTCTGATTATGTGCAATTTTTTCTTAAAAATTGATTAAAGCATTTCTGAGTAAAGATTAAAAGCGGGCTATTCTATAACTATTTTTGAAGGAGTTATTCTGTTTTAGTGCAGTTTTTTTTTTTTTTTTTTTTTGTTTAATAGATAAGACATTTAGCTTTCATTTAATCGACCATAAAAATCGTCTAACTACCCAGCGAAAAAAAAGTGAAAAAGCTGTAGTAAAACCATCACATATACTGATTCAGGTGCAGCGCAAATTGAGGTGAAAAACGAATGATTTTAACATGGTTGTCATAGGACGGAAGTAATCCAAATTCCTCAAACTTCACTTTATTAAAAGTATTATGTTTAAGGTTATGAAAGATTGTATTTTCGGATGTTCTTTTTCATAGAACTTAATTTGTTATTTTCAATTAGTGGTTAGGGTGTGATGATAAGTCACTTTTTTTTTTACTGAGTGATAATATGGATCTGAAAAAGTGCTTTCAATGTTATAATTAAAAAAACTTTTTAAAGAATTTATTAGCTTTCAAAACACAAACTTCTGAAAAATATAGAATTATGGACCACGGCCTTCTAAATTTGTTAAAGTTTGGGACAAAGATTGTCTTATATGCAAGAGTAAAACAAGTGGAAGCATTAAAGTCCGATGTGCCGAATTTGGTATAAAAAAGATTAAATTCGGCTGTGCCGAATTTTTGGACACCCTCCATCTCGGTGTTTGCATTAACCAGGGAAAGTGCAAACAATATAAATATCTATATTCTTTGTAAAACTAACAAAAATAATGTTGTTATAAGTAAAACAAAATATGACTGATTGATTAATGTATTTGGGATAATTAAAGTTACTAAAATGAATCTGAAATTTTGCATGCTTATAACAGTGGGTATTCAAAGGTGAAATGGTTATTCTGATTACCTAAAGAAGAACGTGTCTTGAAAAATAGATATATTTTTAAAGTACCATTATGATGGTAAAAAACTGTTGTAAAATTCGCTTGTTGTTTTGTATCAAAAAGAATCGTCTCTTTGCCTGTATAATAATGAAAGTAATAAGGATTATTAAAATATATTTTTGGATCGTTACAAGAGATGCAATGAATACAAACGCCTCAAAACAGTTTCGAATAATCAGAATTTTAGATAAATTTAAGTGAACAAAAATACGCTTGCGGAGACATATATAATGAAATAATTATTAAATACCCGTTTACATTACAACACATGTGTTTATACTATACATCACTTAAGTAAAACGGAAAGTGTGATAAAATTAGGTTTGTCAAAAATTATAAAAGAAAATTTTTCGAGTGTTTTCGAGACACAAAACATTAAAGAAACAGGTATTTCAAATCATTATTTTTCAGCTCAGTTGCTTGTGCAATTCTCGTTTACGACTCCTAGAATAAGAACCCTAAGAAATTTTCCCAAAATTCGATTGGTTTTTACACATCAATACTTTAATTTGGATTATTTTGGTATGTATCAAATAAAAAGTAGGGGTTTTGAGAAAAAAATGCATATAATCAAAAGATTTTAAGATTAAGTATGCACCCGTAATGTAAATGTAATTAGAGTAAAAGAGTTTCCGTGCAAATTTATTAAAGGTTGAGAATGAGAATAAGTAATAAGTAAAAATAGTGTACGAAAAAAAGTTGTGAATTTACATTGTTGAACTCGGGGATTTTGTTACTGGATATTTTTTTGATCTGATAACGATTATAGTGTCTGGCAACTCTGGTTAATGCAGTCAAATAAATAAAGAATTGTAACTCAACTATTTTGTTCGACCTTTTTTCTAATTGGTGATTTTTTGATTTGTTGGGGTTAACGAAAAAGGGTATCTGGCAAGCCTGGTATCTGGAAAACAAAAGAATACTTTATAAATTAGCTTAAACATTTTCGAGGTCTTCTCACATTTGCACTCATAACCAGTGTTTCCAGGTTTGCAGAGCATAAAAACGTCAAATTTTCTAGAAAAAATCGTCAAAAATCGTCAACATATTTTGAAAAATCGTCAAAATAAAATATATTTGTTGGAAGAGGAATAAAGTTTTAATAAAAAATAAAAGACAATAATAGGTCCATTCGTTTACTTTTCCAGTAAAATCCAGTAGATGAGTAAATTTTGGGCAAAATGAAAATTTTACTGTCTTGCACAAAAAAGTAAACGAACGGAAAAAATTGCAAAAACTTGCAGGTTAATTCAAACATATGAGCGCTAAAAAGCTTAGTGTTGTAAAATAATTGTTATTTAGACTGCCCAGTATATATTGTTTTCGGTACTTGATGCATTGCATTTTAATAATTATAAATTCGTAGCAATTGTATTTATTAAATAAACTTTTGTGGAAGCTTTTAGACTTGTTTAGTTTCTACATGACTTTTAATTTTGTTTCTAGTTAAATGACATACGAAAATACATGAATACTTGATTTTTGATATTCGGTACCCTGAATAATATGCAGTAAGAAGTATTCATATATTCATTAGCTTTAAATCTCTAATATACTAATGTAAATAAAAACAATTAACAGAGATATTAGAAAACCGATAAATTGTTATTAAAAGAATTGTAACTGACTACTTTAATTTGTTTTTTTTTATACCCTCCATCCCATAGTGCAGGAGTTATACCCTCCATCCCATAGTGCAGGAGGGTATATTCACTTTGTCAAATGTTTGTAATTCTTTTAAAAAAATTCTGGGACCCCATAAACTATATATATTCTTGATCAGCATGGATAGAGAAGTCGATATAGCCATGTCCGTCTGTCCGTCTGTCCGTCCGTCTGTCTGTGGAAACATAAAATACTCCTCCAATACAGAAGAGGTACTGCTAATTTTCAGTAAAATTGTTTGTTGATATCATGAGCAGTTTTCTAGTGAAAATGATCAAAATCAGTTAACGCGTTCAAAAGTTATGAGTGAAAATGTGGGAAGACCTCTAAAAATTTTGAAGCAAATTTTAAATTATTCTATTTATTTCATCATACATACATACGTACATTCAATGCTTATACTACACAAGAATATACGCAAGCAGGGATGGCTGTCAATATCCCTGAATTACCGTCCCCGATTCTAACACCTTTCAACTGACTATCGTTATCGCTTAAATACCGTTACCGATATTCTTGAAATAACGTTATCCGTAAATACCGTTACCTTAAAATACCGTTACCGAAATAATCTAACAAGATCTGAACAAAAAAAATTCTGTAAATAGATATATTTTCCCAAAGTATGATCATAAACTAGACAGTCATTTAAACTCGGGCATAATGCGGTTAAAAATTGTGGTGTGCATTAACATTACCTGTATAACTAAAATAACGTTATCCTTAAAATGCCGTTACCAAAATAATTGAAAAATCTTTTTCCCTAAAGTACAGTTACCAAAATATCTAAAATATCGTTACCGCTAAAATACCGTTAGCGAAATAAATAAAATACCGTTAACGCTAAAATACCGTTAACGCTAAAATCCCGTTACCGAAATAACTGAAGTATAGTTTCCCCTAAAATACCGTTACCGAAATACAAGAAAATAGCGTTACTACGACCAATAACCACATAGAATCGGTTACCATCCGTGGTCATGATCAACACTTAAAAAAAAAAAAAAAACACAAAATATTGTTGTTGTTTTTTTTGTTTTGTTTTGTATACAGTATGTATGCACGTGTGAATTAGTAGCAATCGCATGCAGAGTTGCCAGGTTTGACGATTTGTCGTCATTTTGATGATATTTAATACCCAAAATAACTAAATGACTATTTGACGACTTTTGCTTCCAAAATGATGATTTTTGACAATAATTTAATATGTCAGCAAGATCTACTTATTTATCATTCTCATAAAATCGCCGGCTCGATTATTAAATTTATATTATTTCGTTAAAAATTGAAAGCAAAAACATTGTTTTTTGATCGATAGCTAGCTTTTATATGCTAATATGATGTGAAATACAATTTTGCAAAAATGCAAATCCTAGAATTGAATAAAACTTAATCCAAACCGCATTTATTTTTTTATAAATTCATTACGGGTTTATCTTAATTTAGTTTCTGTGTTTATATGTTTAGAACATTTCTTTAAATTTTTATAAAATTTAATTGGAGTTAGATTTAAATAAAAATAAAAAAATTTAATTGGAGTTAGATTTAAATAAAAATAAAAAAATTTTCATGTTAAAACACAAGGCATGGACTTTTTTTGCGAAACAAACAGATCTCTAGCCCGAATATATTTCATGTTGAAAGATGATATATATACAACTTTAAATGAAACAAAATACATCCAAAAATAAATCCGGTGCTAAAAACAGGCCTAATAATATAAATAAAGTGCCAAAATTTAATAATTAAAATATAACATTAAGTTTGTTCGATAACATAAAAATTTGTACAAGTTTTTACTGGAAGGTGTTCGTTTAGACAAATACGCAGTAAAAACTGGTAAAAAGAGAGAGTAAAGTGACAGTTTGATGCCAAAGAACTTACAAGTTTTTACTGGATACATTTTTGCCAGAAAGAATTTGTAAGATGAAAAAAACATATGACTAAAAAATAAAAAAATATGCTTGTGTTTTTAGTAAACAAAAATTAAATTAAATTTTAATTGTTTATGGATTGAAAGTGAAAATGATTAAATAATTAACTATGGAAGAAGTTAAAAAACATTTAAATTATTTTTGGTCGATAATTTCAATTAACTTTTTCCTTTTCCATAATGACCAGTTGATTTTTTTTTAATATTTAAAACAAGCTGCTTTATCTAATTTAATAATTCCTACAAATTTTCTGTTCGTTTACTTTTTTTGTAAATTTGTCTTACTATTTGTAATTTTGTTACTGAGTAGTTTTTACTAAACTTTACAGGAAAAGTAATCGAACAGACTTATTGTTAAAGAATTTCCAAACTTTGTAAAAGAATTTAATATTTAAAAATTGTGCCACTGAAATGTTGTTCACAGAATTATGCAGATATAAGTGTTTAACAGTTCAAGTGGTAAATTAGTTTGATTTAAAGTTGTATTTATTTGATCTTTCAACATTATATTTTTGTTATTTTATTAATTAATAATCATATAATTACAAGTTATATACTATTACCCTAACCGATCACTAGCTACTATGGCCTTCGGCGCGTTGTAGCGAAAACAGATCAGTGCCTCTGGTGGGAATCGAACCCACGACCCCCGCACTGATTAGCCAGCACGCTACCAACTAGCCTACTGGGGCACACTGTTTCAACATTTTATAAATATGAATATCGTTGTAAAATATAATGATTTCCGAAGTTTAAACCAAAGAGAAGTGTCAAAAATCGTGTTATATTACAACGATAACACGTTAACATTTGAAATGTGAATAACATTATTGTATTTTATTTCTTATTAAAACTTTATCCCTCTACACTAGCTACTATGGCCTTCGGCGCGTTGTAGCGAAAACAGATCAGTGCCTCTGGTGGGAATCGAACCCACGACCGCCGCACTGATAAGTCAGCACGCTACCAACTAGCCTACTGGGGCACACTGTTTCAACATTTTATAAATATGAATATCGTTGTAAATATAATGATTTTCGAAGTTTAAACCAAACAGAAGTGTCAAAAATCGTGTTATATTACAACGATAACACGTTAACATTTGAAATGTGAATAACATTATTGTATTTTATTTTTTATTAAAACTTTATCCCTCTTCTAACAAATATATTTTATTTTGACGATTTTTCAAAATATGATGACGATTTTGACGATTTTTTCTAGAAAGTTTGTCGTTTTTATGCTTTGCAAACCTGCCAACACTGGCTATGAGTGCAAATGCGAGAAGCCCTCGAAAAATTGTTAAGCTAATTTATAAAGTATGCTTTTGTTTGCCATATACCAGGCTTGCCATATACCTTTTTTTGTTAACCCCAACAAATCAAAAAATCACCAATTAGAAAAAAGGTAGAACAAAATAGTTTAGTTAAAATTCTTTATTTATTTGACTGCATTAACCGGAGTTGCCAGACACATTAATCGTTATCAGATCAAAAAAATATCCAGGAACAAAATCCACGAATCCAACAATGTAAATTCATAACTTTTTTTCGTACACTATTTTTACTTATTTTCATTCTCAACCTTTAATAAATTTGCAAGGAAACTCTTACACTCTAATTACATTTATTAAAAACCCCATTAAATTTAAAGGACATTCACTTTCAGAACTTTTTTATTTAAAACATATAAGGTGCATACTTCATCTTAAAATCTTTTGATTATATGCATTTGTTTTCCTTAAAAGCCCTAATTTTTATTTGATACATACAAAAATAATCTAAATTAAAGTATTGATGTGTAAAAACCAATCGAATTTTGGGAAAATTCTTAGGGTTCTTATTCTAGGAGTCGTAAACGAGAATTGCACAAGCAACTGAGCTGAAAACAATAATTTGAAATACCAGTTTCTTTAATTTTTTGTGTCTCGAAAACATCCTAAACACTCGAAAGATTTTCTTTTATAATTTTTGACAAACACTTTCCGTTTTACTTATGTGATGTATAGTATAAACACATGTGTTGTAATGTAAACTGGCATTTCATAATTATTTCATTATGTATGTCTCCGCAAGCGTATTTTTGTTCCCTTAAATTTATCTAAAATTCTGATTATTCGAAACTGTTTTTATGCGTTTGTATTCATTGCATCTCTTCTTACGATCCAAAAATATATTTTAGTAACTTTCTTTCATTATTATATAGGCAAAGAGACAAACAACAGGCGAATTTTACAACAGTTTTTTTAACATCATAAGGGAACTATAAAAATATATATATTTTTCACTACACGTTCTTGTTTAGGTAATCAGAATAACCTTTGAATACCCACTGTTATAAGCATCCAGAATTTCAGATTCATTTTAGTAAACTTTAATTAAACATTTTTTCTTTTGTAACATCCCAAATACATTAATCAATCAGTCATATTTTGTTTTACTTATAAAAACAACATTATTTTTGTTATTTTTACAAAGAATATAGATATTAATATTGTTTGCACTTTCCCTGGTTTATGAAAACACCGAGATGGAGGGTATCCAAAAATTCGTCACAGCCGAATTTAATATTTTTTAATACCAAATTCGGCACATCGGACTTTAATGCTTCCACTTGTTTTTTTTTAAACACTCAGGAAATACTTCCTATATTTAGTGTGTTGCTTTCTTTGGAAAGGGATAGTATAGAGATGAAAGGTGGGGAAAGATGAAGGGCTTCAGACATGGCAACACTGTAATTGCGCGAGATGATAAGTCTTAGAACAGTTGTTGCTCGCCACCCGATGGAGAGTTGGCGAAATTTATTGAAGCTTTTTGGTTCATAGCCCTGATTCATTATTTTACTTCGGTGGGGTTAATTGCTATGGGAACACCGAAGGTGGACATTGCGATACGTATGAGGGATAGAAAAAACTCATACATATTATTTTGATGTTGCCGGCACCGGGGATCGAACCCGGGACCTTCTGTGTAAAAGTCCAACGCGCTAACCATTACACCACAACGCCCAGGTTGAAAATAATTATTTTTAGTTTTTGCCGCACTTTTAATTCAGCTTTTAATCTTTTAAATGTTTTTATTACTAAATGTATGCTTATTTTTGTTTGTTTACTTAATCTAATCATATGCTTTTGTTTTCTACTGGATTTTACTGGCAAAAATTTGTCCAGTAAAAATTTGCAGGTTTTTTTGCTAACAACTGTCACTTTACTCTCTTAGTAGATGCTCTCTTTTGCAAATTTATGTGTACGCGAACGCATTTCAGTAAAATCCAGTACAAATTTGTACAAATTTGTGCAAATTTTGGTGTAAACGAATGGACGTAATGTAATTCACATTTCCCGTGTTAACGTGTTAACGTTGTAATATAACACGATTTTTGACACTTCTCTTTGGTTTAAACTTCGAAAATCATTATATTTTACAACGATATTCATATTTATAAAATGTTGAAAGATCAAATAAATACAACAAATTTTACCACTTTAACTGTTAATCACTTAATTCTGTAAACAACATGAAGCACAACTTTTAAATATTAAATTCTTTGGAAATTCTTTAACAATAAGTCTGTTCGATTACTTTTCCAGTAAAGTTCAGTAAAAATTACACAGTAACAAAATTACAAAGAGTAAGACAAATTTACAAAAAAGTAAACGAACGGAAAATGTGTAGGAATTATTTAATTAGATAAAACACCTTGTTTTAAATATTAAAAAAAAACCATCTGGTCATTATGGAAAAGATAAAAGTTAATTGAAATTGTCGACCAAAAAGAATTTAAATGTTTTAAATGTTAATTCTTTAATATTTTTCACTTTAAATCCATAAACAATTATAATTATAATTTTATAATTTTTTTTGGTCTTCAAAGTTTAGTAACGTCATGATGCTTGTTAGGAAAAGACCTAACCACGTGGTTGAGTACTAAGAAGACAAGAATGGAGCAACATTGATTATTAATAGGTTTTTTGTTAAAGTTCTGCCTATTATATAGGCTCTAGCTTTTCTAAAACTTCGGGTTCTGATGAGATCTTTAGCCAGATCGAAATACTAGTATCAACCTAGCTAATATGTTTGATTTGCTTTATTTTTGTAAATATACGGAGGTTGAAAGCTCGTTATAAATTTAAAATAACATAAAAATAATCTCGATGTATATAAAAACAAAAAACTAATATAACTGTAAAAAATATTACTTGAGCCAGAGTACACACTAAAATTTTTTTATATAAATAGAACATTTTTGGTCTTCAAAGTTTAGTAACGTCATGATGCTTGTTAGGAAAAGACCTAACCACGTGGTTGAGTACTAAGAAGACAAGAATGGAGCAACATTGATTATTAATAGGTTTTTTTGTTAAAGTTCTGCCTATTATATAGGCTCTAGCTTTTCTAAAACTTCGGGTTCTGATGAGATCTTTAGCCAGATCGAAATACTAGTATCAACCTAGCTAATATGTTTGATTTGCTTTATTTTTGTAAATATACGGAGGTTGAAAGCTCGTTATAAATTTAAAATAACATAAAAATAATCTCGATGTATATAAAAACAAAAAACTAATATAACTGTAAAAAAATATTACTTGAGCCAGAGTACACACTAAAAATTTTTTATATAAATAGAACATTTTTGGTCTTCAAAGTTTAGTAACGTCATGATGCTTGTTAGGAAAAGACCTAACCACGTGGTTGAGTACTAAGAAGACAAGAATGGAGCAACATTGATTATTAATAGGTTTTTTGTTAAAGTTCTGCCTATTATATAGGCTCTAGCTTTTCTAAAACTTCGGGTTCTGATGAGATCTTTAGCCAGATCGAAATACTAGTATCAACCTAGCTAATATGTTTGATTTGCTTTATTTTTGTAAATATACGGAGGTTGAAAGCTCGTTATAAATTTAAAATAACATAAAAATAATCTCGATGTATATAAAAACAAAAAACTAATATAACTGTAAAAAATTATAATTTAATTTAATATTTGTTTTTGTTTACTAAAAATACAAGCATATTTTTTTAGTCATATGTTTTTTTCTTCTTACAAATTCTTACTGGCGAAAATGTATCCAGTAAAACTTGTAAGTTCTTTGGCATCAAACTGTCACTTTACTCTCTCTTTTTACCAGTTTTTACTGCGTATTTGTCTAAACGAACACCTTCCAGTAAAAACTTGTACAAATTTTTGTGTTATCGAACAAACTTAATATATATTTTTTATTTTTTATATTTTTTAATTATTAAATTTTGGCACTTTATTTATATTATTAGGCCTGTTTTTTAAGCACCGGATTTATTTTTGGATTTATTTTGTTTCATTTAAAGTTGTATATATTTTTTTATTTTTATTTAAATCGAACACCAATTAAATTTTATAAAAATGTAAAAAAGTGTTCTAAAAATATAAACACAGAAACTAAATTAAGCTAAACCCTTAATGAATTTATAAAACAATAAATCCGGTTTGGATTAAGTTTTATTTAATTCTAGTATTTTCATTTTTGCAAAATTGTATTTCACATCATATTAGCAAACAACGAATAGCTTTCGATAAAAAACAATGTTTTTTTTATTTTGAACTAAATAAATTTAATAATCGAGCCGGTGATTTTATGAGAATGATAAATAAATAGGTCTTGCTGACATATATATTCAACTGTTGTCAAAATATCGTCATTTTGGAAGCAAAAATCGTCCAATAGTCTTTTAGTTATTTTGGGTATTAAATATCGTCAACATGACGATAAATCGTCAAACCTGGCAGCACTGCATGCGATTGCTACTAATGCATACATACGTACCATTTATAAAAACCTACATATGTATATACAGGGTGGCTGATGAATATTACATTAAGAAAATCAAATAGCTTTTTTTCAATACATAAAAACATTTTTTTATTTTATCATTTGAAAAGCAATACATTTTTATTAAGTATTTTTAATGGCTTTTAAAAAACAATGTAATTAAAATGACTGACACGCCCGATGACGTTAAATGCAAGCGAAATTCCGTGCAAATTACAGAGAACATTTCAAGCTAAGAGGCAAGTCTACTGCGTTCCATTCGCTTCTTATTTGATTTTTTAAAGGAAAGAAATGAAAATTCTTAAGCAGAACTAGCCGTATTGACTGTATTGTGATACATATTTGAGCAAAAATATTCCTTGTCGAAACTCCAGAGGAGTGCCGCCTAATGTGCCCCTTAAGTTTGTTTAGGCGACAACGCCAGCCTTCAAAGCATTGTAGTGGCGCACAATTAAAATGTTAGTTTCATTACCCCATTCGTTCATTTTCCTTAAATTGAAAGACGAATCAATGAAACAAAAAAAAAAAAAATAGAACCGATTAATAACTCAGAAAAAAAGTTATTACGTCTTTGTTTTGTAGTGGTATTTATCTGCCACCCTGTATTACATAACAAATCAAAAAAACAACAACAATATTTTGTGGTTGTTTTTTGTTTTTGTACGTGTTGATTATGACCATGGATGGTAACCGATTCTATATGGTTATTGGTAACGGTAACTACTTTCTTTTATACCGGTAACGGTATTTTAGGGGTAACGATACTTCAGTTATTTCGGTAACGGGCTTTTAGCGTTAACGCTATTTTATTTATTTCTCTAGCGGTATTTTAGCGGTAACGTTATTTTAGATATTTCGGTAACGTTATGTTAGGCAAAAAGATTTTTCAGTTATTTTGGTAACGACATTTAAGGGTAACGTTATTTTAGTTATTCAGGTAATGTTAATGCACACCGATATTTTTAGCCCCATTATGCCCGAGTTTTAATGACTGGCTAGTTTATGATCATACTTTGAGAAAATATATATATTTACAGAAGTTTTTTTTTCAGATCTTGTTAGATTATTTCGGTAACGGTATTTTAAGGTATTAATATTTTAATTATATCAGTAACGGTATTTTATGGATAACGGTATTTCAATTATATCGGTAACGGTATTTTAGGGATAACGATAGTCAGTTGAAAGGTGTTAGAATCCCAAACAGTATTTTAACGATAGTGACAGCCATCGCTGATTGCGTATATTCTTGTGTACAAGCATTGAATGTACGTATGTATGATGAAATAAATAAAATAATTTAAAATTTGCTTCAAAATTTTTAGAGGTCTTCACATTTATATACTCATAACATTTGAACGCGTTAACCGATTTTGATCATTTTCACTAGAAAACTGCTCATGATATCAACAAACAATTTGTATTCGCGGAGTATTTTGTATTTCCCCAGACAGACGGACGGACGGACAGACGGAGATGGCTATATTGACTTCTCTATTCATGCTGATCAAGAATATATATAGTTTATGGGGTCCCACATTTTTTTTAAAAGAATTACAAACATTTGACAAATTGAATATACCCTCCGCACTATGGGATGGAGGGAATAAAAATTGAGAGAAAGTTTTATTTTTGTTTATTTTTGTAAAATTTACTGTTCAAATAATGAATTTTACATGAAAAATTACTTTTTAGGTGCTATCGTTGGCATTACCCAGGGATAACAGCGTGGAGGTGATAGAATAAAATTTATTGGCTTAATGGTTTTCTCTCCAGTCCCTCCAAATCCCGGCTTCGCTGAGGAAAGTTCTTCTGATTGACAGACCATCGGCCGGGCGTAGTGGTTTTCTCATATGTGATAGATAGTTTAGTGGCTTCGCTGAGGAACGTTTTTCTGAGGGGTTTTCTCATATGTAATAGGCAATTTAGTGGCTTCGCTGTGTGAAGTTTTTCTGCGTGAAATGCCTTCGGCCGGACTCCGGGATTTCTTCTATGTGATAGGCTGTTTAGGTGTTTTCTCCAATTGATACGCAGTATAGCGGCTTTGCTGGGTAAAGTTTATCTATTTTGAGATTTTATTTAACAAATTTATTTCGTTGTAAATTCGATGTATTTGTAAGTGTTTTCAAAAATAGCGCTGCATGCAGAATTTGTAAACGGATGACGAGGGCGCTATGTATCATAGATCTTAACAATAATATCATTTTTGAACTCTTGAGGAAATTTCGTTTCATTGAAATTTCCTTGTATGTTACTACTCGTATCGGTTATTATGCTCTAGGAGCCCCACGGGTTGAGGCCCGCTTAACGAAAATAGAAAATAAAAATCTTTTTTAATTTTGGAGGGGACCACCTACTTTTGTTTTTTGGAGAACGCCCAATAAAGTGCAGTTTAGCTGAAAGTCCTTTTATTTTTTTAACTGAATTATATTTTATAAAATATACATAACTATAGGGAAAGTTAAACTTGAAAAATCAAGAACTTTTTGCATGCAGTTTGGGTCGCAAAGGTATAACGGGCCTCTTGCGTCAACTGAGACTGAATTAAAACTTTTTTTGTTATGTTTTTATTTTTAATAAAATTAAGAACTTGTTACATATTTTTTTAATTTTTAGTTCATATTTTAAGATTTTTATTGCATATTATAGGCGCATAAAAGACACTGTTTCAGTGCTTGAATTTCCTGTCTTAAATTGTACAAGATTTGGTTTTTAACACGAAAGTTTTCAAAAATTTAGAGCTGAGCCCTTTTTGAAATTGATGATTTAATAACCATGCTATGTATGTAAGTTTTTTTAATTTCCGGTATAATTAGTTTTAAAATAATATGATAATCCTTATATTGCGGACCAAAAACAAATTTTTAAATGGCTCGGACCAAAATCAACCTTCAAAATCAATGAACAATTCATTTTTTTAATTGGTTAAAGTATTTATTAAAAAGCGTCTTATTTTTGTCGGTTTTGAGGCTTGAAAACCCGCGGTTTCGGTTAAAACCGAACAGTAAACTACTTTTCATTATATGCTTAATTTTGTAAGGTCATTTTAGTAACTTTTTACTATTTTTTCAATCTTTAAAGCACCACATTTCTACTCCAAGGACCTTATTAATGTGTTTGATGTCATGCTGTGTAATAAAAAAAATTTAGTTTTTCAATTCTAGAGGGGGACACACTATTTTTTATTTTTTTTTGAGGGTTCTACTTCAGCAAAAAAAAAAAACCGGTACAAAAACCTTAACCAACTAAATTAATTTGGAGGAACTTATTTTGTTTTCAAAGTGAGATGTTGCAAAACCTAGGCGGTTATCGGGAGATCTTAAGCAAAAATCATACATTTTAAATTTGTATATGTACACTCAGGGAACTTCTGAAAATATTTATAGTTGTTTGAGTTGTAATACAGTATTTTTATTTTTGAATGAAAAAAATAGTAATTTGTAGAAGAAATATCCTTCGTGACTACTTATGTAGTTCATTAAAAAAAACCACATCAAATTACTGTATTATAATTTTACATTCATTTCATACAGTTGTTTTTTTTTTTATTCAAAAAAATAAAATAAATAAAAGTTTGTTTATTTTTTACTACACATGTGGATTCATTTCCCATACAATTGTGGTTCATTTTTTACTGAAATGTACAGCTACGTGGAACTAATGAAGGACACGATGCTAACATGTAACTGCATATTGTGCCAGATAAATTAATATTAATAAAACCGTGAGCCATATTTTAAAATAAGATTGATATCAGTCGTGCACATAATTAAGGACACACTTTAAATTTGATAAAAAACATGTATTTATTAAAAAAAAGTCAATATTTTGTTGCGAAACCATTGTTATCAATAACCGCTTGACATCTGTGTGGCATCGAGCTCACCAAGTTTTCACATACACTACTTGGAATGTCTTCCCAAGCTTTCTTTGTTTCGGTGTAGAGATTATCAAAATTGCTTATTTTTAAAGAGCTTACTTTGGTCTTTACAACTTGCCATAGGTTCTCAATCGAGTTGAGATCAGGACTGCATGAAGGCCATTCAAGAACAGTAACCGAATTGTTTAAAATCCATTGCCTCACGTAATGAGCAGTATGCTTCGGATCATTATCTTGTTGAAATATCCATGTTACTGGCATATTTTCGTCAGCATACGGCATCGTTGTATCGTTAAGGATTCTTGCATACGGACACTTATCACTTTTTTGCAAACTCTAGTCTCTTCTTTCGGTTACGCTTATACAATAGAGGCTTCTTTCGGGAAATTCTTCCAAATAGTCCAGCATCTCGCAATCTACGTTTTACTGTGTCTACAGATGGTTTTGCCTCATTTTCGCCAAAGATTGCCATCCAAATCTCATTTGCTGATTTATGCGGATTTTTTTTGGACTCGCGTACAATTAGTGCATCTTCACGAGCAGTTGTAATTCGGCATCTTTGTTTACGGGCCACCTTTTTTGTAGTCGAATGCTTTCTGAAATATTGCACCGCTTCGAAAACCATGGTTTTAGACACTTTTAAGACGGTTGCGATTTCCCGGTAAGTGCTTCTATCCTGATGCATTTGTACAATAATCTTTCGAGTACTGACATCACAGGATTTGTTTTTACCCATTTCAATCAAGTAGTAAATGCTTTTCAGATACTGAAAAAATACTCAATGTAATCACAATTAATCGAATGTAACATTTAAAACTTACCTGAATGTAAAATTTTAAAAAAATTATCAATGTACTTAATTTAGTGCACGATTAATTTATTTCACATATTATGGAAAACAATATAAAGAAAAAATAACGGTAAAAATAGTGTTACCATTGATGAATTTTAAATGAACAGAGTTGGATTAACTGAACAGTGTCAAATTTTAGCGGTTTATTTAATGAAGATTACCTTTAACATGACGATTTAAATATTAAATACTACTGTCCTTAATTAGGTGCACGTAGCTGTAAGTCGGCCTTTCTTTATTTTTTTTTTTTTTTTTTTTTTTATTTATTTATTTAAGTCTACGGGATAGATCCCTACAGACATTTTTCTTAAAAATAATAAATTACAATAGTGTTTTAAATCTACGTATTTAGGAACAATATTATATTGCGTTTAATTACGTTAATATTTGTGGAAAAATCTATTAAATTATAAAATGTATTAAAGTCGTCGCATAATCTTCTAAATGGATCAGCATTAGCATAGTTTACGCGAAAGTAATCAATATATAATGGACTGAAGTAACGTGTTGGACGTTGAGGAACGTTAAATGTAAGACTATTCACCAAGTGAAATTTCATTTGTTTTTTACTACATTTGCAGTGGTCTTTACATACATGGTATTCTAAGTGTAGTGCACAAGAGGAAGAACCATAAAATAAGAGAAGTAAAATTTTTATTAAGAACATCTTTTTTCAAATTTGTGCAAGATTTACGAATTCAAATTTTTGTTTCGATCGGAGTTATGCGGCTGCACCCCTGCTCCATTTTGAAATAAAACGCCGCCAGGATCAAGCTCTATGTGCATGACCATAGATGTAGAGTGTCACCAGTTACAAGTTTTATATTAGGGGCCCCAAAAATTTTGTTTTGAATTATTGACCAGGCTACCCCCTGGAAATATTTATTTGGGTGTAAAATTACGTCTCCCAAAAATTATGATAAACAAATATTGCGAACACCTGCCGCATATGCACTGAAGTTTGAATAACAAATTACAAGACTTTTTGTAAATTTTCACAAAACTTTTGCCATTTGAAATCGAGTTTAAATTAAAAACATTAAATAATCGAGACTCGGAGTGAATTGTCTTTGTAATAAAGCAATAAAAACTTAAATTAATTAAAAACATCCGAGTTTATTACAACTTCCTCCCCTCAACTGATGTGTTGCAGAACACCTAATCCAAACATTCAAGCCCAATATTAGAATTTATTAAAATTATCTACTACAAAAACCTTTTTGTATTCTATAATTCTAAGGAAACTAAAATAAAAAGTATTTTTCATCTTGTGTTTTGCTAGCTCATTTTAAACTATTGCTAAAGGGGTCAACATTTTTAAACACTGTTTTCAAATCTCCATTTTTAAAGTTTTAAAATATTTTTAAAATAAATTTTAGAAAATCATTGATAGGAATTTAGGGTTCTATTAGGCACATATTCAGGATAAAAACCTGAAAAATTGTACGAATAGAGAAAAATTTAGCTATTTGCCAACTGGAATTCGGTTGTTACGACTGAAATCGGTTGGAACAAATGGAAATTGGCTTTCGCAATGAAATTCGGTTAATAGAATTGAAATTTAGTTACAACAACCAAAATATTCCGAAATCACATTTGATTATGGTTGTACTAATAGAATTTATTGGTTTGTAGCAGCCAAACTACACTTTTCAATTCAGTTGGCACTTTATTTTTCTGTGTGTAGGAATTCATTATTTACCTTTGCTAGGGCAGCGATTTTATTTCAGCGGATTTCGAGAAAACAGCGACTTTAGTCACTTTTTTGGCTTTCAGGAAATGTTCTAATATTTGTTATTGATTTAATTCCAGAACATTAACACTTAAGTGCTTTTGGGGTCTATAGGACCCCAATTTTTAATTTTTTTTTGAGAAAAACATACAAAAAGTCATATTTTTCCCTTGTAATCCGTTTTTGAAACTTCAGCGGCGATGCGGCACGTCTTCCCGATATCCTATTATCCTAATTATTTGGGGGACTTAGTTTTACACCAAAATAAATATTTCTGGGGGGTAGCCCGGTCAAAAACTCAAATATTTTTTCTCCATACATGCTTGCAGAGCACCCTATTGTATATAGATACTATTGGTTGTTGTTTAGTTATGTTCTAAAAAATCTAAAACTGTATGGTTCGATGCCAACACTGGTCTTCAGTTGCGTCTTTTTGAATCCTTGTCATTATTAAAGTTGTTGTATAGTTACTATCTAGTTACAGACATACATACAAATGTACATATTTTAAGTGGAGGGAGATATAATAATGTCCTGTTGCGACGCGATAGACGACATTTCTTCGTTTCGTTTGGTCATCCTTATGTACGAATACATGCTGTTTAGCAACTTTGCATACGGTTTTTATCCTTTTGTTTTTTCTATTTTCTTGTAGATTTTATTTTGTTTTATTTGCTCTACATACAAACTCTTCTGTATCTTTTTGCAGATAAGTATCGTTGTCGTTTAGCAAGTGTCCGTCTTAGAATAACAAACATACTAACGTAATTAGGGTGGATCGATTTCAAAGTATGATAAAATTTCGAGAAAGCGAGTATTCTTTCAATTAAGTGTGCATATGGTTACAGTTATCCTGCATATGTAGATGTAGTATTCATTATAACATTCCGTTTAATCCATGTCGGAATATTGGTCGGAGACCAAACAAATCAGGTACACTGATAATAAACCATGCATAAAAATACGAAAAAAATGTCAAAATAACAATATCTTTCGTAAAATAAACGAATATTTTTGATTTGTTACGAAAGTTTCGTGAGGCGCTTAAGAAAATCTAAGACGATGTAGTCCTAGTCTATCTGGCTGTTGAAACACAGATGGTGAAGGCAGATATAGAGCTTAAATTTGTCTGGAAGTAGTCTTATTTACCGACACTTTTTGGGACTGAAAATCATTTTTTAAAAGACAAATAAATAGGGTATTAATTAGCAAGTCAACTATTTTGTGAATTTCCGTTTTATATATTATTACATCCGAAAAATTAGAATATCTAATTGTATCATATTAGATCTAATCTGATACAATTAGAGGTTATTTGATACAATTTAGATTTAATTTAATAAAATTATATATTGTTTGATACAATTTTATACGAAGTTTGTTCTCATCCAAATGTATCAAGTTATATATAATGTGATACACTTATATCCAGTAAGATACAATTGTTTACTAATATATGCAGTTGCATGTGACATATGTTAAGACATATAGATCGATATGTTATTATATATTTTTACACATTGCACTATATGAAATATAATATGAAGAAAGATATAATTATATATTTGAGATATACTTTTGTATGATTTTATATGAATATATGTTTTGCAATACATAATTAGAAATAACTTCATACTTGGGTAAACAAAAAAAAAATTTTTTTTTTGAATACACTACTCAACAATTGAACATGTATGTGCATGAACTTTCGGTCCCCGGTGATCATACATATAAATATCACCTTAATTTTCATTAATGTACACATATGAACATATACGGCCGCTCATATGAATTATTAACGCATTTATGAACACATATGAATCATGCATAGATGCATGTGGGCATGTATGAATCATGTCTGTGCTCATGTATGAATCCATATATATCGATTTTTAACAGGCCAATGATAAAATTTTTAAACATGCATAAAATTTATAAAGAAAAAAGTAAAAAAAAAATGATTTTGCTATAAAATTTCGAAAAATTAAGCAAATTTAAATAATTTAGGCTGGTATGCATAAATATTTATTAATTTTGTGTTAAAGTATACAAATTGTTAAAGTACACATTATCACACTTCGAATACTCTGTAGGTTAAGACCACAGCAAATGCAGTTAAAAATAAATAAAATTTCACTTGAGAAAGCAACGACTTACATTTCAGAAAATTAAACTAATATTGTAATTTTTTTTAGTGTTTTAAAAACAAACCACAATTGCAGTAAAAATTAACCACATATATAGTAAAAAATAAACATGGCTAAATGGGCTCAGAAATTAATTAAAAATGAGCTTAAAAAAATATTAGTAAAAATTAGAATTTTTATTTGAAAGTGGTGCATCCGAAAGAGCCTTCTTTTTAGAGTCAAATATGACTCAGAAAAATGAATGTGTCAACAAAAATGTCCCTCATAAATTAGTATTTTTGAGTCAAAAAACTTAATAAAATACTCTTTTAGATTGGAGCCTTTTCGGAGAAATTTTTGAGACCAAACAAATTTAATTTTTGAGTTTGTTGTGATTATATTGTGATTAGTTTCAATAATTTTCTTTGCTCAAAAACTACTACTTTTTTAGAATTTTGGATTGTTCAAAATCAGTCGTATTCCCCAATTTTTTGTGTCATTTCTGATTCAGTTTTTTTGAGACAATAACACAGTGCAACATTTTTGAAGTAATCGAGTGCAAACTCCTTCTCGTGGAAATTACACAGTAGAACACATAAAATGCAAACTCCTTCCTGTTTAAGGTTTTTCGAAGTACTTATCGAAACTAACAAACCCCTATTTGGATATTGCTACTTTAGCTGATATTCGTTTTTTATAGCCTCGTATATTTTGGCTAAGATCATGCAATTATTCTACAATTCCAATTTTGTTTCCTGTCTTCGGAACAATTGTAGTTACAGACTAGTAGAAACAACAAAATAACCCGAAAAAACTGCATCTGGTGAATCAAAATTGCTAAAATGTCCAAACATATTAATTTTTTATCCTTTTCCACCATTCTTTGGCCCATAGCTGCCAAACTTTGGGAAATTCAGTAAAGCAATCTTCATCATAATTCTTCAAAACATTATTATACTGGAAAATGTTTTTTTTCACATTTTCCAGCTGTATTTTACAACAAAAATTCGGGAAATGGATGAAAAATATAGCAAAAGTAAAAAAGAAGATGAATTAATCAATATCCATTGAAGTTGATACTCACGGTAAAGCCTATGAAGTTGATGCTCTTGGTTTATTCGCTGTCCATGATCTGAATCATCCTCATCATCTGAGCTTAATTGCACATTCAATGGCATATCTCTTTCGGCGTGTCCTTTAAATCTACCGCCCTTCGCGACTAGTTTTAATTTTGTCATTGCTGAGTTTTGGAAAGATGTTTTTCAAACAGTTAAAAACTTCCTCATTTAACGGCCATTTCGATGAATATCTTAGCAATTTCCAATTTTATATGCAGTGGCGACAGCAATATATCATTAATATCCTTTATTAAAGGTTTATTTACCAATTTTAACCGTTTTTCGTTTTCGGGAGCTTTTTTTCTCCAGTCGTTACACTGATAGTGTTTGACTTTGCTTCGGGAATCCCAATCACAACTGAAACAAAATAATTTCGGAAAAACCGGCTTTTGAAATAACACCTTGCAATATGTTCACAATTATCAGGTCACAGTAAATATTCCATCTATGTTCATTATATTTGATTCAATATATTATCGAATGTTTCATAAGATTCCTTAATATTTGTGCCTAATGCTAATAGAACAGATTTGTATTTGTTTTGTGCAACAACACAAACTTGAAACTGAGCCGTCAGTGAATTATCGTCAGTAGCCAGTGTTATATTCCATTCCCAATTTATTCACTAAACCTTTGATGTCATTGCACTAAGTGAACGTATTTTTATCGTCAACGGTATATAAATTCTGAAATTCTGCTTGGAGTTTACGGCATGCCGTGGCGCTGAACGTGTGTAACGTGTGACTTTTCTGCGCTTCAAAAACAGATTAAAAAATTTCGAATTCCGTTGAGATAATCCCAACTTAGCCATAATGTATAGTAATCCATTTCCGTTTGTGTTAGCGGTTTTGGTTAATCTTCTTCTACATTGGGAGCATAATCGGGATCTTGCAAATTGGATGCTTTTTCCATTATTATAATGTTCTGAAGAATTATTAATTATATTGTAAGGAATATTATTTCTAAATATTAATTTTCAGAATTTCCCACAGTTTGGCAGCTATAGGCCAAAAATTATGATAAAAGATAGAACAAGTGAACATTATCGAAATTTTAGAAATATTGAGTCACTAGATCCAGTTTTTTCGGGTTAGTTTGTGTTACACTGTTTTCTCCTCGTCTATAGATACAATTGTGCAGAAGACAGGAAAACAAAATTCCAATTGCTTTCCGAGATATAGCCGTGAGAATAACTGCATGTTTTTCTAAAAACTTAAGTTGTTCATAATACAGTAATTTAATGTGTTTTTTTTTTAAATGAACTACAAGTGTAGTAAAGATTAAATTTCGTCTACAAATGACTCTTGTTTTTAATAAAAAATAAAGACACTATAGTTATTACAACTCAAACAACTCCAAATATTCACAGCAGAAGTTCTCTGATTGGACTCACAAACCTTTATTCAAAATTGTCATTTATAACAAACAGTCACAAACTGAGAAAAAGTCGATTTGGTTTGAACGTCGATACATAATTTTAATAGATTTTGTCTCGGTAATTCCAAATTCACTTTACAAATTTTTCCATCCAGAAACACTTTTGAGAAAACGCGAAAAATAGCGTTTTTAACCATTTTTGAAGTTGTGTACATACCACAAAACCAAATTTACAACAAACTTTGTGAAGAATTTTTTTGTGTTCATGCCACGGTTTGAAAGCGAGAAAGCGTTAAAATTCGAATTTCGTAAAATTTCAAAACATAAATATTTTAAAATGAACACAATTTTTATAAATCTTGAACACATATTTATGTTGACTAGAAACCGTTAATACTTAACGCAAAGTAAGATTAAAGCTTAAACTTATCAAAAAAGATATAATTTTGGTCGAAGGACATACAGGATTCCAATAGCATACCTGTAAAGGAAATCGTCTTAGCTTGAAAACTTATGGACAGATTTTTATCAACTTCGGCACAAAGATTATATTTAATAGTATTAGCAGAGTTTAATCAACATATGTGGAAGTTTAGGTGCGTTTTCGCAATTTCGCTTTTTTCCAAAAACGCCGTTTCTTCTTAAGAAAAATCTGTATTTTGGGACTGTATATATATTTTGGTAATAATTTATGTCTAAACTTATTCATTTTTATGGATTAATTTTTGATAATAGCTTTAAAGCCATTTTGGACCATATCGCCTAAATTAGACAACGAAAAAATTTTTTGTATAAAACATATTGTTTATTTTTTGTGCCGAACAAGTGGTATAAATTTCATTGCAAAGAAGCTTATGCCGGTTTGAGGGTTAATAAAACAGTTTAAAACTGTTTTTGTGAGTAAGGCAGCTTTTTAACTATTTTATTGCGTAGCCAAAGTTAAAAAAAGACCTTCGTGTGTTTCGTCGACAAAAACAGCAAAGACGTATATATGTGAAGCGCAGCCATTTTGTTAACAAGAAATTATGAAAATGAATCTTTTTGGATTAAACACATTTTTTTGGATTTAAATTTACTAATGTTGAAAACAATTGATTTATTAATTTTGTAATTATATAAAGATAACTATTTAAATTTTTTCTGATGGTTATTCATATTAAAAATTGAGAGCCTATAAAAAATTGATAACAAAATCCATTATTTTGTGTAGTATTCCTCGAAAAAAGGCACAACTCACATTTTAGCAAAAAAACCTTATTATGAATATATATATTTTTTTGAGCATATACCACATTTTCGTGATGGAGTTTTCTTTAAATCTCAAAAAAAAAAGAAAAAAATTCAGTCATTTCAAAATTCACTGAATTGTTCTAATAAGTACGGACTGCAATTTGGACGCATATTTAAGTCTTATGCAACAGAATAGGTGATTTAAAAAAAAATTTAAATAATTCATGGACGATGCTTTCAAATTAATCAAATTGTTGTACAAATATAGAAAAGATTCATTACATTTTTTTAACAAAAACTATTCAGAAGTCAGTACGATTTGCAATAAGGACATATATATGTGTCTTACGCAATAGAATAGAGGTTTAATAAAAATGCTAATAAATCTTGAATGCTGCTTCTCAAATAATAATTTTGTTGTACAAATATAGAAAATAGCTAAACAAATTAGATGCATACATTTTTTTTTTATAAATATACTTTTGTCACCCGTAAGTTTGCTTTGCAATTTTAGCGTATATATACGTCTTAAACAACAGAATATGGTTTTGATGAAAATGCTAATAAATCCTAAATGCAGGCACTTATGCCATTTATTTATTGTTAGCAATTATAAAGCTGCACACAGTATCTGAATCATTAGCGTATTGTAGAACTTATTTGCGCTGGACGTAAATATACGTCTTCCGCAACAGGATAGAGTTACGATAAAACGTATGTATACATCTTACGCAGCAAAAGGTTTAAGAGTTTTACAGTAGTCAAATATTTTTTTAATTGTCTTAGAATTGAAAAACAATATGAATAAAATCCATTTGGCACAAAAAAATATTGACAGTTTTCTCAATAGGGAATTTATACAAATTTTCCTTATCCCAGATATTTTTACCCTTGCTTCCAAACTTTGTTTAATATTGACATAGAAATAAATCTAAATATTAGATACAATGTTCATAACTAGGTCACCAGAAATAAGCTAGAGCTATATTTTTCAATTAAATCGATTTGTTTAAAAAGCTGTCAATTAAAAATTAATTGAATTAATTAAGAATTTGCTCAAATTCGGAACTTGCTTGATGTTTTTGTAATGTGTGTTGTTTTTTTGTAATATTTATGTATGTAGTTGCTTTTTATAAACGTTTATGCATTAGTAATAAATAATTTAGATCCATTTTAATTAGATTTTATTAATTCTCATTCGGTTTATTACTTTGTTAAGTTAAATAATTTAATTTCAGTGGTTTAAATGTGAATATTTATTTATTCTAAAAAATTATCATTAAATTGATAATGTAATTTTTTAAGTTAAATTTGGTCTAAGAAGAATACAACTATTATTTAAACAAAAAATGTTAAAAATAAATTAAAAATTATTTTAAAAAATACTTTGGTTCTAACAGAAGCGCTTCTTTTTGTAAAAAAAGAATTCAATAAAAATTTTTTAGTTCTCTCAACTTTTCAATAGAAAGAAAAACCTAATTTCTGTGTGAAATTGTTCACATAGGTATAAATAAAACTGCTAACTAAATGAGAATTACATGCCGCTTTAAATTCAATGTTATAAAAATCAAGATATAAAAAATCTTTGGTATGGCAATAACACTTCATCCAATTGATATTGATCACTTTTTAATCAAATGAGTTACTATTTAACTGAAAAATAATTCAATTAAAGAGCTATACATTTTTAATTGAATTAGCAACTTTCGCTGTTTGCGGAATTTCAGAAATTGAAGTTATTGAAGCGGTGGTTTTCGGGAGCGAAATGGCTTTTTATTTGTTTGTGTTATTTAGACTAAAAAGAAATTATAAAAAATTGATCGGGAAATTATAAAAATTTAAGAAATAAATGTTATAGCTTAATTTTTTATATATGCTTATTTTGTTAAAACTAGCTACTTTATGACTTCTTTCTTTAAAAATTAAGCATATTTCAGCTTATTTTTTTAAATAGTTTTTATTTGTTGCTATTTTTCAGCAATAGGTATTTAGAAATATTTTTTTAATTGAGAGTTGAGAATTAAATGTTACATGTTGTTGGTTTATCAAAAAATATTTTGATAAACCAATTTAAACTTTAGAGTTTAAGAAACCCTTTTGTACATTGTTTGTCTGACGAAGTTCGAAAGACCAAATTTTATTTGTAAAAACGATTTAAAAAAAAAAGTTGTGAAGTTTAATTGTTTATTTTTTAACGGCATATTTTGCTATTTAAAGGTTTATTTTACTGATTTTAACCCTCTAACCGGCAAGACCGTAAAAATGATCGGATCAAGCCAATATTTTTTTTCAATTAGATATAGTCAAAAGAAACTTAAAGTTTTAATTTTCAGGTAAATACAACATACGTCTTAAGACGGTCTTGCCGTTTAGAGGGTTAACGCTTTTTTATGCGCTTACAACATTGGTGTATATTGCTTACTGGCACCCTCGAATATGGGAATTTATATTATTTTTTATTAGTTTTTTTCGAAATTACAACAACATAGTATAGATTTTTGCATTGGTGTTGTTGTACTATAATATGAAAACAATGGTAGAATTTTCCTTCGTACTGTTAATGAATGTCTTTCATTAAGTTGGATTCATTGATTTAATGAAAATTTTTATTAAATTAATGAAAAATGCATTAAGTTAATGACATTTTCATAAAATGGTTTTGGTTGATCCTTAAAATATGCAATAATTTTTATATAATTTGTTTTTGCACACAAAACATTTAGTTTCATTAGATTTCAACAGGAGTCGCCTCAACTATTGGAACATTTTGTCTTTGAAATCGTTTGGGTTTTTATTAAAAATTTGTTTGGAATTTAAAAAGTAAATACAAATACTTAAAAAAAAATACTAGTTTTAGCTGTTGTATAAAAATGTGGTATACAAATTAGATTAAAACCGTTTTCAAAAACATTGCGCATATAAAATAAGGCTTGCAGTGCTTGTTAAGTGGTAAATTTCTTTAAATCGGCCAGGGGACCAGTTCATTAAATATTATTGACATTATTTAACCCACATCAATGGCAAATTATACTAGTTTCATAATATATCATACTTTCAGCAGTCCCGGGATATGTTCTTTATGGGGCAATTCGCTCCTAATTGCCCGTAGGTTAGTTGATTTTCCAATAAAATTTAAAAATATTTTTGTTTAAAAATCGATGGTAATCTTTTGTAAAATATTCAAAAAAATAACTCCGACATACAATAGACTTTTGCATGTGATCTTGAATGCTTTAGAATGGTTCCCGAAAAGGCAATAAATCTCTGTATACTAAAAATTTATATTTTTTTTTTTTATTTGACCACCCCTATATTGCCTGCAATTTATAAAAAACATATTTTTTTCGACATTTGGTTCCATCACTCAGGGAACTTCTGCTTTAAAAATATGTAGTTGTTTGGGTTGTAATACAGTTGCTTAATTTTTAATGTAAATGTCAGTCGTGTGTAGAACAAATTAAATTTTTTACTTACCTTGTAGTTCATTTAAAAAAACAAACCGCATCAAATGACTGTTTTATGGTTTTAAATCCATTTTGTACAGGCGCTTTTGTTGTATAAAACAATTAAAATAACAAATGGTTGTTAATTTTTGGATGGTGGTTAATTTTTACTACAATTGTGGTTAATTTTTTGAACATTAAAATACAAATGACAATGTTAGTTGAATTTACTGAAATGAAAGTCGTCCTTTCTTTAAGTGAAATTTCATTTGTTTTTAACTACATTTGCAGTGGTATTTACCTACATAGTATTCTAAGTGATGGGACAATAATTAAGTACACACAATTACGTTCCAAAAAATATGTAATTATTTTATTTCGATTTTCGCTCATATTGGAAAAACTGTTAAAAAATACCCAACTTCAAGAGAAGATGAAAATTAAATTCGAACAAACTTCAAAAATCCTTTGGCGTTGTTGTTAATTTAATAGTCAGCTTTCATTTCGCATTGGAACCATTGAAGCTGATTATGCTAATGAGTGAAATAATTTTGTGAGTGGTACTGGCAAAATATTTGCTTTGCAAACATAATAGTGCTTTTCTAGTACACAATTAGTTGTACCTTTCTTATACGGTATGTTTTACAAAAATAGCAGTGACTTTTTGTACAGTTGACAATTTCTGCCTGGGTATTCAAAACTAGGTTTATATTAAAACTTTTCCATAAGCAACTCCATCCCATTGTCAAAATTTCACCAAAATACAAAGTCAATCCACCCTAATGCGTGCGGTGTAGGTATGTGTATGTGTATGGGTTTGAGTGAATGTGTTTTTTGTTGTTATTTTAATATTGTTATGTATGTTTGGATCTGTTCAATGTTGTCGTCTTTGGCTTGTTGTATGTATATTTGCTTCAATATAAATGCTGCGTGTAGGATTCTAATGTCCATCTAAATTTTATTTTAAAATTGAGAAAAAGAAAACGAATCCTTACATATACCACCACACACTCAGTTGAATCGAAGTCATTGTAAAAGATGAAGGTAGATAGATGTTTATGCATGTACGGATGTTTGTATGGTATGTGTTTGCACATATTCAAGAATATTATTTGTACAAAACATCACTCCTAATGTTTTACTGCATGTATATTTTTGCATTTTCTTCTCATTTGCAGATTTCTTCCTTTTCGTCCTTCTAGTTTTAGTTCGTTGTTTTTTAGTCTGAAGTTTCATGCTAATAATCTTTTTGTTTAATTCACATATTTTTCTTGACAACGGCAGGATGTTATTTACTTTCGTTTTGCCATCTTAAAACAACACGATTAGGTTTCTGAATCTATGTACAACTATATATTGCACTATTCCACATGTTTTAAAACTGTATACTTCTACAGTACGACCTTTATCGTGTGTATGTGTATAGATTTAAAATTTATGACACCTGCCTTAGAATCTCGGTAAACCTCGAACATTTTCCAAAAACAAAATTATTAGTTTTTCTTTATACAAATTTATCTATTGTCAACTAAGTACGTTTGCATACGATAACATTTCATGGAAATTTCTATTTATTTTTGTGGGCGGAATATGATTGACGAAATAAAACATAATTCGTAAATTAAAAATTGTTGAGTTGTTGTTTTGTCAGGGCGTCAAATAATCATAGCGATTTCTAATCTCATTTTCACCATTCACCTCAATGTTTTTAACTCATTTTCTTCCAGTGCAGATGGGGATAATTTTTGGATATTTTTGTAAATTTTAAAGAAATTTTCCTGATTTTTTGAAGGTGAACAGGAACTCCGAGAGGTTAGAAATTAAAACATACAAATTTTTACTTTTTATTGTGTCATATTTTCGCAAAACCGTATAATTCACTACTCAAGATTTCCAAGGTATTTAAAAAAAATTATTCGTGGATCAAATTATCACAAATTATTTACTTTTGATGATCTTAAATGTAAAAATTCAGAATTTTCCAAATTAAACCTTCTTTAACTTCAGTAAAAGTATGGGTGTGAAATTCGGAATTTTTAATCTTTAGGTCATCAAAATGACCGTTAAACAAACAATTTTTAAAACGAATAAAATATGAAAAAAATTGTCAAACACTTATATAAAATTTAAAAATTTCGCTATTTTACAATTTTTTGGATTTTTAATTTTCGAGCGCCCGTGTAAATTTTTGTTAAGATTTTCTGCCCTTAAAAAGTATTGAATTTGTTGTTTTTAAAGTTATTTTAAAACCTTTTACACGTTTGCTTTCCTCCTGTCTTTTGAATTACAATTATATTGAATTTAACATTTTATTTTATTAAATATTCTAGCGTTTATTGCTTTTTCCCACCGAAACATTTAAACTTCTATAAATCCAAAATTCGTAGAAATTTTTACGGATTTTTGTTACATAAAATACCCCTCTAACCATTTTAATTTAACCATGATCGTGTTATTTTAAAGTTATTTTGGGTCGTATAATATTTTATATTTTTACAACCTGTTTGGGTGGGATATATCACCTTCATCCCCTCCCTCCCCAACACTCTGTCTCTACGCCTGCCAAATAATAAAGGGTGATTTTCATACAGGTATAGAACTTTAAGTTGGCAACATTTTTTTAACAGGCGGCCATTTTTTCAGCTGTCTAGTGATTTATGTTTAGTTTGGCTTGCATTTCAACATGAATAGACTGACGCCTGAACAACGCTTCCAAATTGTGCAAAATTTTTTTTCAAAATCATGGTTCTGTTCGAAATACGTACGGTCAACATAATCTTCCATCAGAGCAATTAATTCGATTAACTATGGAACGTTTTCGCACCACGTTTACACTAAATGATAATATGCATCCACAGAGACGTCGTACGGTGCGTACAGAAGTCATTGCTGCTGTAGAGCGTAGCGTAGAAGAAGACCAAAATCAGTCTATCCGCCATAGTGCACAGGAATTGGATATGTGTCCATCCCCTTTATGGAAGATTTTGCGGAAAGATCTTGGTTTGCGTGCTTACGAAATCCAACCTGTGCCTCAACTGAAGCCACACGATAACCTAGCAAGGCCTAGATTCGGTGAATGGGCCCAAAATAAGATTGCCGTTTATCCCGATTTTCATAAGCGAACTTTGTTTAGCGATTGAAGCTCACTTTTGATAAAATGGATGCGTCAATAAACAAAACTGCAGTATTTGGAGTGATGATAATCGTCGAGTGTATATTGAGACACCGTTACATCCAGCAAAATGAATGTTTGGCGAGCTTTATGGGCTGGTGGAATCATTGGTCCGATCTTCTTTAAAAACGATGCTATTCAGAACGTTACAGCCAATGGTGACCCCTATAGGGCCATGATTACTGACTTGTTCGTTCATCAATTGAACAACCATTAGATTAGATTATATGCACCGCGACCAGAAGTTGGTATTTTGTGCTGCCAGCGAATACACCCTATAGGTTCAGGCTCCCTACCAAGCCAATTATCCTACCAGGTGAACAGTTCCAAACGTCCGATGGCGTCACTATTCGACCACCAAAATAACGCACCCTCCTGTCGGAGAGCCTCGGACATTTGTAGAGAACATATTCAGAGGTCTCGGGTTCCAATGCACAAAACATGCACGTATCCGTAGAGGATCGTCCCATCTTGTACAATTGGTACCTAAGGTCACAGTGTTCTGTGAGGTAACCCGTTATGGTCCTTAGTTCGCCCCTCGTCATAGACAAGAGTTTCCGCTATCTCTCCCCAGAGGGAGATATAAACAGCCTCGCCTGTCGCTGCCCAATAGGCCCCAAACTCCGACTCCCTCCATCTTCTGACATACCCATTGGGTACGCCACAGAAGGGTTCCGGGCCAATGAATTGTCGACGAGCTCCGCAGTTGGCTAAACAGTCAGCCCGTTCGTTGCCCTCATGCCCCTCGTGGCCTGGAACCCAGCCCAGTGTCAAGGAGTTGTTAAGTCCTAGACGATTTAGAGAGTCGATACATTCCTTAACCAGACCAGACGACACATTTTGAGCCCTCAAGGCACCAAGTGTCGCCTGGCTGTCAGATAGAATGTAGATCGTGGCCCCCCGTGTCCTCCTCCGCAGACACTCTTCCACACAGATACAGACAGCGAAGACCTCAGCCTGAAAAACGGGGGGATATTTGCCAATGGGCAGAGCACGCTGAAATCCGGGTCCGACGACACCCGCCCCCGTATCCATGTTTGACTGTTTCGAGCCATCCGTGAACCAGACCTGTGCACCAACCTCCGGTACCCAAGATCCAGTCAACCACGTGCTCCTGTCGAAAATCACAACAACAAAGTGCCGCACAAATACCTGCACAGGCAGTATCTTGTCACTGACCCTAAAACCGGGTCATCAGCGAACATTGAACAACCATGATGTCCAGGAGCTGTGGTTTCAACAAGACGGCGCAACATGTGACACAGCTTGTGCCACAATTAATTTATTAAGGGAAACGTTTGGTAACCGCATAGTTTCACGTTTCTGATCCGTGAATTGGCCTCCAAGGTCGTGCGATTTAACGCCGCAGGACTATTTTCTGTGGGGCAAGTCTACGCCGAAAAGACCGAAGCGATTGACCACTCAGAGGACAACATTCGCAGCGTTATTTCCAATGTACTACCACAAATGTTGGAAAAAGTCATCGAAAATTGGACCTCCAGATAAGACTACGCCCGAGCCACACGAGGCGGTCATATGCCAGAAGTCATATTTAATTTATAATACCAGAAGATTAACTTTCGAATAAAGTAAATTTCTTGTCAATTAAAAAATTCATCTTTATTTTATTCTATTTCGAAGTTCTATACCTCTATAAAAAACATCCTTTACAATTGTTATTATTTTTTATATTCCATGGGTCATTTAAATCAACAAATATTCGAAAATCAGAAATAAACATTAAACAAATTAGTAACACACGGAAAATACTTAAAATCGAAATTTGAGGTGAATGTTGAAAGTGAGAACCAGAATGGCTACTATTATATTTATGCAACATAAAAAACATAAGTTTTTAATAAAGTTGAAATCTCTAATCAATGCATTTACAGCAAACTCAATTAAAATCGAAAAAAATATAAAACAAGAATAATTGTTGGAACTTAATAACTACACTCATCGAAGCCGGCATAATATGAAATCCGTTTTCAACTGAAATTATGATGAAAGCCAAATTGGTGAAAGTGCCTATTTTTGTTTAACCGTTTACTGCATGTTGTTACATATATGAAACGTGTATACTTTAAAACTATATGTCACCTTGTGTATGAACACGCAGACAAAATCTGGGGCAATATTAGCAAAGTACTATGTAATTACACACCTACACAGCATTCAAGTTAGTCTTACAAAGGTCTAGTAGAAGATTTGTTTGTAAAATATATACAGTGGTGTGAATTGGAATAAGGGACACATGTATGCAACAAATTTTAAGTAAAAATAAACACACACATCGTTAGGTTTATTTTTAGATTATTGTACAACAACTCTTCATTTTACGTTATAGTTTAAACTTTGTTGTTGTAATTTAGATACAGAACATTAAAAAATTATATAAAATCCGTTTAAACCACAATTGTAGTAAAAATTAACCACAAACATTTATTTGTTTTATTTTTTTAAATAAAAAACTACGGTTTAAAATTAATGTTACGTCATAATACAGTAATTTTATGTGGTTTGTTTTTTATTTTTTTTAGGAACTAGAAGTGTAGCCAAAAAATGAAGTTTCTTCTAAAAATTACTGCTTTTTACTTCAAAATAGAGACACTGCATTACAAACTCAAACAACTACAAATATTTACAGCAGAAGTTTCCTGAGTGTAGCGTTTTTTTGTCGGAAATATAATATCGGCCATTGTAAATTTAGTTCTGTATCATAGTTGTGGCAAGTTTGGAGCCCAGAGTCAAAAATGTTTGGAATAAAGGAATTTTTAGTATTTACTTGTGCGAAACTATTTTGATAGAATTGTTTATCAATTCTAAGATAAAAAAGCAGACTTGACCACTTTTGATCCTTAGAAATCTGACTAAGGGGAATGTGGTGTATCATGAAACAATTCATATAGTTTATATATCAATTGTTTCATGATCTATAACTCTACTGAAAAGACATTTAAAAGCCAAGTTTAAAGTGAGATTATTTGTCTATAAGCGTACTTTAATCGTCTGCATTAAAATGTTCATGAAATTCAAAAAATCGCAAATTTTAAAATTTTTGAAGTTTTGCTTCATGGTTCACTTTTGGGTGTACCTTGAAAGCGATAGACTGTACGTTAATTTTTATAGTGAAAATATGTTGTTTTTCGACCACGCGATAGTAGAGAATAAACATATAAAAAGTCAGTAATAAACAAATAAGAGTGCTATAATGGGTCGGTTCTAGTCTTTTTACACCCTTCACCATTATTATACTCTTTTTTCATTTACGTTTAAAATTACTTTGATGCTTACCATCATTAAATGACACAAAGGCAGCAAGGACATGTTAAGAAACCCTCACTCTTAAAAAATCAAAGCAACTTACATTTTATTAGACTAAAGTTAATATATTGGCAATGAACTCATATTTTGCAAATATCCGGTTCATTTCAATAAATAGAAAGGAATTTAATTCCTATCATATCCACTAGAATTAGATCCTTAATATAGGTCTCCTTTAAATGTCAATATATAAAAAGCTTTTTTTTAAAATATACATACACATGGAATTTTTTAATGATTACCGCTTATTTGGTACAAATTATTAATTATTACATTGAACCAGCATTGCAAAAACTTTTAATTAAAAACATATTAATTTCAAGGTACACCCGAAAATCGTTTGAATGTACACTTATGACAGTGTTTTGAACAAATTTAATATGCTACTCTTCTACACTAAATAGGTGTACCAATTTTGAAAAACAGGCTTTAATAAATTTTAATTTATTATTATTTTTTTTTACTTCTGAAAGAAATATTGCACTTATACAATTTCAATTGGCTTCAAAATTTTTCTGAAAATTAGCTGTTGACATTTCAAGGTACAAAATCCCATTTGTGTCAATATAACTTACGAACCTAGATCTATGGTAAACATAGGCGTAAGGATTAGATATAGAACGTACACCACTTTCCCCTACTTTCAAAAATCAGAATTTTTATATAAATTTTAAAGAAGGCGAAGGCTTCGCCACTGTGTCACATATGTCACACCCAATTTTCACTATATTAAAAAAGAGTTATTAAAATCATTCTTTCCATAATTTCTGCAGTTATTGATTATCTTTCGTGTCAACAAATTGTACACTTGTTGTATTTTGGGTCGCAAAAAAAATAAAATAAAAGAGAGTTAGTATATTTGGGGTAACTTTTTCATTTCGTATATTAAAAAAAATATTAATTTATAATACCAGCGCAATTTTTGTTTTATCGTTTATTTCTAAAAAAATGTAAACAAATATAAAATTATGTTAGCGACGGATCTCGGGGCACCATATGTGGAAATTTCGTCAACAAATGACGTATGCGTAATATTAATTCGTCTATTGCACGGGTCAGACGTAATTGTGTTTCTACAAATTCGAAGAACCTACACTCTAAAAAATTATTGTAAATTTACTCCTATAAAACGAGTAAAGTTTCATGTATTATTACGCAAATTCGGTAAATTTATACATCAAAATGCGTAAAACTATTTTGCGAACACTTTCGTATGCAATAATACACACTTACATTATTTTTACCAATTATGTGTTTACAATTAAACACATGATGCTTAAAAGTAGTACTACTTTGTTAATTAAAATTTTTACGCACAAAGTTTGTAAATATACTAACTTATAATAGTAATAAATATTTTGACATTTTCAAATTGAAAAAAAAATAAAGCAAATTAAAAAGGCTAACAAAATCTAAAAAATTTAATTTATTGAGAATTTTAATGAAAAACAAAAAAAATGTATAAATGTATATTTGTGATAGTGAATTAAACAACTTTATAATGTACCAAAAACGTTTATTTCCAAGTGTTTGCAGCCTAATTGCAGAAAAATATTTTCAAAATATAATACATATATGTACAGAGCTTTAAAGAATTAAATTCTTTATTCGATTTATTCAGTCAGTTTTTACTCAATCGATTTAAAAATATCGCCAATATTGAAAAAAATTGCCAAAATTGAGAAAATCGTCATTATATTAAAAAAAATCGGCAAAAATTAAAAAAAAAATCGTTAAAATTAAAAAAATCACAAAAAGTTAGAAAAATAGCTAAAAATTAAAAGAAAAATCTAAATTAAAATAAAAAATAGCAAAAAAAAAATCTCCAAAAATAAAAAAAAATGTCAAATTGGAAAGAAAGCTAAAATTGAAAAAACCAAAAATATTGAGGAGCAATTTAAAATAGTTGTAAATGTAAATTTATCTTTACTAGGTTTCGAAACACAGGCGATGTTCCAAATAAATTCTCTTTTTGCTTTGCGATGCTTTGTTTTCGAGAAACTACAAGCGATAAATAAATACTATAAACACTTTTGCCGTTTTTAAATTTTGAAGTTTTTTTCATTTTGGCAATTTTTCTCATATTTGGCGATTTTTTTTTAACTTTCGCGATTTTCCAATTTTGAAAAATTTTGGTGATTTATTTTTAATTTTGGAGATTGTTTTAAATTTTGTCGATTTTTTCAGTTTAAGGGATTTTTTACATTTTTGGCGGTTTTTTCAATTTTGGAGATTGTTTTAAATTTTTGGGGATTTTTTAATTTAACGATATTTTTTCAATTTCAGCGATTTTTTCAATTCTGTTTTTCAGTTTCGCCGATTTCGGCAATTCCCAAATTGTTAATCAATTGAGTAAAAAATAGATTGAACTCTCAATTATTGAATTCGCAATGATTGTATTCCAAACGATTGACTTATCAAAGTTTGAATTCCCAGTGATTGAATTCAATAATTGATAATATCGAATGACCTAAGTTGATTGAATTGCCCACTAGCGAATTCCAAAGAATGAACCCTCTGCGACTGATTAAGAAAAAAATCATTTGATTTAAAAAATCCGATTTGATTTTTTCAAAATAGAATTCAATCTTTGAAGCTCTGTATATGAACAACTTGTATACAAATATTTATTATTAAATTTATTATTATATTTGCAACACATTAATAAAACTCTTTCTAAAAATTAATTTTTTGTTTTATTTGGGCTGTTTTTCTTTCTTGCAGTTTTAGGGGGTTTTTACGCATATAAAAATGTATTTTTTCGCATTTTATCAGTATATTTACAATTAAAGCATGTTTTTTTACTAAAAAAATCAGTAAAATTATTCATTTATTTCTAAATTTAATTACATTTTTACGCACTTGCATAGTACATTTACACGCTTTTTGTTGACCAACTTACACGTAATGTGTGTATTTTTTTTCATTTACACACATAGAGTAAATTTACCCAACTTATAGTAGGAGTATAGTTTCCTACTATAAGTTGGGTAAATTTCAACAGAAATTAATTAGAGTGTAGCTGATCTATTTGATTTGCTGTAATTTTTTTAAATACACAAATGTTGAAAGCTCGTTATAAATTAAAACAGAAATTAAGTTTTTTTGATATTTTTTACCGAAATTACAGCTGGTGATGTCAATATTTATGAATATTTAATATGAAAAATAAGTTTTCCACCAGAACGGTTCTATTTATAGCTGACAAATGCGCAACATCGACTTTGAGAATTTAGCCCATAGGTGTTGCCCTTTTGCCGATTTGAGTAAGTTAGGAAATCTTAAAATAATAAATATAAGGAATTAAAATAATTTATATTTAAACATGCAAATTAAAGTTAAAAAAATATTTTTTTACAAAACGACTGTTGTTGGAGTAGCGACAGCGCTTTAAAGAATGTGGTGAATGCCCTCACTTCTACCCTACTTTAATTGTATAATTCAATTTATTTTATTTAAATTCAAACTATAAAATAAAATGAAAAGTTGTTGTTGTACAATAATCTAAAAATAATGTTGCTAGTTTTCCGCAAGTTAATTTGTGTTAATTTTTTTTTAATTTTTTTCCATGCAAATGTCCCTATTTCAATTTACACCACTGTAAATTAGGGGATACCATTTTTGTAGCGAAAAAATTACACGGCATCACCTTATGGACAATATTGTACTGATAATAAATATAGTTTTTTATCGTTTTATTTGGAACAAATACCTTCCGCACCGGAAATAATTTTTAAAAGCCGTTTTTTTATTTAAAAATTTATTTTAAATAGTATAATACAATGTGAGTTGGAACGGCGGGAATATTTTTTTTTTTGATGTAGTTATAAATATATAACAAAAAACCATTTAACTTAAAGTAAAATGTTGCATTAAAAAAAAAAAAAATCTTTTAATCAAACTTCATTGCGTTTGGTGCGGAAACTTTTTTAACGACCGCCAAAAAGTAAGATTATGGTTCTCAATATTTGTTCAAGGCGTATACGGCTGTGCCATGTAATTTTATGTATTTGCAAAAAGTTATAACCCTATTATACATACCTAGTAAAAAAAATTTAAAAAATACTTAATGCTCACAAGAAATTTGAACTTGGAATTTATGTAGTTCTATACATAGCACTTCGTTAATATTCCCCCAGTTTTTATTTCTGCCTGAATCTAATTCAAATGCTTCTTCTCAAACATTATTTGACAACAAAAGTTTAATGTTTAATAGCAAGTAGTAAGAACAGTAATGGTAAATTTGGAAATAAATTATTATTATTATATTTTTGTGTAGTTTTGTGCTGGGTTTGCAGAATTTCTTCAATTTGGGAATGAATTCCCTAAAGTTAAATTAAAGTTTTCAATTCAAGGAATAATTTCTGCAATAAGAAAATGCTAAGAATGAATTCATGTGAATGAATTCAATGAATTCAAATTTAGAGAATGAATTGCATAACTAAAACATTAAGCATTCAAATTAAGAAATTCATTCGCTTAATTTTCGTTTAATTTCCTTAGGAAATTAATTTTGTTGTATAATTATCTAAGTAATTATCTAAGTAATTATCTTTCTGGTTTTAAGTCAAGTCCCTGACTTTTTTTTGTTTAATTCGCTAACTTTAAGCTTTTCACTAAATGCACAAAATAGCAAAATTTTTCACGTGAGACTATAAAACCTTTAACAATCAAAATTGTTTTAGGCGTTTAGAATAATATGTAATTTATGAGCTTGAAACCAGTGAACTTTTTTGGTAATTCCTGGTAAAATTAGGAATTAAAGCATTTGTTCCATTATTTTAATTTTGTCCAATAACCAATTTTAAAATTTTTGGAATTTATTCATTACAAAACCATATTAGCTGTTATTTTGAAAACATTAACTATAAAATATTAAAATGCAGGTTAGGTTTTATTGTCTTTAATTAAAAACTGAGTATGCATGTAGTTCCTTCAGGGAATTAAACAAAAAAGTTAAGTCTTAAGGGAATTAAACAAAGAAGTTGATTATCTAAGGGAACTAAAGGAAAATGCAATGAATTCTCTTACAAAAAGTAGAAATATCTAGATTTGAATGAATTCCCTACTGAATGAATTTCATAATTATGATTAAGGAATTTAAAAATCGAATGAATTCCTTCAATACAAATCGAATGAAATAAAAAGGAATTCATTCATTTCCTTAAAGCTAGTCAGGGAAATCATTCCTGAAACTTAAATGCATTTAAAAAATTGGAATTAGGGAATGAATTCTTTAAAACTCTGGTTAAAAGTAAAAAAAGTGTAAAAAAGTACTGAATCATAAAGCTAAGAATGTATTTGGAATTTTAAAATTATGTACATTAGTATATATTGTCCAGCCCTTAAATTGTACCTTGACATGTGTTATGATGATTCTCCAAATATTTCGTGTCTAGAGTTGAGAGCTCGTGCGGTGGACCATTGTCAAAAAAATATATTCTTTTTAGTTTTTCAAAGAATTTTGAACTTTAACTAAATATAACGTATACTATACTGGTATCATATGAAAGGGGTTTTAAAGGCGCGTCCAATAGAATATAAAACATTTCAACAAAGGACTATATAGACTAGGATGCGCAAACGCGTAGCTCATCCTGCCATGTGACAATTTGGTTCGTGTAATTTTAAGATTTATTTATTTATTTTTAAGAGTTTTTAAGCTATCTCAATTTATAATATAAATATAATAGAAAAAAAAGATTTTTCAACTCTTTTGGAAATTAATTGACCGATCTAGGCAATGCATGACGTAATCTTGCTTGTGTTTGCTTTTTTGCAACCCCTTTGCAACACAACTCCACCTGCTGACACAACTTTCGAAGATTTTGTAAATTATGATCTAAGGCGGCAAATGAGTCCAGAAGATGCACCTATTGCAATTCAATAAATCAGCAAAATATTGTTGAGGGCTTCTCTCAACAAACCCATTATATTTAAGTTTAATATATTAATTTAATTTATTAAAACTTATATTTCAATAAAATGTTTATAACGTTCTTATCCTTTCTGCGTATATTATTTATTTTGTTACCATAATAGACACTTGCATTTTACCATTCGAAATATTTTGAAAATAGTTAATATTAACTCAAATTTTTAATTGAAAATATTAGTAAGCGTTTGATTTAAAAAATTGGAAAAATAACAAAGTTTTCAAACTACACCTAGATAGGTCAATTAATTTTCAAAAAAGTTGAAAAATCATTTGTTTCTATTATACAGTTGAACCTCGATTATCCGGGCCTCTATTGACCGGGTACATCTGTTAACCGGCATGCTGGTGGTTTGATTTATACCTCTATTCACCGTGTTTACCTCTGTTATCCGTGCTATTATTTTTTCCCCTCTATTATCCGTGCAGCACACATATTTATTTGCTTGTTTTTTTCTTTTCACCTACATACAAAGAGTTAAAATTCGGGAATAATAAACAACTTCTATTAACCGTGTTTTCGATTATCCGTGCTGAGTCCGGACCCGTGCAACCCGGATAATCGAGGTTCAACTGTACTTCTATTATAAATTGAAATAGCTTAAAAACTCATAAAAATAAATAAATAAATTATATTAATGTCTCTAATTATCGAGGAATAGCAAAACTAAGCACTATACCAAAATTATTTGAAAAAGTCGTTTATGATTCTTTGTCACATCAAGTTTCATCTATTTTATCCCCGAGTCAACATGGTTTCCGCAATTCCCGCTCTACAGTTACAAATTTGCTTGAACTTACTACTTATGTTAATGAAGGCTTTATCAATAAAAAACAAACCGATGTAATTTATACTGATTTCAGTAAGGCGTTCGACCAAGTTAATCATGAACTTTTGTTGCACAAACTCGATAAGATTGGTTTTAGTATATTATTTCTTAAATGGATTGGTTTATTCCATCGAAATTCCTTTTCCAAATATATTGATGTTACATCTGGAGTCCCACAAGGCAGTCACCTTGGACCTCTGTTATTCACATTATTTATAAATGATCTGCTAATACTTTAATGTATGCAGATGATGTGAAAATGTATCTTGCATTCAACAATTGTAGTGATCAAATACTTCTACAGAATGATATTAATCGTTTTACTATCTGGTGCCAAACAAACTTAATGAGCCTTAATGTTAAAAAATGAAAATATATGATATTTTCCAGATCAACTCCTATTAATGGGTGCTACGTGACGAACGATTCAAGTCTTGAGTTAGAGGAGTCATTAAATGATCTTGTCATTCATCTAGATAGAAAGTTAGACTTCAGATCGCACATATCATTAACAGTTAAAAAAGCTACTCGAGTTCTTGGATTCATCAAATGCTGGAGCAAAGAATTTTGTGATATACAACAAAACAATTATTTACAATGCTGGTCAGACCGATTCTGGAATATTTTTCTGTTGTGTGGGACCCTCAATACCTTATCCATTCAAACTCTATTGAATCCGTTCAAAACAATTTTTATTATTTTGCCTTCGCGGCCTGAATTGGCATCCAAATGTTAATCTGCATTCATATCAACATCGCCTTGCACTTATTAAACTACCTACACTGAAAAGCCGTAGGCAAATGCTGAATGTGTCCTTCCTGCCTAAGTTGATGAATGGAAGTCTTAATTCCCCATATCTGCTAAGTAAAATAAATATGAATATTCCTTTTCGTTGTTAAAGAAATTATGAATTTTTAAATATTATAAATCTAACTTTGCTAACTTTGATCCATTTCGTAGAATTTGCAACGAGTTTAATATGTTGTTTCAGTTAATTGATTTTAATAAAGGTTTAGATATTGTAAAGAGGGTTATAACTTTATATTTAAATTAGATAAGTAGTCTTCGTTTTTTGATTGTATAAAATTTTTAATAGTATTTAATGTTCATGGTCTGTACGTATTATTTTCGTAGACTTAAATAAAATAAAAAATAAAAAAATAGAGGTTGAATAAAACCACTGTCTTAAAATTACACCGCCTAAATGGCTACATTTGTGCACGATGGCAGGATAAGGTGCGCGTCGCGCACAGTTCTGTGCATCCTAGTCTATATGGTCATTGTTGTCAACAAATGTCCAGATATATCTTTTTTCAGGGATTGTTTTTTGGGGTTTTTTTGCTGGTCGGAGGGTAGTAGGGTAAAACGATTCCATTTTTGAAACAAAAAATTTTGTACAATTTTAAATTCGCGAAAAAAAATTATGCAGCCAAAAAATAGCGCTTCGTAGGTTTTTTTTCTTTAAGTAGAATTTCATTCTCTAGATCTCCTCGAAACATAGTCGGCTTGTAGGCTGCTTTAATTTTTTTTAAATTTAGTTTAGACAATCGTGTAAAATTCATTCAATTTGCAAAATTTTAAATAATTTCCACGCACTTGACTAATGAAAAAATTTACTAACGTTATTGCACTAATTCAAACATAGTTTTCCCACCCTTTTGAATGAAACGCAAACTATGGCGAATTTCTAAAAAAAAGCTGAAACATTTACTTAAATGGACTAAAGATTAAAATATGTCAATTTAAAATTTAAATCACAAAAATCTCCGTACAACAAACTTAAAAATCCTTATTTTACAGAATATCCCTAAAAAAGGATATGTATGGACATGCTTTGGCATGTTTTATATACCGTTGGACGCGCCTTATTTAAAGTACAACATTTTTTGAAATTAAGCTCACGGGACACGAAATATTTTAGGAATCATCATGTAACAAACCAAGGGACACTTTTCTCCATACAAGGTGAGTCGCTCTAATACACTCAAAAACAAAAGTTTGTAAATTCAGCAAAAAATTTTGCTGAGTCAGCTAAATTTTAGTCAGGAGGGTGCTAGCAAAAAAATTGCTAATGTCAGCAAAATCTTTTGCTGAAAATCAGCGAGCTGATTTTTAGCCGGTGACAACGCAAAATTTAAGTTGTTTTAATCCTCAATTTTGTTTTATGTATGAAAAACAGATACAAAAGTCTTCCATGGTTGATTTTTTTATATGTCTTATTAGAGTTGTACTATTTAGTATCATTTTCCTCTTCTCTACTACATCTTGACATGCCGCGACATCTGCTTCATTCTGCGCATACCTTTCAATCTGGTTGTCGTCCACACTATTAATGTGCTTATCAGCACAATTTTTTTTAGCAAAATTAATTAGTAAAACATTAGTATATTAGTAAAGCATTAGTATAAAACAGTTAAGTGCTGAATAAGTATAACAAAAATGTTAGCTGAAAACAGGATTTTAGCAAAAAAATTTGCTAAAAAATAGTATACCTAATTTACAAGACGTTTTACTAACTTTTGTACTAACTTATTTTTTTGAGTGTATACATTTGATTTAAAATTCGTAAAATATTATTTTGTTTAAATTCCGATTACGGGTTTTAACCCGGGAATTTTATCGATTTTTTACTTCCCGATTTCCGGGTATTTTGTGCGGAATTCCCGTGAATTTAAAAAATACTAAAACAAGCAATAATAAAACTGTAAAAATATTACTTGAGCCAGAGTAAAATCTTAATTTTTTATATAAATAGAACATTTTTGGCTTTCAAAGGCTATTAACGTCGTAATGCTTGTTAGGAAACACCCTAGCCACGTGCTTGATTTCTAAGAAGACTATAGTGGAGCAAAATTGATTATTAATAGGTTTTTTGTAAAAGTACTGCCTATTCTGGAGGCTCTAGCTTTTCTAAAACTTCGGGTTCTATTGAGGTCTTTAGCCACTGAAAGTGAAAGTCATAAAATTACAGTGCGGCATTAGTTTTCAAAAAAATTTTCTATTTGTTTCTGTTTCAAAGTAAATTTTAAATACTATAAACAACCACAACAATAACATTTCGTGTCACTTAACGCGATACGAACCAAAAATAATAATAAATACAACATACAGTGATTTAAATAAAGATACAAAACAATAAACAATACAAAATACAACAATAACAACACTTATTACTTATACATGGGGCTGTTAAAAACAGTCAGCTTATACATATAATCTATTGAAAAAATATTTTCATAACATCTAGCTTTACATACTACAAATTTTTCTAACACTAATCTGAATAAAAATTAAAACAGAAATAAATCAAAAACGTTCATATAAAAATTAAAAAACTTCTTTCAAAGAAAACAAAATCAATTAAACCACTAGTTTTGCAATGGAATGCTTAAATGAAAAATGTGCTGTTACTAGTAATGAACGTATGGTATCTTGTTGGCTATGTATTGGATACTATCATTTAAAATGTACTGCAGGTCTTAAGGCACGTGACGCCGACGCCCTTGCAGAAAGAGGAAAATTTTTGCAGTGGACTTGTCCCAATTGCAGAAATATAAGTGTAGAATTTTATAACATGTTTAAAAATTCACAAGATGAATTTGAAAAAATAAAGAAAGATTTTGAAGTACTGCAATGTAAACTATCTAAATATGGTGAATTATTTTCCAAATTTGGACAAATTTGCTTAACCGTTGTCCCCAAAACGTAAGAAAACATCAGGGCCTTCAGAAACACCTGTTTCAAATACTTCAATACCTGCGCATCTCAAATCTATTGATAATAATCCTGCTTCGCCTCATCCAACCACTCCTGTTAATCCGTCAAATGCTGCCCAGATTGTTAATCTTTTTGGTCCTGATTCATCCGCTTCAACTAATGCTCCTGCAGATCCGTTATCTGCTCCTCCGATTGAAAAGTCACTTGGTCCTAGTCCATCCATTTCAACAAATGCTCTTGTTGATCCGTTATCTGCTCCTCTATTTGAAAGTTCACTTCGTCCTAGCTCATCCGTTGCCCTAGTTTATCCATTAGTTCTAATTCATCCGTTTCAACAAATGCAACTCAATTCAATAATTATATAAACTTACAACAACAACAAACTTCGTCATCAAATATCGTAAATAATAGTGTAACTCATAGACCACTACGTGTTTTACCTCCTAAAAAATCAATATTTATTTCCCGATTTGCGTCTGTAACTACTGTGGAGGATATTGATTATTACATAAAGAGTATGCTGAATTATAACGCCGATATTTTAACGTAATAAATATACATATGCTCGACGTAGAAGCATTATATCTTTCAAAGTATCTGTTCCGTCTGAACTATTCGATACAGTTATGGATACTCGATTTTGGCCTGAAAACACATTGATTCGTGAATTCGAATTTAGGGAAAAGAAAAGATCAAATAATATAGCTCGACTTCCGGCACGTAAAGCATTTATTTCAAAAAACTAAATTTTTCCTCTGATAACCAACTCAGCTTCGTCTATCAAAATGTAAATGGAATTAACTCTAAATTATCAAAACTATTTTATGAAAGCTTCGATTTTAATTACCACGTTATTGTATTTACGGAAACCTGGCTAAGCGATAAAGTTTTTAATACGGAAATACTATGTAATGCATATAATATTTATAGACTCGATAGAGAAACCGAGACAACTGGTGGTGGTGTAATGATTGCCGTCTCAAATCACCTCCCATCAGAACAAATATTATCTGGTTCATCTCGTAAAGCTGAATTTATTGGAGTCCAGATTAATCTTAAATGTAAGAAAATTTTTATTACCTGTTCCTATATTCCTCCAAAATCTGACTGTACTTTATATAATGAACATTACGAATCTATAAAATCCGTTGTATTAAGAGCTAATCCGGAAGGCTCGATTTTTGTTTTCGGAGACTTTAACTTACCATCAGTTTCTTGGAAATTTTTATCAGATTCTTCTTATTACTCCCCAATGGAATCAAGTGATTGGATGGATGAGTTTCTAAAAAAATTATCTGAGTTAAGCCTTTTTCAAATAAATAATATATTTAACGAATATGAGCGACTGTTAGATCTGATATTCTTAAATGAGCCTGCAGAGTGCACATAAACCGTTCCGATCCCATTACTAAACCCGAAGACCGTTATCATCCAACTATTGAAGTAAATTGTAACTTACCAGATTTATTTAATCGGAAAACCATGGATAATAATAAGAAAATGTTTTGCTTTAAACGAACAAATTACACGATCTAAACTTTCTTCTACGAAACACTAATTGGCTAGAATTGCTATCTGTTCCTGACGGTAATCCAGCATCTATTGATGTAATGATTGATACATTTTATACAACTATTTTTAATTATATCGCTGAATGTGTTCCTAAGGTCTCTTTACGTAAACATTCTGGCCCACCGTGGAACTCAAGACAACTTTCAAGACTTAAAAATTTAAAAAACAAATATTATAAAAAGTATAAGGAATCTGGTTCACTTACCCATTATGGTAAATATTCAGTAGCTCGTGCTGAATATAACTTGCTCAACACGAGATTATATAAGGACTACTTAAATAATATGAAAAATAATTTTAAACGTGATCCCAAATCGTTTTATTAATTCGTGAATTCTAAAAGAAAATCCGGTGGTTATCCTTCTGTTGTAAAATATTTAACTAATGCATCTTCTGATGATGTTGTCATAAGTAATATGTTTGCGGATTTTTTTTCCACTACATATTCTGATGCTCAATATAGTAATTCCAACGATTATCATATTCCAATAATTGAACAACAGTCAATATCAATTGCATCTATAACCACGTCTCACATTAAAAAATGTATACGGGGCCTTAAAATCTTCATTTCATCATGGACCTGATGGGGTACCAAGCTGCATACTTACTAATTGTGCTGAAGTTCTCTCTATTCCTTTATCGATCATGTTTAATTTATCTATTAAATACGGTTATTTTCCCAAATACTGGAAAGATTCTTATATTATTCCTTTATTTAAATCAGGAAATAAGTCTCTTGTAACTAATTATAGAGGTATTGCCAAACTTAGTTCAATACCCAAACTGTTTGAAATATGTTTAACTGATCATTTTTGTTATACAATATCATCGATATTATCACCTTCTCAACACGGTTTCCGTAAAGGATGCTCTACAACCACAAATCTACTAAATCTCACAACAATAGCTAACCGCGGATTTACAAACGGTCAACTTACTGATGCTATCTACACAGACTTTAGCAAAGCCTTTGACAAAGTTAATCATAATCTTCTTTTAAAAAAATTATATTTGATGGGTTTTACTAAAAATTGTATAAACTGGATAGGATCTCACTTGAGTGGCAGAAAACAACGTCTGTTATTTAACAATTCTAAATCAAAAAATATCGATGTAAGATCTGGAGTACCGCAAGGAAGCCACATTGGGCCAATTTTATTCTCCCTCTTCATAAATGACTTACCACTTTCGATTAAATTTTCCAACGTTCTAATGTATGCTGACGACGTTAAAATTTTCTTAAGTTTTAATAAAATTTCTTATCATACACATCTTCAACAAGATTTAAATAACCTCTACGTATGGTGCAATGCAAATTTAATGGAATTAAACTTGAAAAATGCAAACATATGCGCTTCTCCAGAAAAAACTTCGTTCCTTCTTACTACTCTTTGGGTGGAGACCAATTAGAGTTAGTGGATTCATTTTATGACCTTGGTGTTTTATTAGACCCCAAACTAAGTTTTTCACAACACATTACTGTGGCCGTTAATAAAGCTCGTGGAGTTCTTTCTTTTATTAAACGATGGGCTAAAGAATTTACTGACCCCAATATAACTAAACATCTTTATACTTCCCTGGTACGGCCAATCTTGGAATATGGTTCCGTAATTTGGGATCCTCAACATAATGTTCGTATTCAAATGATTGAATCAGTTCAAAAACTGTTTTTACTTTTCTGTTTACGAAATTTCTACTTGGGATCTATTGTTAATCTTCCATCATACTCTATTAGACTTGCTCGTATCAAAACTACCAACCTTGGAAAGCCGAAGAAAAATGCTAAATGTTACTTTTGTAGTCAAGCTGATTAATGGTGACTTATTCTCCGAATTTCTAATGAATAACCTGTCATTTAATATTCCTCAACGCTCAACGAGAAACTTCAATTTGTTATATGTTCCATTTTTTCGTCAAAATTATGCTGACGCTGATCCTCTTATTAGAATGTGTAATGATTTTAATGAATTTTATAGTTATATTGATTTTAATATTAATGTTAGGATTATTAAACGCAATATTATTTTATTTCTAAACACATAAATTTATATCTATGTTATTTGTATTAATGCAATTTGATGTTATTGTCTGTAAGGATTTTTCCATAGACTAAAATAAATAAATAAATAAAAAAAAAGATCGAAATACTAGTATCAATCTAGGTAATATGTTTGATTTGCTTTATTTCTGTAAATATACGGAGATTGAAAGCTGGTTATAAATTAAAAATGACTTAAAAAGAATTTCGATGCCCGTGTGACAATTATAATATATTATCATATATGAAGTGCAATATATGTTCGGATCCGAAAATTGAGGGCCATTTATGGCTCATGCATGACCATATATTTTAGTTTATATATTTACTTTTTTTTATTTTCTTTTATTTTTGTGTTTTATTTCTGAGGTCCGTTTTAAATAAAAACTTTTTTTTATTGCTTAAAACAATTAAATAACAGTTTTTTATTTAATCGGACCTCAGAGCCAAACAACAAAATTCAGAAACCATTCCTTACAAAAATTGATGTCTGTTACTCCGACAGTTTGTGGGTTATGTTCGTAGATTGTAACATTCCGGAACTTCATGGATGTGGATTATCCGGCGTGCATCCCAAAAAACTGTTGCCATCACCTTATTGGCACAAACTTACCTTGCCTTCTTCGGAGCCAGTTCACCCGGGGAAACCAATTGTTTAGACTGCTGCTTGATCTCGGGAGTATTGTAATGGATCCATGTTTCATTCACAGTTACAAAACGTTATAAAAGCTCATTCGAATTGCGGGTGAAACAACTCCAAGCAATCCTTTGAAGTTGTCACACGATTACGTTTATGGTCAATTGAGAGCAACCGTGGCACCCAACTGATCATTTAAATTCGAAACCGCACTGCCATATGAAATGCTTATGGCATCGTGGATTTTTTCGGCATTTTCGGGTGTCCAGAACGTTCAGCGTCATTTGTACTTGTGTGACCACAACGAAAGTCGGTAAACCACTTGTTTACCATTGAAATCGAAGGTGCAGAGTCCCCATAGTATTTATCAATCTTTTCAGTGGTTTGATTCACGGTTTTTTTTCGTAAAAAATAATGTTTAATGAGCACTCGAAATTCACTTTTTTCCATTTAAAAAAAAATCTCCGAGGTTGTATGTTTTGAACAGCTGTTAAACGCAATGTATATGACGGAACTAGCTCAAAGTTTGACAGTAGTCTATTAACAGTTGCAGTGTTGCATTTTATATAAATATGAGGAAGTTCGAATAGTCACGGACTTATTGATCCGCCATCGTATTTGCCCAAAGAAAATTTTTGATAACGATATTGATATGTTTAAAACATAGTTTTTCCACCATATTGCAATTTTTGGAAAACGCGAACTAGTGCTAATTTCAAAAAAATTTTAAACACGTATTTAGTTAAATCGAATACATGTCAATTTGATATTTAAATAACAAAACTATCCGTACAAAAAACTTAAAAAAATCAATTTTTCAATATATCTGGACATTCGTTGACATCTATTAGATACACCTTAAAAAAACATTCATATGATACTAATATTAATAGACGTTGTCTTTAGTTAAAGAACAAATTTCTTTGGAGAACTAAAAAAAATATCTTTTCTGAAAACGGTCCAGCATACGGGATCTCGATGCTAGACACAAAATATTTTGGAAATCATCATAAAACAAACCAATGTACATTTGAGGGGTGGACAAAAGAAATTTTTTTTCGTGAGTCGGTCTAATGTATAGATAAGAGCTTGTTACGTATATGTAACGAAACGTTATCCTTCAATAAAATCCTTGAAAATTAAAATACAAAAACGCTGAAATGGGTTTAATTTTTTTTTGCATTTTCTAGCAAAATAAATATATTTTGTTCAAATCACGAGTTTCATGCAGAGTAGGGTAAATGGTAATTCACACACTGAAAAATAAAGTACCAACCGAATTGAAATGTGTATTTTGGTGTTAACAGACAATAAATTAGGTTAGTACATCCATATTCAAATTTGATTTCTGAATATTTTGGGTGTTGAAACTAAAATTTAGATGTAATAACCAAATTTTATAGTGAAATTTAAGTCTGAGTTGTGCGAACCGATTTCAGTCATAATAACCGAATTTGAGTCGTAGTAACAGAATTTTAGTTGGCAAATGGCTATTTTTTTTTTTTTTTGTGTGTAGCTAATCAAAAATGAGGCAATGTAACGGTTATGACATACACAGATAATACTACCAGTATTTACGTGAAATATCTTATCAGCGATTTGTTTGAAACAAAATTAGTTTTAAAGACATATTTTATAGAAACGATAATTTATTATTGAAATATTTTAGTACATATTCTCTAACACATAATTCTTACGCTGTTGAGAGCAAAAGAGGGCCAATGTGTTAAGAATAAAAACTCAAGAGGTATATATTCTTATGCGAACTTTAATTCATTGATGTTGGTCATCTCCATTGAAACATCTTCACGACGCTATTTTTGTTCTCTTGTGGGCACCGCTTTTGCTAACAATAGAAATATCTTGCGCACAGCTTTCACTTTTTCAAATGCTTATCATTCCAATCAGCTCATGCACATTCAGCCGACGGTCATGAAACATCATTTTGTGGATTTTCTTAAACATTTCTAGCGTGGACACCATAATTGGTCGACCACTACGGTGCTCGTCTTGATGCTCTTCGAATATGGTTGCCCCAACATAGTTTTATTTTTTTAAAAGAAATTTCATTGAAAAACAGCAGCAAAATTACATAAAAATAATTCGAGTCGAGAAGCCTTTTTTTTTAATAATTTTTAAATGCAGAATTTTTAAATATTTATTGCATTTGACTAAATGTTTGACAAAAAGCTTAGCAGCGAGATTAATTTTAAGCTTTGGGAATTAAATATATATCATAAATATTAATACTGGTCTTGTCCTTAGATTTCAACAAAAAGAAATCAGATTTATTGGATTTGGAAATTTTTGCATATAAAACCATCAGGACGACTTTAAAGTAATTTTGCGAAATAACTGTACCATGCATCAAAAAATAAGGTACGAAATTGAAATCAGCATGCTCGAAATATATGGAATCGATGGTCAGAACCGTATTAATTTTTGATGTCATGCCGTGTAACATATTTCTTATATAAGAGTAATGCATTATAAATCGATAAACCATTATTTTATTATTTAAAGTAATGGAGAAGGCAATATGTACTCATTACTAAATAATGCATAAAATAATAAGAAGTCATTAACATGTTTTTTGCTGAGCCGTTATGACCAAATTATACAAATACACTGTAAAACAAATATACACAGTCAGAAACATATACACATATACAATAAAAACGTAAAAGGAGATGCAATATAAGAGACGAAACCTAAAAGTCGCACCTCGACACTCAGTACAGAATTTGTTCTGCTGTTTTCGTTTAAATCTGTTATTTAGCCAGTTCAACAAAATTTTAAATTAAAAACCGTTAAAAGCTCTATAGTTTAATGTTCATTTTCAATATCTATCGTAGTCCCTGCTTCTTGTTTGGAATTTAAAAGCGAAAAATCTCAGTCATAATTAACATTACCGTATACACAGAGAACAATTTAGCTATTTGCCAACTGAAATTCGGTTAATAAGACTCAAATTAAGTTATTACGAATCTCAGTTGGTTGGTACAACTGAGCATTAGTTTCACAACAAAGTTCGGTTAATTCAACGGAATTTCAGTTGCAATACCTAAAATATTAAGAAATCGAATGTAAATAGCGTTATACTAAATGAATTTATATGTATTTATAGTAATTAAATGTGCTAAAGTCCCAAAACTTATTTAACAAATTGTGAAAAGCAATCTGATGTAGGCGTGTCCCTATCCGGATTTCATTCCTGCCTAAGGAAATCTTCAGGGGACTTTGTTATTAGAATTTCTAGAGATATTTGTTATGTTAAATCACAATCTCAATGAGAATTTCTTGTCCTCGTCTAGGAGCGAGATTCAAAATTTAAAATATCAAAGAAAAAACAAAAACAACAACAAAAAATTGTCACAATTGGCTTTGTCATCTTCCAAATACTACTCTGTTTTTTTGACAGACCTAGCAATGTAGTGACGTTTATTCAAGTAAATCAACAATAGAAAATCATATGTTTTCTATTAGTGTCAGTTACATTTAAATTTGCACAAGCACCTGCATATTTGTTATTTAAATTTATTTTCATCGGGATAAACATTAATTGCATTTATAGTAATTAAATGTGCTAAGTCCCAAAACTTATTTAACAAATTGTGAAAAGCAATCTGATGTAGGCGTGTCCCTATCCGGATTTCATTCCTGCCTAAGGAAATCTTCAGGGGACTTTGTTATTAGAATTTCTAGAGATATTTGTTATGTTAAATCACAATCTCAATGAGAATTTCTTGTCCTCGTCTAGGAGCGAGATTCAAAATTTAAAAATATCAAAGAAAAAAACAAAAACAACAACAAAAAATTGTCACAACTGGCTTTGTCATCTTCCAAATACTACTCTGTTTTTTTGACAGACCTAGCAATGTAGTGACGTTTATTCAAGTAAATCAACAATAGAAAATCATATGTTTTCTATTAGTGTCAGTTACATTTAAATTTGCACAAGCACCTGCATATTTGTTATTTAAATTTATTTTCATCGGGATAAACATTAATTGCATTTATAGTAATTAAATGTGCTAAAGTCCCAAAACTTATTTAACAAATTGTGAAAAGCAATCTGATGTAGGCGTGTCCCTATCCGGATTTCATTCCTGCCTAAGGAAATCTTCAGGGGACTTTGTTTATTAGAATTTCTAGAGATATTTGTTATGTTAAATCACAATCTCAATGAGAATTCTTGTCCTCGTCTAGGAGCGAGATTCAAATTTAAAAATATCAAAGAAAAAAACAAAAACAACAACAAAAAATTGTCACAATTGGCTTTGTCATCTTCCAAATACTACTCTGTTTTTTTGACAGACCTAGCAATGTAGTGACGTTTATTCAAGTAAATCAACAATAGAAATCATATGTTTTCTATTAGTGTCAGTTACATTTAAATTTGCACAAGCACCTGCATATTTGTTATTTAAATTTATTTTCATCGGATAAACATTAATTGCATTTATAGTAATTAAATGTGCTAAGTCCCAAAAACTTATTTAATGTTGTTACCGTTAAAATGCACTTTCCAATTCGATTGGCACTTTATTTTTCTGTGTGTATTCCACGATGACTGGGCCGCAAATTTATCTTGGAGCTAATGCAATACTTACCTTAATAGAACCTGGTTCAAAGTTTAATTTTTCTCTTTTGTTTATTTCATTTGAAATAGATATCAGTAGGGCAAGAAATTTCATGCAAATGCATGCTTTTTTCTCGAAAGTGGAAAACTGATGTAGACTAATATTTATCCGATTATCAAAATAGAACAAACTGGCGTCGATTTGTATTTGCATTTTAAGGCAAAAAGTGCATATTTTTGCATATTTTAATTCTTATGCATATTTTGTGATCTTTAATGCATATTATGGACCTTTTAGTTTAAGTATTTTTCCAAGTTTGTTATAATTTTTATTAAAAATAAAAATTATGTTTTTTTCGACCTTTAATTGTGCAATGAAAATGAAAATTATTATGTGTTGTAGATCTATTTCGGGAATTTTCTAGGTTCCCATCATCAGAACACGTTTTGAAAGCCGGTAACAATCCCATGCCAAACATCAAACATTCATATGAACTAGTTTACTCACTACATGAGAACTAATATACATATGAGTTTGAAGTTAAAGATTATAACCATTGATCAAAAAATAAATTGAAAGGGTCACATAATAAATTTGAAAACAAAAAACTCTATAGATTATTTGTTATGACATATCCTAATGAAGAAATATAGAGTATGGCCTCGAACTTGAATAATTTTCATTTTCATTTAGTATTTTTGTTTGTTTATTTGTTAAAAAAAAAGTAAAATTTGTATACATTTTACAAATATCATTTAAGAAAACTCATTTTTGCATTTTAAAATCTTGCTGAAACCCAAGAAAAGCGTAAGATTGAGTTTATGTTGGAAAGATAGATGAACAATTCAATTTATTATCATATCTTTATGTTTTTTAGGCATTGATTTTTGCAAAAAATGTCTCTTTAGTGCATACTTTTCATGTTTTTAGCTGCATTTTTTTCTTTTTTAGTTCAATGAAATTCCTTGCCCTACATATGCATCAGTAAGTACTTGCATGTGTGTGGGTGAGTGTGTGTGTGTTTCGTTTTTTTTTGGTTATTATGTGAACTAACAGCTAAGACACTTACCACACAAAACAATGATGTTAATAATTAAAACAATTCAGATACAATTTCAAAACAACTAAAGTGATACAAAAAGAAAACACAACCACAAACGTGGACAACACAATGACAGAAAGTCCTTCCGATTGAAAGTATTACGCGTTCTAAAGTTTTCAAATGAACTGATTTGTGACTTGTTCATCTGTTGGACATGTAGAGTTACTGAAGCAGTTGTTTTTTTTTGTTTTTTTTGTTTTTTTTGTTTTTCTTTTTGTATTTTTTATTTTTGTGTCGGCCGCCGTGACTTCATTTGTCGATTTTTTTTTCTTACACGGTGATAGCACATGCTCTGCTCCCTGGCGGATTTCAATACTGAAAGAAGACTTACTTGAATCAACGGAATGCAAAACACTACGTTGTCGTCCGTGTGTGAAGTGGCCTGCACTGTTAGAATCATCTTGACACATACGAAATCTATGAAACGCGTTAGGAAACCGCAGAATTCACATTTTCTTTTCTGTGTACAATCATTGAGTAGCAGTTGTACCTACTACTATGCTTCTTACGATGGTGTACTTCGCGATGCGTATGTATGTATCTACATGTGTGTGCAAACCGCTTAGAATACAATCGAGCCTTTGAAACGGTTGATGTGCTAGAAGCAAAAGCACACTCTGGTATGTTTGGATGTATGAACTACAGATGGAGAGGAGGATTAGGGTATGGGAGATTCCAGGCAGGAAAAGATGGAATATGTTATTGTGCACCACATGATTTATGCCATCAACATTGTCCACCATCATCTCAAACTTGGTACATGTACTATGTGGAATATTCGTCGTAGTAGCAGTCGTAAAAAAACAAAGACTAAACCAACTGGTAGATTGCCAGGCTAGCAGTCACAGTGAGAATGTGACAATGTGCATATGTATACTAGAGAGGGTCGAAATTAAAAAAAATGATAATTTTAAAACAATATGGAAGAGTTGTGCATACAAACAACAAATTATTATAAAGAAAAAAAATTTGAAATTGATTCACGTCTATCCCATTTATAACGGAGTGGAAATCCCTGATAAATCCGAAAATTCTCAAACATTTTTAGTGCCCCCGACATAGCCCGACTTGTGGTATTTTGGGTAAAAGCATGGATGGTAGCCAAGAAAATACAAAATGAATCAAATTTAGAATTAGAAAAAAAAAAAAAAAAATTAATTAAGTTTAATTTAATATTTTTGTTAACCAAAAAGTTAAAAATGTCTCGTTTAAAATGCATTGCATTGCTTATTGTTTGAATCTTATGTGGCAAGTGGTTCCAAAGAGCAATACTGTTTATAAGGAAATTTCTTTTTGATAGCTGACTCCGATGACGAATTGTGATAATCTTTTTTCCTCTATTTGTAATGTAAAAAAGTTAATTCTTCTACACTCATAAAAAAAGTTTGTAAAGTCAGCAAAAAAATTTTGCTGAGTCAGCAAAATTTTAGTCAGGAGGATGCTAGCAAAAAAGTTGCTAATGTCAGCAAAATCTTTTGCTGAAAATCAGCGAGCTGATTTTTAGCAACAAAATTTGTAGATTCAGCAAAAGTTTTGCTAACACTTAGTAGATTAGAAATAAAAAGCGTTGGTAAAAATTAATAAATTTTT